>CM066245.1:11318253-11623253 GCA_033675135.1 Frankliniella intonsa | reverse complement strand
TGCCCAGCCCTGCCCTGCCCGCACAGCGGGTCCAGATCGTGGAGTGGTATGAATTGATTATGGACCGGTTTCGTGTTTCCGCTCCTTTTATCTTATCTCATCGCGCCTGTGGCGCCCAGATGGCCGGGCGGACGCGCGGTGTACTGCCCTGGAGGTTGAAATCTGCGGCGACTGACCCCCGCGAACCACAAACCACATTCTCAAGTAGAAAGCAGGGGCGATGAGGTTGTGAAAAATATGGGCTGAGCGCCTCTCGAAAGCATGCACGCTCAAAGTACTTTTACTGCGGGTACCAAATCAATTTTTTTTTTCTTCCAAATTCTTGCGTGGTAGGTGTATCTAGCTTCAGTTACACCTAAAATCTGATCAATTTTTCTTGATATCCTGCTGGTCGGCTTGTCTGTTGAAGCTCTGAACAACAACCCCCTGGCCTGTGTGCGCGGTCCGTCAGGTCAGGCCTCGTGGACCCTGCGCCCCGCCCCGCCCCGCCCCGCCCCGCCCCGCCCCGCCCCGCCCCCCCCCCCCCGCCCCCCCCGCCCCCCCGCGCCCCGCCCCGCCCCGCCCCGCCCCGCCGCTCTCCCTGCTCACTCTCGCTCTCAGTCGCTGCGGACTGCTCGGCAATGCAGGGGCCGCTGCAATATTTAGTCTGTTTAGCGCCGCCCCGCCACGCCCAGCCCCGCCACCGCGTGGCAGCTCTGCCGCAACAAACTCGCACAGCAGCGGAGTACTTTCACCTCTCTTTCCACTGTCGCCGAAAAAGGGGGAAAATTAAATAAATAAACACTTGTGCTCGTTGTAATGAACTGGTGTGTGCGTCCTGTACCTGCTGTGTATGTAACTGTGCGCTGCAGCTGGCGAGTCAGTGCGCGCGTGTGGTGAGGTGAGGCGGGTCGGGAGGGAGGGTCGGGAGGGACCGCATCGAACTCCAATGGACCACACCCTATCAGCAGCGCGGCTGTCTGAGGGAGCAGGGGGAGGGGGAAGGCGAGGGGCTCTTAGTTGACATCGCGGCGTAATAGGGTAGTCTGTGGTCTCCCCGGGAGCTGGCCAGGCGACCGGGCCCAGGCAATAGCCTAGCTAGCCTCCCCCTGCACCGGCCGGCTGCATGAGGCAGACCTCGGGACTGCTCTCTGACCTCTATAGGACTGATGCAACAGTAACGGTATGAATTCGGAAAGAAATAGAAAGAAAAAGAAACATAACGGTTTACTGTATCCATGTAGAGGCGCCCAAATATTGTATCAAAATATCGAAGGGAAGGTTAATTTTATCACCGTGGCAATAGTTGGTATTCCTCTTGAAATGCCATATTTTTGCAGCTGTCATTTATACACTGTTAAACCAAGTGTGCAACTGTTCAACACTTGTAAGTGTTGAACTCCCAGTCTAACACGTTTAAGTGCGCAACTTGACAATTGTGCAAGTGCACAACTGTCGACTTGAACACTTGACACTTACTAACGTACAACTGGCGAGCTTGACACTTACAAGTGTACAACTGGCGAGTTGCACACTTGCACGTGTCAGAATGAAAGTTGCACACTTACAAGTGCTGAACAGTTGCACACTTACTTTGACAGTGTACATGACGGGAGAGGAACTATGGCCAACATTCGAGGATCGGTTATTTGCAAAGTGGATATCAGCCCTGGTCGTAGCGGCGCCCCGGACGCACATTAAGCCGCATGTGATGGCGGGCGAGCTAGGCGCGTCGTGTCTTAGGCCGCTAAACTCCTCTCCAGAGGTTCATTCCTCAAGCCCTGCATTACATCGAGAGGGCCGGACCCTCGGCCGGGCCGGAGCCATATGAGCAGGTGGTCCCAGGTGACTCGTGGTCACGTGGCAGGAGGGGAGGCTGCGCCGGGCGAGATAGGGCCGCCGGGGAATAGGGGCGGAGCCAGCGGGCGGGGAGGGGGGGAATCAAGAGACGTGGAGAAAGACCGTCTCGTGTGTAGACACGAGTCGACGACACTATGGGATTTCCCCTCTCTCTCTCTCTCTCTCTCTCTCTCTCTCTCTCTCTCTCTCTCTCTCTCTCTCTCTCTCTCTCTCTCTCTCTCTCTCTCTCTCTCTCTCTCTCTCTCTCTCTCTCTCTCTCTCTCTCTCTCTCTCTCTCTCTCTCTCTCTCTCTCTCTCTCTCTCCTACGAACGTCCGGACCGCACCCAGCGCCAGCTCCATACGGTGTTTGAGTTTGCACCGAGGAATCGGTCCGCTCTCCGCATGACGGCGCAGCCAGCAGCGCTCTTGCTCTCATGCGATTTAGAATCCCGGTCCGGTCTGAAGTTTGCGGACGCGGTGTGTCCCCCTGTGAGCGGCCCGGCCCGGCCCGGCCCGCGTGCCTGGGCCAGCCTGAGGAGGCTGGTGCCGACGCTAGCCCTCCCTGCGCAGGCAGGCAGCGCGCGGCCCGGCCGGCTGTCAGACCAATATGCACCCCGAGTGCCGTACCACACCACGTGACATCCTTAGAGCCCCTCGTCTCGTCGCTGCGATTGCCGTGTGGTCCCCGCCCCACCCCGCCCCACCCCGCCCCACCCCGCGCCCCGCCCCCGCCGCGTGTCAGCGCCTAGCTTTCATCTAGCAGCTCTTTACGTAGCGTCATTAGCGCCCGGGCAAAAACTCCCCTGTGCCGGCGCGCGCCCCGCCCCGCCCCGCCCCGCCCCGGACCTGGCCAGAAGCCACTGCCGCCCACCCGCAGCAAAAAGTGGCACCGCAGCTCAGAGCTGATGTGTGCTAGGAAAGGGCAGCGCGGATCAAGGGACTTTTTTCTCTTTCTCTCTCTCTCTCTCTCTCTCTCTCTCTCTCTCTCTCTCTCTCTCTCTCTCTCTCTCTCTCTCTCTGTCCCGCTCGACTAAATGGCTTTACTTCTTTATGTGTTGGAATAATTATTTTCCGTGGAAAATACATGAACCCGCGCCGCGCGCACGCTTTGGACATTGCGAGTAATTTGGACGTTTCGAGTAATTTGTTCCGCCGCTGGGAAGGGTCCGTCGTGACGGGGTTCTTTGGCGGCACTCCCGCTCAGCCGTGTGTGTGTGTGTGTGTGTGTGTGTGTGTGTGTGTGTGCGCGCGCGCTCTGTGCCGCCGTTGAGGGACAGCCTGACATGTGGACGTCGTTCGCACTCAACATCTCGCCCTTTGTGATTTGCTATTCTCTTTATATTACTCGAAATCAAATTGAAATCTCCTTTTTCCTGTTGAACTCTCATATAAAAATATTTGTTTTCTGTCCGCCTTGAAAATAATGTATCACAGCTATCATACTATTCCTGCAGGTATAATGATCCAATTTCATTCGAGTGCCTTTTAATTTTATTTACTAGAGCACTCTTATCATTGTTTGCTCTGATCGCTAGCAGTGACGCAACCCGCAGACTTTGATGCATGGGGGAGGGGGGGGGAGGGGGTTGGCATTAGAGATGGAGGGACTGGAACCCTATCCCACCTTCCCTGCTGTACGCTGGATTAACTCTTCCCAACTTTCTTAATTATAACCCACCCGCTTTCCCGGTGCTGCGCGCGCACACACACACACACACAATGTTTGAGTGTGGCTGGTCCGAGCCGTACGCAGCGCCGCCTTGGTCCGAGGAGAGGGAGTTGTTTGTGGAGGTGCGCCAGTCCATGTGGCGTGTGTGTGTGTGTGTGTGCGCGCGCCAGAGCGGTCCCGGTTAGTGTGCGCATGTGTGTGACTTTGCACCGCCCTGCGCGCGCGCGCGAGCCGTAGTGCTACTGATGAGGAAGTTATGATCAGCCTCATGGAGCTGGACGGCGTGTGGATGGTCATATGGACCTATCTGATCCGCACTGTCAACCCCATAGGCTGTTCACCAGGCCCCGCCCGCCCCGCCCCGCCCCGCCCTGCCTCAGCGCCAGCGTACGACACCGCCTGATAACGTCATTACGAGTGCACCCTACGCAGTGCACCCCGGCCCGGCCTGCCCACGAAACGGAAAAGTTTGTTCCAATTGACAAAAGGTTCGACCCCAAAAAGAGAAAAAGAAAATAAGCGGTGGAAAAAAAAAAGAAAAGAAAAGAACGAGTCTGGCTCCACTGATGAGCTGGCGGTGCAGGCGGCTGGGGTGCAGCCGTGGGCGGGGTGAGGTGGGGCGGGGCGGGGCAGGGCGGGGCCCGGCGATTGAATCGTAACTGCCCTTTCTAATCGGCTCCGCACGGCGGTAAAGCCCTAGCCGCCCGGCGCCCTGGCTGCGGCTGGCGCAGCGGCGCGGTGTAAAAGTGCAGCCACAGTTATCGTGCGGAGGAAACCTATGTGTGAAGCTGTAAATGAGAAAAAAACATTTTTTTATTCATTCGTACACTTGCGCTCCTCGGGTGTGCTAAGTTTCTAGGAAAAAAAAATTCACGCCATTGCTTGGTTAAGTGTACGATTGAAAATTGATAGACCTGGATTTCCAGTGTGAGGTCCACCGGAGCTTTTGCCGCTGCGGGCCGGGTAGGGCGGTAGGACAGGAGGCGCCACTCAATAACACATGATGCGGTAAATATGAAAGGGAACAGCGGTGGGAGTTGTCTGCAGCCGCGCGGCCGCGCTGCCTGCGGGGCGCCGCAGGCCGGGAAACATTACCACAATGAATTCTGCTGCACTTTCATTTACTTTTGATTTATGATTGTTAATTATAACTAGAATAGACTTGACTTGAGGGAACCGAGAGTTGTAAAACCTGGTCATATTTAAGTTTTGGCGGCGGGCTTTTCAAAAACGCGTAAGTGTTTTGTTTTTTTGTTTGGTCGCGAGAGGGCGCCGCCGCGCCGCAGTGAAAGGGGTCGCGGGAGGCGCGCCGTTTAAAATGCGTAATGCGAGGGCGTAACGTGATGGGCGGTGATAAGTGGCACTCATTTGGGCCGCAAGAACTATTGGCGGGGCCGGGCCGGGCCGGGCCTCCCCTCCACAGCACTTTATCATCCGTTTAATGATTCGCAATGGTGTTGAAGGGTGTGTGGCAATGGATGTGCTGTGCTGTCGGTTTTTTATCCCCCCTGCCCTCCCTCCCCCCGCTCTCTCTCTCTCTCTCTCTCTCTCTCTCTCTCTCTCTCTCTCTCTCTCTCTCTCTCTCTCTCTCTCTCTCTCTCTCTCTCTCGTATTCATTTCGGGCTCATGGTGCCGCCATAAAAGCCAAGGGGTTCTGGGGGTGGGGGGAGAGCTGTCCGAGGGAAGGGTACTTGTCCGTCAATAAAACCCCGTAGCTGATGACTCATGACCAGATTAGTTGAAAAAAATAATTCCTAAAACAAATGAAGGAACGGTTTAGGTCATTTATTGTAAAATGATAAAAAAATGTCCCTGCGACGCGACTTTTATTTTCGGTCCGCTTTTGCCTATCGCTGGAGTAGCTAGTGAAAGACATAGACCTACACTGGTAAAACTAAGGCGTAGTTGTACGCCTTTCATGAAGCGTACAGTCCGTGCGCCCTTCTTGAAGCGTACAAGAGCTCATTCGCTCTTTTCCTCCTATCCAAATGCATGGGGGAATGTTCTTAAAGCATAGTTGTATGCTTCAAGAAGGGCGTAAGGTCTTCAAGCGTAGTTGTACGCTTGAAAAAGGCGTACAACTACGCCTTAGTTTTACCAGTGTATTTTTTTCCCTGCGTGTTTTGCTATGCTGTTCACTTTTTCCCCTATTCCGCTACGCGTTGAGTCAACACGGCGGCCGTGCCTACCCGCCCCGCCCGGGCCCGGGCCCGGCCGAGCGAGTCTGGCTGACAATGGGTCGGCTGTATGCTCAACCTCTCCACCTGGCTGGCCAGCCCTCCCCCGGCCCACGTGGCTCCACGTGTACACCTCGGGGCGGGGCGGGCGGGGGCGCACGAGCGGCCCGGAAGCTGCTCCACGGACCGGAAGTGAGCGGATTACGTCGCGCGCTTTTTTAAGGCGGTTCAAGGATTTTTCGGGATTTTGCATGTACTACCTCGTACCGAGAGAGAGAGAGAGAGAGAGAGAGAGAGGAGAGAGAGAGAGAGAGAGAGAGAGAGATGCTGGGATGTTCAGTAAGTGGGAAGGCGCAGGAGCCCGTCCGTGCAAGGCGGGTGTTTATTCTATAATTGTTTGGACGGGGCGGTGCATCGCCGGGGTGGGGGTGAGGAACCTGTCAAACTTGCAGCAGGGGGGAGGAGGGGGCGGCTCCGACCCCCAACCCTTGGCGGCCGCCGCCGTAGTAAGCCAGCCGCACGCCTTCGCCACAAATTAAACTTCCGGCCGTTGCGCGGGCCGCGCCGCTGCTTCCGGGCGGTGCGGCCCTCCACCGGAAGTCACGTGCTGTTTCATTACCGGGCCCCTCCTCTGCCCAATCAAAATCGGCCGCACACAGAGACATGGCGCGCGCCGTGCTGCGCTTTATTCAAACGCATCCCGAACTCTGTGCTCTTTTTTCTTGTTTTCTTTTTGGTACGTATTCGACGAGAATTGCCCGCCCAGAATGAAAGCCACATCGGTTTGGCTTCCGTTTCCGGAATGCCCCGGCGGCGTAGGCTGTGTGGGCCAGCTGTCTGTGAGTTATACCCGCCCAGGTTCCCCCGCTGACGATGCGTTTTTGAAATACGGCGCCCCTCCGCCCGCCCCCGCACCAGCCCGGCGTCTTCGCTGGCGGCTGGATGACACAATACGACACGGGCGATATGCCTCGAGGCGTCAGTCGCGCGGGAGGTTCCGGGGCGGGGGTTGGGGTGTAGTGGGCGAGGAGGAAGCGTCTCGCCGGAAATAAACTTTGCATCATTTGTCACCGCCGCTTCGCAAGTCGCTAATCGTTGTTGGCATGCGTCTTTTGTTTGACGAGTGTCACGAGCAGCGCGGCCGCGGAGATAAGCGCTTCGTCATTAACGGGAGTGGGGGGGGGGGGGGGTTTGTTTTATGATGAGGAGACGCGAACCGAAAACAAACATTTGTCTGGGAGGCGCCTTCGGTACACACAGATCAGATCAACGAGCGATCAGATTGTATAGCGGCGGTCTGGACTCTTTTTCCTCCCCTTCCTGCGCCCCGCCCTGCGCCCCGCCCTGCGCCCCGCCCTGCGCCCCGCCCTGCGCCCCGCCCACTCGGAGCCGCAGCCGGGTGGAAAATAGTTCCCAGGGCCCACCCCGCGCGCAGCGCGCAGCCCTAACTCTTTCATGCCAGACCCCTCCTCCCTTTCCCACGCAAATGAAATGAAAATAGCAAGAAGACGACAACCTTCGGCGGATCTGCTCGAAAGTTTTGGCGCTTCGCTCCGCCCGCCTCGACCCCCCGGGCGGCGGCGGCGGCTCGCTGTATGCGCCGCGAGCGAGAGCTGGGGCAGAAGAGGAGAGTTAGGGGAATAAGGGGGCAGGGGGGGCGGGGAGGAGAGCGGGTCTGGAAATTGAAAACTTCCCAACACTCGGAGCTCAGACCCGCCGCGCGTTCCACGGCAGGAAAAAACAGCGGATGCTGGAATGGGTTAAAGAGTTTTGTTTCGGTGCTGTGTTCCGTTTTTTCATCGCTTCTATAATAAATAGATAAAGAAAATAAGCCGACACTCCACGAGCGCAGGAAAAGGGTTTAAATAGGGGGCACCAAGAAACTGTTCTTTTTAAGTATACTGCGCTTTTTTAGCAGATGATACATCTTACATCTTAGCAAAAAAATAAAATAAAAATAAACTAAAGAGGTGTTTCATCAGCTTGTACTCTCGCAATAGTATAGAGCGGGCCGGGTTGTCACAGTGCGGTGCCGCGGTGCGGCGCGTGCAGGCGCGTGTGCAGGCCTGGGGAGGGGGAAGCCAGGCGAGGCTCCTACCCATGGTATTGTTGCCTTGCGGCGCCCGGCGGCGCGGTTCTCCCGAGTGTAATTTTTACCCGTTCTCGGGAAAACGTTATAAAATGAAAAGATGACGTGTATACAACTATATAAGACTTCAAAACGGTCACTTCTAAACTATAATAATCAAAATAAATATAACACCATAGAAATTTTCAGCTAGTATAAGATTTCAATATCATCTGCTTTCATTTCCAATCCTGATTGGAATTTTTTAGCAGATGATACATCTTACATCTTAGCAAAAAAATAAAATAAAAATAAACTAAAGAGATGTTTCATCGGCTTGTACTCTCGCAATAGTATAGAGCGGGCCGGGCTGTCACAGTGCGGCGTCGGCGCGCGGCGGCGCGGCGTGTGCAGGCCTGGGGAGGGGGAAGCCAGGCGAGGCTCCTACCCATGGTATTGTTGCCTTGCGGCGCCCGGCGGCGCGGTTCTCCCGAGTGTAATTTTTACCCGTTCTCGGGAAAACGTTATAAAAATGAAAAGATGACGTGTGTATACAACTATATAAGATTTCAAAACGGTCACTTCTAAACAATAATAATCAAAATAAATATAACACCATAGAAATTTTCAGCTAGTATAAGATTTCAATATCATCTGCTTTCATTTCCAATCCTGATTGGAATTTTTTTTTTTTTTACAAAAATTCCTGAAGGCTGTCTTTACAGTGGTTCAGCCCCTACTCTCTTTCTCTCCGCTCCCCTCACCTGCCCCCCCCCCCCCCCCCCCTCTCGTTGACAGCTCGCCCGGCGCGTGAGTAGCGAGCGGCCTGCACCACGCCACGCTCCGCCACCGGCCAACAATCGCCTTGTCATTTTCACACATTCTTCAGGGCATCAACGGCCCCGGCCCCGGCCCCGGCCCCGGCCCCGGCCCGGCCCGCCCCGCCCGCACGTTTGGAACAAAGGCAGCCTCCCCACCCCCGCCCCTCACCCCCGGCTGTGCCAGTGGGCCGCACCGGGGGGCGCCTGCCTCTCGATGGCACTCGAAATACGCTCTTCCAGGATATGTGTCCGATTCGCGCTGCCGTATCGTGTCATCCGATCAGAGAGAGAGAGAGAGAGAGAGAGAGAGAGAGAGAGAGAGAGAGAGAGAGAGAGAGAGAGAGAGAGAGAGAGAGAGATGATGAGGAAGCGGGGGAGAGGCATCCGCAGCGCCTTCCACCCTACGCTCTCCCCGGTCTGATCGTTTTTCTTTTACCTTTATTTTCTTTCCATAAACCGTGTTTTTTGTCTGGCGTCTGGCAGTGGCCATTTTCGTAATAAAAAATACCAAACATTGCACTGCGCCGTGGGCGTGCTTCTATTACTGCTGTAGCATCTCCCGGGTTTTTCCTCTGCTTTATCTCGGTTTCTGTAAGCGGCCCGTCCGCCGGGGGGAAGTCCTCGAACTAGCCATGTCGTATTTTCTAATGCCGGAGGTGAAAGAAGCATTTGGCGTGGTTACCGCTCCGGCTCGGCTCCGGGGCACTTCCCCGGGGTTTATCCGGGGATTGGAGCCGCTCAAGAGGGGCGGCGCGGGGCGGCGCGCAGCCCGGAGGACGGGACGGGGCTTAAGTCGTCAGAAAGCATCGGGAGGGGCGCCGGCCGGCGCCAGCGACCAGGGAGTAATGCTAGGATGCTTTAAGGTTACAGGTGGAGAACGCGCTGACCGCAAGAGAGAGAGAGAGAGAGAGAGAGAGAGAGAGAGAGAGAGAGAGAGAGAGAGAGAGAGAGAGAGAGGCTCTGTGAGATATCCAGCATCTCACTCGTTTCCTCTTCTCTCTCTCTCTCTCTCTCTCTCTCTCTCTCTCTCTCTCTCTCTCTCTCTGCCTCTCGCGTCACCGCTGCGCCACCCTGAGAGATGTAGGCATCCGCCGGGGTCGGCGCACAGATCTCTCCACGGTGTTGGCAGGAAATATTGCGTTCCGTTGATGGCCACCGATTTGTAAGAAGCCGGGACGTGTGAAGGAAAGAAATGTCAAGTCGGAAAAAATGAGCAGAACCCCCCCCCCCCCTCCCGTGTGAGCGAAACATGGGGCGCAGGATCAAGAGCAAGCCCCCCCCTCCCTTGCTGCTGACGCTTGAGGAGGGTGGGGGTAAAGTGCGTAAGCGGGGGGGGGGGGGTATATGTGTGGGTGTGATTCATCCCAAGGATGCGAGTCTGTATTGACAGCACGAGTGATGAGGCGGGCGTTTCCCTCCCGCCGCGCCGATATCCCCGCCGACCCGAGTCGAGCCGTCCTTGTTCTGCTCTCCATGTTGCAATCATCTCAGGGGCGAGATCTCTTCCGTCATCTTGCAGCGCCTCGCTACAATGTCGGCGCCGGCGCCCCGCAATACCTCCTCTCCTCTCTCGCAGTGATGTATAGCGCTGCGCTGCCTTACGCGAGGGCAGAGGGCTGCAGGTTTATTTTTATAACCTAGTGGTTCTACACTGTAACTCAAAGGGCGACAAATTTGTGTCCTTTTGTGGCGACACATCGCAAAAGGAAACTGCCCAAATTTGTGACCCTCCGTGTGTCACCGAAACGGAGACGCATGTGACCTTTTTCGGCGACACGCGGAGGTTGTGGCGACAAAATCGTCGCCGATAAAGGAAATACATTTATGTGTCGCCGATAAAGGACACACATTAATGTGTCGCCGATTTAAGGCAACATGTGTTTCCTTTAAAATTACAGTGTAAGTCTTGTAACGGAGGTGATAAAAAGAACTGCAGCTAAAATGTGGTTTATTTTTCGAGGCTAGTGTTTTTAAAAAAAATTATTTTCTTGGTTTCACAGGTAAGCCGTGTTGGAGCGTCCATTCCATCGCCTTCTGTAGAGGTCGCGGTGAGTCTCAGCGCAGGTTTATTTTGCCATGCAGAGTTCGCGACAGAGTGCACTCTAAATGACCGTGGACATTTTTGAGATAAATCGTAACTAACGGCGGACAATTAAGAGGTCAAAATTGTATCTAGGTTAGTGACGTACAAAAACGTTCACAGCTAGTTACAAAAATGTCCGTAGTCTTTTAGAGTGTGCACGGCACGGGGACGCGAGGTTGCGTGTGATTTAATCTTGCGAAACTTTACCTCGGACAAGATTCACTTGCGCAGTATACGCCGCCCAGCTGGGGCTGGGGCCGCGCTGCACTGCACTCTGTATGTGTCCTCGCCTTATTCTGTATTCTTGCGCTGCTGGACAGCTGCCCCCTGCTGGACAACGCTACCCTCTCTTTCTCTCTCCCATGAACACACACTCACACACACACGTCCGTACACAGAACATCCGTTTCCTTGTCGGCCTGCTGGCCGTTACTGTCCCGGGGCCGGGGGGGACTGTGGAGTGCCCTGCCCAGGACCTTTCCTCCCCTCCCTCTCCCTCCCTCTCTCTCTCTCTCTCTCTCTCTCTCTCTCTCTCTGCCTCTCCCTCTCCTCCCCTCCCCTCTCTCTCTCTCTCTCTCTCTCTCCCTCTCTCTCTCCTTCTCTCTCTCTCTCTCTCTCTCTCTCCCCCCTCTCTCCCTCTCCCTTTCCCCCTCTCCCTCTCCAGCGCCCTCCTTTCCTCTCTTCCACTCGTGCCCTCTGCTCGCTGTCATCGTGGCCGTGATGAAACGATTCACATTCCCCTGCTACATACACTGTCGTCACCTCCGCGTGTGCCCGTGCGCGTGTGGGGGTGGGTGTCGAGAGCGTGCGCTGAGAGCGGCGTGGAGTAACAACGTGCGTTATTCGGAAGCGGAAGTTGGCACGACACGGAAAAAAATATGTGAGTTAATCGCGTGACAACCGACGAATTAGTCGTGACAACTAAAATAAACGTGCTGGGAAACAATAAGTGGTTGTGATGTCAGCAAATTTCGGTTCTACGCACTCAAACATATAAGTTGTCACTCTTTTAACTAATTTTTAGTTTTTAGTAGCGACTAATTTTTGGTCGCAACAGCAAACTTGCTTTTTTCCGTGGAGCCGTGCTCATGGTAACGGCGGTGCGACGGCGTTCAGTGATCCTAAAAGAATACCGGGTGAAGCAGGACTACCAAATTCCGTGTCAGCCGGGTTGCCTGGATTACCCCCGATTACCCAACGGATTACGTTGTTTTTCTCTTGGATTACCTCGGATTACCCTGAATTACCTCGAATTTCCTCAGCAGATTACCCCCAAACGCGGCTGTCAGCCGGCTTACCTTAGTCCCCCCCCCCCCCCCCCTCGGTATCAGCTGTGCTCGGCCCTATGCCCAGCCCGGGGCCACCACAAAGGGACCTAATGAAGCGTCCGGCCGAGCCGAGCCGAGTAAGGGCCGAGCCGAGCCGAGCCGAGCCGAGCCGAGCCGAGCCGAGCCGAGCCGAGCCGAGCCGGGCCGGGCCGACAAGGCTCCCCGGGGCCTCCCCGGCCTGCCAGGGCTTCGCTGACTGGGCAGATACGCAGGCTACCCCTGGCGGGCCCCTGGCGAGCCGCGGCCAGCAGAATATTTTCACACCCGCAGCTCAAAGATTCTCAACTTTTGGGAGAAGAGTGCGGTCCTCACGCGCCTCTAGGGAGCACCGCCCCCCTAGACTCCCTCCATGCGCCGGTAGGGGGCGCCGGGACACACACTTCAAGGCTGTGGTCTCGGCTCCAGGCGCGGCACTTTGATATAGCACTTACGGGGGCATAATGCCTCAGACCACGGCCAGCCACTTCGTACTTCGCTCTCTCTCCCTCCCTCTCCCTCCCCTCTTCCTCTCCCTCCCTCCCTACTCACCTCGGCACCCCGTCACTTCACCAGGTGGGTCCCCGGGCTCCGCTCCACGCCACGCCACGCCTCGACTTTCCCCGCCAGATCAAATCATGTCAAGTGGATCGCACGACGGCCGTGCGCTCCGCACCTGAGTGAGTGCCGCTGCGTGCTGAGGGGTCACGCGGCGCCGAACGCGACTTAAGCCCTATTGGCACGCATGTGCTGGAAGAGTGAAAAAAGTTGTCCAGCGCTGCGCTGGAGCGGCTGCTGCGGCGCCCCTTTGTCTCGCGCTGGATGCTGGACGGGGCGGGGCGGGGCGGGGCGGGGCGGAGCTCCAGGCGGTTGGTGTCGGGCTGGGTCGCCCCGAGCACACATGGCCACCTTATCTCTTGTCCCAGCCCCCCCCCCCCCTCTCCTCTCCTCTTCCTCCGATCATCGATCCCTGCGCCCTCGTCCATCAATCCCTGACCCGGGCGGGGCCGCGCGGGGCGCCTGCTGCGGCCTCTCCTCCGAGAAGTGCCTCGGCCAGGCTCCACACCCCGCCCCGCCCCGCCCCGCCCCGCCCCCGCCTCACCAACCCTTTGCCTAACGTTTTCCCTTTTTGTGCGTGTTTTATGCATTTCCACGGGACGCCGTGTCGGCGACGTCCTTACCCGTCGTGGTGGGGCGGGGCGGGGCGGGGCGGGGGTGGCACGGTTTGGTGGACGCGCTGAAGTATGTCGGCGTGCAGGGCGGGATGTGAGTTTAACGGTCTTCTTAGGGCTCAATTCAATTACGCAGACTTGATGGTGTGGCTACAAGTTTCCGCGAGCCAACATTTGTTGCAGCCTTCCCTACAGCTTTGCCCACCCCCACCCCCCACTCGAGCCGCGGCGGCGCCTCTCTCTCTCTCTCTCTCTCTCTCTCTCTCTCTCTCTCTCTCTCTCTCTAATGGCTCTATACTATCCCTCTTTCCTACGTTCACTGTAATTTTAAAGGAAACACATGTTGCCTTAAATCGGCAACAAATTAATGTGTGTCCTTTATCGGCGACACATAATTGTGTTTCCTTTATCGGCGACAATTTTGTCGCCAAAACCTCCGCGTGTCGCCGAAAAAGGTCACATGCGTCTCCGTTTCGGTGACACACGGAGCATTTGGCGACAAAATTGTCGCCGAAAAAGGTCACACATTTATGTGTCGCCGTAAAAAAGGTCACAAATTTGGGCAGTTTCCTTTTGCGATGTGTCGCCACAAAAGGACACAAATTTGTCGCCCTTTGAGTTACAGTGTTTCTCCGATTCGCAGCCTGCGACCTATAATATGATAGAGTTGAGTTTTTTTTTCCCTCAAGATGATAAAGAAGCGTTTTTCCCGTGGTTTCGCGCGCAATATGCCGTGACATAGTCGTGTTTTGCGCGCACGAAATTGAATGTATGTGGCTGCTGAGTGGTTGATTTGCATGCAGGGCGTATATGGGGCCGTTCCCCGTGTTTGTGTGACCCCGGCGGCGGGGCGCGGCGCCGCACAGTACAGTCCACTCTCATTACATGACATGTGCGCTCCGCACGCACCGACACCTGTAATGAGCCCCCTGTCAATTACAGGCCCACTGATTGCACCCCTTGACTCACGCAGCCTGGCCCCGCCCCGCCCCGCCCCGCCCCACCCCGCCCCACCCCACCCCGCCCCTCTAACTCAGCTCCCGATACCGTCACTTCAAACCTTCACGTCAATATGTGTGGACCGAAAGTCCCGATTTTTCCCCTCTTCCAATATTTGCGACATCATCATTTCAAGTTCTTCATCAATCTGTATTATTATGTTTTTTTCATCCTGCGCGCCCCGCGCTTTGACCAGTGCCCCGTGAATCCGTTTTGAGAGATGTGTATCTGTTTGAAAGGAAGGTGGCCGGCCGGGCCGGCTCTCTCCGACTCCAAAAATATATGTTCATATACGCAGGTCTGTCTGTGTGTGTGTGTGTACTTATCGAAGCGCGAACTCGTTGAATATAACGACATGCTTGTGTGTGTGTGTATGTGTGTGTTACGTATCCCTTGCAAGGCTTTGTAGGCTGCCTGCTGTTGTATGTGCGTGTGTGTGTGTGTGTGTGAGGGTGAGTATGTAAGTGGGCATATCAATGTTGGGCACTGACCGCACCCCGGCATCACATTATTCAAATTGCTCGTAATGGAAGCGTCCGCGTGGTGAGGTGGGGCGGGGCGTGGTCGGGGCGTGGTGGGGCGGGGGGTCCTTGTGCGTCCAGCGCGAGCGGGCCGCACCACCAGCAGCAGACAAGAGTATCGGCGCGGGTTGGGGCGGGGCGGTGGTGGCAGAGGCATGCACGAAATAATGGAAGGTACACTTTGTATAGGTGCACTGTGATAACCTTGCGAAGATATTGTGTTCGTAAGCGTTCGTAAGCGTTCGTAAGCTGCGAAGCATTCGGCTGCTTCGTATTACGAAGCATTTTCTTCGTAGTGTACAAACAAATTTCTTCGTAAGGCTGGGCTTGCGAAGAAAATGCTTTGTATTACGAAGCATTGCGAAGCAGCCAAATGCTTCGCAACGTTACGAAGAATTTTCTTCGTAAGGATTTTACAGTGTGTTGTTTTATTTTTATTTTTATTTCTATTACCGGTGTTGTGCGAAATTCACAACAATATCAATGACGCTTGCGCTATCCCCGACCCACTCGACTATAGTCGCGGGAGGAAAGTTTCACAGGTCCGCCCCGCCCCGCCCCGCCCCGCCCCACCGCCGCTGCTGTAGTCCCATAGTAGTTGCAGTCCACTTCCGGTCCCATATATTTCGCATATGTGTCGTCTACCGTGGCCCGGTTAATCATGCAGGCCTCGCCCTCCGCGCGGACCTCGCCGCCCCGCCCCGCCCCGCCCCGCCCCGCCCCGCCCCGCCCCTGGTCACGCGACCACCAGGTCGCCGCTGTCGGTCGGCCCTGATTACACCCAGGACGTCTATTTTTCAAGCAATAAGGGCGGCGGTAGGCCGGTGACCCCGTGCGCGTGCGGTGGTGCCGCAGGACACCGCGATGAACTGCTACTTGTTGGACGGGCGGGGCGCGGGGCGGGGCGCAGGGCGCGGGGCGGGGCGCGGGGCGGGGCGCGGGGCGGGGCGCGGGGCGCCGCAATAATGCATGTGGCCGATGTAGGAGCGTGGCTGGGCGTGTTAGTGTTCCGCCTGTGCCCGGCGGGGAGAGAGACTTGGCCGCGGCAGCCTTATCGTCAGCCGATCGTCATTTGTTGGAATCTCCCTCTCTCCTCCTCCTCCTCCTCCTCCTCCTCCTCCTCCTCCTCCTCCGCTCGTCCTGATCCGCCCGGAGCTCTTCCCGGGGCTTAACTCAGTGGCGGAGGGGCCGCGGCCCGCAGCACGTCTTTCTCTTTAAGAACTATAGCCGCGAAGCCACTATTAAGGAAGCGCCCTTACTCTTCCGATCAGCAGATTGGTGTGTTTTCGATGGTTCAATTAATTGCTTTGCTTTCTAAAGCGTATTGTTTCTACTTCGTGCTCTTTGCTCTCTGCCACTCGCCTGGGTATTTAATTGGGGGTTCGTGATCATTGGGAGCCGACCCGCGCGCAGTGCTGCGCTACGCCACGCCTCGCCGCGCCTTATCCGGCGGTAAGCTGACATTGTGCCCCCTCTCCTCCACCAATCCTGCTGCGTTGCTGTTCATTCTCGTTTTTCTCACTATCGCTCTCCTCCCGCTCTCCCCGCTCTCCCCCTCTCTCTCCCTCTCTCTCTCTCTCTCTCTCTCTCTCTCTCTCTCTCTCTCTCTCTCGCTCCACCCAGTGTCTCTACGTCATAATCTAAAACAGATCTAAATCCAGAGGGATTCCTACTGACCGATCCGGACCGCCGCTGTGGTGCTGCGCTGCGACAGGACTGCAGCGAGCTTGTGCCTCCACCGTACTGTCTGTCGCTTTGTGTGTGTGTGTTTTTCCGTTAGTTTTTTCCTCTCTCTCTCTCTCTCTCTCTCTCTCTCTCTCTCTCTCTCTCTCTCTCTCTCTCTCTCTCTCTCTCTCTCTCTCTCTCTCTCTCTCTCTCTCTCTCTCTCTCTCTTTTTGCGTCGCTATAACAGCGTCATGTCTAATATGCACTCAGACACCGGGGTCATCAGAGGGGAAGGCCATTTCCAGGTCGCCGGCCGGGCCGGGCAGCGCTGAAAGGCCCCCGGGGACGTACGGTCCGTTGTTTCCACTCGTGTTCGACGTAGCGCCGCGCCGCGCGCTCTGTGGGGACCGGGCCGGGCCGGCTACTGCAGCTTTCCCCGAAAAGGAAAAAAAAAAAAAAAAGTAGCCGCGCTGTACACAAGTGACTTAGTAATTTATCGGAACTTTTCTAAACTTATTGAAACACTTGTGTGTAGTGTGGGTGTTCCTTTTCTCTCCCCGCCGGCCTCCTTCCTTCGTGAATTAAATTTAATATGAAAAGAAAGATAACAGTGTGGGGGAGCGAGTTGTGTTTTGCTGAGGCAGGGAAACGGGGCGGTAGATTGCGGCCTTGTGTCGCGGCGGGGCGGGGCGGGGCGGGGCGGGGCGGGGCGAAGGAGGACGCGCCCACGACGCAGAAAAATGCGTGCGTGAAAGTTGCGAAATTGGTGCGTTATTCTGGGAGTGGGGTAGTTTCTTTCCGGCCGTCGCGGCCGCCTGGCTGGAGTGAGCCGCTCAGTGTTTGCATCGCGCTGGAGTGGCGGACGGGGGGAGGGAGGGCGGCTGAGAGTAAAAGTGCGAGTGAGAGGAGAGGTGGCGCGGCGGTGGTACTTTGTGGTTCTGGAGTAGGGTCGTGAAACGCCGGAGACTGATACCGATACCCCCGCAGCAGAGATTGAACGTGTCGGTTACGAGGGGGATGATGCAGCGGCGGTGGGCGAGACGAGACGGGCTTCTATAATCTCTCTTTTTAATATCCGCTGAGCGCCCAGGAAACAGTTACAGCGCGAGGGGCGGCCGCGTCGGCGGCGTCAGCGTAACCGCGAACGCGCCCCCGGGCCAGCGGCAACCCGCCGCACAACTCTGCGGAGGTTTTTCATTTCACAGGGAAAACCGCGCCGCCACCAAAAGTATGAAAACTTTACACGGAGAGCTCTTGACGAGTTCTACGGCCGCAGCCCAGCCGCCGCTTCGCATTTTCACCCATTCAGAATCAGCAAACCGGCGTAGTGAATGCAGTCGTAGTGCTACTGCCTGCGCTGCCCCTAATGTCGCATTGGGGAGGTGGGAGGGGGTGGAGGGCGCGGGGGCGGAGGGCGCGGGGGCGGAGGGCGCGGGGGCGGAGGGCGCGGGGGCGGCGGGGGGCGCGGGGGCGGAGGGCGCAGGGGCGCAGGGCGCGGGGCGGAGGGTGCGGGGCGCTGGGCGGAGGGCGCGGGGCGGAGGGCGCGCGGGGGCGGAAGGCGCGGGGCGGAGGGCGGGGGGGCGGAGGGCGCGGGGGCGGAGGGCGCGGGGGCGGAGGGCGCGGGGGCGGAGGGCGCGGGGGCGGAGGGCGCGGGGGCGGAGGGCGCGGGGGCGGAGGGCGCGGGGGCGGAGGGCGCGGGGGCGGAGGGCGCGGCCAGACCAGACGCTTTTGAATTATTCACATTCGCCTCAACGTCAGGTTGCGCCTGCGGTAACTTACGCACAGGTGGGGCTGGCAGAGCTGCACCGTAAAAATTAATGCGCTTAATGCCGCCGTGCTCGCCCGCGGCCAATTGAAAGGAAGAGGGGAGAAAAGTGGAGGGGGGGGGGGGAGCGTCCGACGGGGCGCGTATTTTTTTATGGACGGTAAAAATGTGATAGAAGGGCTGGTGTGCGCGAGACAGACCCGACCCGCCGCGACGCGACGCCCGGGCCAGGCCGGCCGGGCCCCCTGTGGGGCTGCAGATATCAGCCCTCCTAGCCTAGCGGGCAGCCGCCCCCGCCCGCGCCGCGCCGCGCCGCGCGTGGCCGTCAAAGCGTTGGATGGCACTCCGCGCCACTCGAACACCATCTGCATGTCAAAGGCCAGATGGGGGCGGAGGGCCACCCGGGGCCACCCGGGGCCACCCGCGGGGCGCGCCGCCCGCCCGCCCGCCCGCACCGAGGGGTGGCAACTTTTCAACAAATCGAGTTTCCACCCCAGCAATGGCGCGGAACGAAATGTAAGCGTGACTGTTGAGGATCCCAAACCCTCACCCCCTCCCTTGCTTTTCATCCCCGTCCCACCCCACAACCCACTTCCCCACCACCAGCCCAGATCACTTCTCATTCAACAACAACGGAAACATTTACGCCGGCCGACGTGACCGAACTCGGACCCAATTTCTCATATCGTGCTTGCCACTTTTCAATTCAGGCAAGTTGATGTCGACGGGGCGTTCCGAACTGCGCGTCTCGCTTTTCTACTATTTTCTTTTTTCACTCATTTCACCCTTCATTTAATCATTACTCCATGGAAGCAGCTGACAATACGCGGTCTGTGCCCTTCTATTTTCCCCCAAGCAGCTCCTGTTCACCCTTTTAACTGACTTTGTCGAGTCCATTTTTCTTGCAGTTAGCAACATTACCGTCTGGGGATGTTTCTAGACGTAGCGGCGTGCCCTCGCTGCTCAGTTTATGGTGCCTTTGAGTTTTAATGACAGTCTATTAATTTTAACGACCCATCGAAAGGAAGGGTGCAGAGACGAGAGAGAGAGAGAGAGAGAGAGAGAGAGAGAGAGAGAGAGAGAGAGAGAGAGCGGGAGCGTGACGAGGAAGACGCGTGGGGCAGAGAGAGAGAGGAGAGACTCTTTTCTTTTACATCTCCGTAAGTAGTCGTGTGTGCCGTTTTTTTTTTATTAAGCCCTGCGCTGGCGGAGCTCTGGAGCGGAGCGAGACATGGTGGCTGGGGCGTAAAGGCCCTGCTAATCACACGAGGATCATCGGGCAGGCAGCCTCCGCCCCCCGCCCGGCCCCCGCCAGCCCCCCCCCCCTCCCCCCCCCCCGCACCACCCTCGCGCCCTGGAGGGAAGCTAGCTGTGGCAGGACTGATCAACGCCTGGAAGTGATGATAGGCGCTGGGGTTGGTGCGCGAGCGGGGAGGGGTGAGGGAGGGGCTGGGCTGGGGTGGGGAGTGGGCGGCTCCTTCCACCCATATACTCGTGGACATAAATATTCATCAACTCGCCACAAGGATCACGACCTGATCCTAAACACGCCCCCTTCTCCTCCTTTCCCCTTTCCACTGCGGTCCTCTCTCCAAGAAGCCCTTCCGACACTGCTGAGCTTTGCGCGTTCCCCTGTAGCCGGCGCGCTGCGCCCACAGCGATTAGCAGAGAAAGAGAGAGTGCTGGTTCCCCTGCAGTTGTCACGTGACCACGTGGTACAACGAACCCGACCTTCGTTGGCACCCTCTCTCGCGCCGTGCGGGGCGGGGTGGGGCCCAATAGAAATAAAGCAAGGAAAAGTGAAAGCGGATGAGCTATGCGCGTCTCTCTCTGTCTCGCCTGCTTGCTCTCTCGCTCTCTCCTTTTTTTCCCCTCTTTCTCTCTGATGGTCTCCTCGGCGAATCAAGCAAAGGGAGTCGAACCGGAAGATTCGCCACTTTCACGGTTCGGTGACCGTGTGGCTGTGGCCCATCGGCCGGCCCGGTCCCGGCCCGCCTGCAACTGGGGAATCGCACGCTCAACTGTTTGGGTTCATCTCTCTTTTTTCTTCCCCATCTTCCCTCGCCCCCCCTTCTCTCTCTCTCTCTCTCTCTCTCTCTCTCTCTCTCTCTCTCTCTCTCTCTCTCTCTCTCTCTCTCTCTCCCTCCCTCTCCCTCCCTCTCTCTCTCTCTCTCTCTCCCCCTCCCTCTCCCTCTCCCTCTCCCTCTCTTCTGCCCCTTGTATACCACTGACCTGTGATGGCATGCCATTGATGAATACGTTTCAAAACGAGAGGGAAAGTGCCGTGGCGGCTGACGTGAAGTGACACGACTGTGCGGTGCGGGGATAAAAATGCATTTCTCAAAAATGGATGTGTGTGACCGCCCGTGACACTTTTTTTTTCGCGTGCGTGCGCAGTCGAAGGGAGCCGCCCTCCCAGGCTATTTAAAATCGCGCTCCCGTACGCACACACACACACACACAGCGCCGCTCTGTGTACGGCATAGGAGGAGAGCTCATTGAGACTGGTTTGTTTTGTGTCTGACGCTGCAGCTAGGAGGGGGTGGGAGTGTGTGGAGGGGGCGGCGCGGGGTCGCGGAAGAAGAGGGGCATGAGATGAGGACATGTTGGAGGGGCGGGTGGAGGGGTACTCCTAGAGGAGGGGGAGGAGGGGGAGTAGCGCCGCGTGGAGCCGTGGAGGCATCGGCCTGGAAGCACATTGATAAGGGCGCCACCGTCTGGGTGGGGGCCCGCCGTGCCGTGCCGCGCCGCACCGCGCCGCGCCGGGGCCGCCCAACACGAGTGTGTTCCCGGGATGGTGAAATAATATCGCAGTCAACCTTTTCTTCTCTTGAGGGTATAAGGGGGGCGGTGACCAGAGGAGGCTGCCGGGCCGGGCCGGTTTAGGTGATTACAGGATGGCGGCTGCCGTAGGGGAGCGGTGGCCGCGCCACGTGTGTGGCGCCGCCGTAGCCTCGCACCTCCCCGCCGCGCGGCGCCCCACGCCCCGCCCCACGCCCCGCCCCACGCCCCGCCCCACGCCCCGCCCCACGCCCCGCCCACGCGCCCACCCCTAAGACCTAGTTTCGTATTCGGCCGCTGTTGGTTTGTCGCAGCGGCGCGGCTCGGCTGTCGCATTCCCCCGCAAACGAGGTGGGGGGGGGGGGGATAGGATTGCACTGGGGAGACGGGTGGAATAGGAGAAAAGGCCTGTCGGTCGTGCGGAGCGGGACGCGAGGTGCAGCCGGGGCATCGGGGAAGCGTGTAAACGCGGGGGGAAGAGGCTATGAGGTGCCAGACAAAGGAAAGCGTTAACGCACATGAGAAATGCGACGGAGCGTCTGGCACGGGGGGGGGGGGGGGGGTCAAGCAGAGCGGAGGCTCCGCGGCGCCGCTGCGGGGCTGCGCGCCTGCCAACCCCTCTCTGCTCTTTGCCATGAAAATGAGGGAAGGGCTCGGCTCGGCGGTGGGCTGCGGGGTGTGTACAGACACTACACAATGCGGTGGGAGAGCAAGGGGCTGAGGCTGAGGCTGAGGGGCGCGCGCGAGGCGAGCTGCGTAACCACCAATGTGCCCGTTTAGAAAAAAGAGAAAGGACTAGAGTGGTGTGGGAGCGGGATAAAGTTGCAGTCGTAGAGTGTATTATTGGTACGAGTCCTGTTGTGCCTGCAGGCAGGCCGCGGCCCAATTGTGTGAGGAGGAAAGGGAAGGGCGAGGGCGACTCAAGCCGGAAGCAGGGGAGCAGGTCGAATTTTAAATTGGTTAATGAGGGGGGGGGGGGAGGGCGGTCGTTGTGGAGGGTGGAGGGGGGCGGGCCGGGGCCGGGCCGGGGCCGCCGGGCTGGGCCTCGCGCGGCGCTGTGCGCCTGCAGAGCGCGGGGTAGGCAGCGCGGTGCGCACGGCTGCGCGGCGGGTCGGCCTACCTCGCGGGGGCTCCGGCAGAGCAGCGCAGCACGGTGCAGTGCAGTCAGAGTACTGTCGGAAATATCACCACCTAAATGCAGGTCTGCCATTTTAGACTACTCAGATAATCCTGCAGTCGGTACAGAATCTCCAGACTCAGCAATCGTCGGGCTGTTGTTCAGCTTTTGTTATAACGGACACTGTAAATACCAGAGCGATGATCCTCGCCCTCAGGAGAGCGAGATGTTTTCCCTCTCTCTTTGAGAGCGAGGTGTGGTTTTCTCGCTTCAT
This sequence comes from Frankliniella intonsa, assembly GCA_033675135.1. Taxonomy (NCBI): domain Eukaryota; kingdom Metazoa; phylum Arthropoda; class Insecta; order Thysanoptera; family Thripidae; genus Frankliniella; species Frankliniella intonsa. The sequence continues at coordinate 11,601,018 of CM066245.1, read as the reverse complement.
TAGAGCAATAAATTTAAAAATCTCGCCCTATTAGAGCGAGGATTGGGAAACCTTGCCCTTCTTGAGTGAGGATTTTTAACCTTAATCTCACTCAATTTGAGTCATGTTTCAGATTCTTTCTCAATAAGAGTGAGGTTCCTACAGTCTCACTTAAATGGGGCAAAGGAAAAAAATTGCTCTTTTTAAATTTGCAGCGGATTGAGAGAGAAATGACTGAGAACTTGATACATTCGAGTGAATGAGTACCTGGCGGGGAGGCCAGTCGTTAACTCCGCATCAGGGCTACCGGCTCCCTCCCCTATCCCACCACCACTGCAATCCCCTCGTGTTTCCCCTTCCCCTTTTAGTGAACCCCCGTGTTGCGAGGAAAATGAAATGTTGAAGAAGCTCCGACCCGAATAATACAATGTGGTCCGGCGGCGCTCGATATAATCGAAAAGAAAGAAAGCAATCCTGTTAATCCCGGCTTCATTGATTGCATTATTTTTTTTCTCTCTTTGCTCCACTCTGGCTGCACCAGGGCTTGCTGCCGCCACAAACTCGCAGCCACCACAGCCTCCGCGCAGGCCACCAGGTAAAGCCTCGCAGGGAGGGGCTTAACGTTTTGCATCGTCCTCATGCCGTTATTATATATAAGAGGGCCCGAATGCACTCGTTATCCGAGTAATAATTTCCCGCTGGGTCTTTTAAAAAAGCAATAATTTTTGTGAACAGTAATAGCCGGTCGGTCCGTGCTGCTCGCGTGCAGAGGCCCGGCCGGCCCCACAGGCCCCGCAGGCCTGCAGACCCCGCAGGCCCGCAGGCCCCTGTTCGCCTCCGTGTTTACAACGCCTCCCTAGCACACTCGCTTGCCCTGCTAGCTCCGCCCGGTCTGGGCCGGACCGGACCGGCAGAGACCGCCGGGGCGGGGCGGGGCGGGGCGGGGCGGGGCGGGGCGGGGCCCGGCCGCTCGAACCCAATGGACCATTCAGATTGCACGGGCATTCAATGGACTGGCTGCCTCGGACAACCCGGGGGAGCAGGAGGAAGTGGAGGGGGAAAGGGGGAGAGGGGGGGGGAGGGGGGGGGTCTCAAAGGCAAAACCCTTAAGAGGAAGCAGGGGGCGGGCGGAGGCGGCGGTCTCGGCTGCGCCCAGCTGCAAATTCCCCAGCCCGCCTACCGCTTCCTTCCCCCTACCCTTCCTTCGACATCTCTCTCTCTCTCTCTCTCTCTCTCTCTCTCTCTCTCTCTCTCTCTCTCTCTCTCTCTCATCCCTCTCCTCCTTGAACTCCCAAAGGGGCGGTGGCGGTGACCCTCCAGGCACGACGGGCCCGGACGGGCGGTGAACGGCGAAAGCCAGAAACCCCTTTCCTTCCCTCCCTCTCCCCCCCCCCCCTAACTCCCCCCCCCCCTCCCCCCGCGGATGCCGACGAAGCGATCATTCGAAAAACCCCACTAACCGAGCGAGCAGCCTGCAGGCCGGGGCGGGGAGGGAGCTCAACACTAGACGGGCCCCACGTGGCCAAAGGTTTGGAGCTCTGTCGCCCTATCTGACTCGTGCGCGTCAGGCAGCTAGAGAGAGAGAGAGAGAGAGAGAGAGAGAGAGAGAGAGAGAGAGAGAGAGAGAGAGAGTATGGTGCTCTCGACGGCCGCAGGCCGGCTCCCGGCTCGCCGCGGCTGCAGGGGGTATCAGGACCCGGGCCCGGGTGCCTCCCTAATTCCTGACGGGGAACGCGATCGAAACGCGATCGTGTGGAGGAATGTGGTGCTGGGCTTGGGGCGGGGCGTGGGGCGCGGGGTGGGGTGGCGTGGGGCGGCCTGGGGCGGGGCGCGGTCGGAGCCGTACGGCCCGCGAGGTGCGGCCGGGCCGGGCCGGGCCGGGCCCCCTGCGCGGCGGTGCAGACCGAGTCGTAAAGAAACAGGTCCTTGTGTCGCCCCCCTTCACTGACTCTGCGAGGGCAATAATATTATTTCGAGGGTGGAAAACGGAAGTCGATATAGAATTCCTCGCGGTTCTTTTTAAATTTAGTTCGTGCGGAGCGTGATTCCCCGCGTTCCGAGAAAGAGAGTTTCTCCAGTGTGTGAAATTTAGTGGGTATACTTATTCTGATTTAATAACCCGAAACCAATTGTGCGGGGAGACGAGGCGGGGCGTCTTGGACCCGCTGCAGCGTGTTGCTTCTTCTTGTTTCTGTACGAAAAATAATAAAAAGAGTGCGCTAGTGAGGAGTAGGAGCGAGAGAGAGAGAGAGAAAGAGAGAGGGCAAAAACTCTTTAATTATTCAGCCTCGTGCTTCCGTCCGCCTGGCCGGGCTGGCCATTCCATCGCAGTATTGTTGTGCCCCCGCCTCCGTCCGTTCGCTGCTAAACCTTTGTCGTTCCGAGGGGGAAAAAAAATTGAACGCATTAGATATCCCCCTACAACTTGTGCGTGCTGTGTGTGTGTGTGCGTGTGCGCGCGCGCTTGCTTGCGTGTGTACAACGTTACACACCCGTCACGCGTCGGCAGCACTAGTCATTGTTGGCTCTGCGGCGTTGGCTGGCTGGCCCCGCCATTTGTCAGGCTACGCAGAGGAACACAGTGGCCCCCGCCGGGGCGGGGCGGGGCGGGGCGGGGCGCGGCGCGGCGCTTGCTATGGAATTCTGTGACCTTCTGCTGCCGCTGGGCCATTCTTTCCGCGCGCTCAGAATGGGGCGAACGCCCTTAATTGTTTAGTCTTTTGAGCCCCCGCCGTATACTATGCGCTGGCTCCCCCCGCCGCACCCCGACTGAGGGGTGGGTGGGGGGGGGGTGCTCTTTTTCGCCCGCCATGTGTGTGTGTGTGTGTGTGTTTGTCATGCGATATCTGTCCAGTCCGCCCATCACCCATCCCCGCGGCACATACGCCGGGCCTGGCCTGGCCGCCATGCGACAATGAAACGCACGCATGACGTCATTTTTGCAGGGGGCATACATTCATTCGCTCATGGGGGGAGAGCCGCTGGTTGGTGGATTCATTTATTATGACGTAAAAACGGAATGAAAATGTGTTTGTATTTCTTCACGACGTGTCACGTGTCAGGCGCGTGAGAACGAGAGTGACTTTTGTGGGCGGCACTGGCTCACGCGCGCGCACGCAACACCTGCCTGCGTGCGTGCGTGCGTGCGTGCGTGCGTGCGGTCTAATCTAGGCTGGAGGTGGCCGGAGGGATCAAGGCGAGCCCAGCCCCTGCTCCTATTTTCTGGCCCGCGTGTTGTCTCGTATGTGCTACGTACTAGTTAGCCGGGCTTGAGCCGGCCCGGCCGTGTCGGGTTGGGGCGGCGGGGCGGGGTGGGATTGTGCCGCAGTGCCGCTGCTACCGGTAGCAGAGGAGGCAGGCGGTGCGCTGATGGGGAGGGGGAGCGAGCCGGTCCAAGTCCCGGCCGCGCCGCGCCCCGCCGCGCTGCGAGAAGCACCACCACCACCACCACCACGTGGTATTTTGCCATCCCCTCTAGATTCTCGGAACGTTGCCCTAATGCGCTGCTTTTCCTGTTTCCAGGTACGTGTGTGTGTGCTGTGCTGTGCGGTATGCGGGGACCGAGTGGGTGAGTGAGTGCGTGTTAGGCACCGTGCCGTGCCGTGCCGTGCCGTGCCGTGCCGTGCCGTGCGGGGCACGCCGCGCCGACCCGATACCGCTCCGCTCCGCTCGTCGGTAATACAGCCATTACCATGGAGGGCTGGGCTGACCCCGCGCCCATTTGGGATAAGGTTCACGAGTTAGTTTATTCCCTCCCACCCGGGCCAGCCGGGCCGTTTAACAGGTCGCGCTGCTGCTGCTGTTGCTGCTGCTGCTGCTGCTGCTGCTGCTGCTTGTCGCGAGGCTAGGCCGCTGCGCTGCGCTGCGCCAGTATTTCTACCTTCACCTTCCTCCAGGCCCGGCCCTGCCCAGCGATAAGCGTTTGGCTGCGCAATCAATCAAGCGGTCGCTCTTTATTTTTTCCTCTTTTTCTCCTTTTTCCGCTCTGTTTTCTACTCGCTCTGGCTTCCTTGCGGGTCCCGCCGCGCTCCAGCGGTGGATAGAGCCTGCGCCCTGGCCTGCCTGCCTGCATGTCCGCCCGTCCCTTATTCCATATGAGTTTCAGTTTTGCCGGGGCGTGTGTGTGTGTGTGTGTGTGTGTGTGTTTTCCGCGGGGGATTTTCAGAGACATGCGTGTCTGTCCCGCGTAGCGTCGCTCATCTCGCCGCGGATTTACCACCAGGCTGTGCGGATAGGGTTTCCCTGGGATGGGGCCTGCGCTTGCGCTGGGATGCGCGTCCGTCTTGTTCCCCGCCGCTGAGCCTGGAGCCTGGAGCCCGGGCCGCGACATGCACGCACCCGTCCTTAATGACACACTATGACTGCTTCTAGCGCGCGGCGGCCGCAGGGCGGGGCGGGGCGGGGCAGGGCAGGACCCGGGGCGAGGCCGGCGGCGGCGCTCTCAGAAGGGATTCCCTCTAGGGCTTAAGGCTGATGATCCTGCCCCCCGCAGCGCCCTGCTCGCACCGTTGTACCCGTAGCCCGCTGCCTGCCTGCCCACCTCTCTGCAGTGTGTGTGTGTGTGTGTGTGTGTGTGTGTGTGTGTGTGTGTGTGTGTGTGTGTGTATACGCGTAACATTTGTGATCCCGACGTGAATCAACACAGCGGGGCGTGCGGCCTCAGCCTCGAAAAATTAACTCATCCCACCGTATCTTTTTGCTTTTATTCTCGTGTATTTCTTCTCCGTTTTGCCTCTCTCTCTCTCTCTCTCTCTCTCTCTCTCTCTCTCTCTCTCTCTCTCTCTCTCTCTCTCTCTCTCTCTCTCTCTCTCTCTCTCTCTCTCCCCTTCCATCTCTTTCCCTCATCCCCTGCACCCCGTTACCCCAATCAGCTGTTTCGCCTGCTTATTACTATATATTTTTCCCGCTGCTGTTAGCCAGAGCGCAGGTGTACAACTCCCCTGTGGTTGCATCACGTGCCTGCCTGCCTGCCTGTCTTCCACGCTCCCCCACCGGAGCAATACTTTGCTTATATAAATCGGACTCGCCGCTAAATCTGCTTCCGATATATCGGCGCGCGTCTGTGCCTGGGCCCGGGCTCACTCGTGATTGATGCGCGCCCCCTAGACTCTCTGAGGTACTAAACGCTCGTTCATATAAACGTACTTAGTACTTTCCGACGGGCATTTCTGGACCTGCCAAACTCGTGTATTTTTATTTTTTTATTTTTTTTAAACCTCTTCACGTGCCTAGTTTTGCTGGAGAAAATATAAACAATAATTTCTAGTGTTATATTATCGTGTTCACTTCCACGCACGCGCTCCACTCACTCGAGTACCCCGGCCCGTTCCGTCCAAACAGTGGACCCTCTTTGGCCGCGACATCATCGTTGGGTCCCGAGGCAAGTACTATCTGAGGGGAGCAATCTCGCCGTCTCTCTCCCTCTCCCTCTCCCTCTCCTCCCTCTCCCTGCCTTCGTCTTTCTCCCCCCGACTTACTTTTTGGCGTGGTAATGACGCACCATTGTTTCAAATTGCGCAGCGCAGCGCGTCGCGCGCAGAGGCGGTGCGGGGCCATACGGCGGGGCATTAGGAGTTGAGCGCGGCGCCCTGGCCTGGCCCGGCCTGGCCCGAGAAAAATTCCCTACTCAAGTATATAGAGTAAAAATTAAAGCGGTGGAGCTGGGCCGGACCTCGCACACGCGGCGCGGCGCCCTCTGGCGGTGGGAGGGGACGGCGTGGCGGGGCGGGACGCGCTGGACAGACCGACTAGACTCGACCCGATTTCTCCGCGATCTGCTCAACGGCCGGGAAAATGAGTGACCGCCCCGCCCCGCCCCGCCACCCTCGGCCCTGAGGGACGTGAAGGAGCGGGGTCGGGGAGGGAGGGGGGCGACCATTAGCCCTGTGCGCCGTCACGTGGTTTATTGCACGTCGGAGAGAAACGAGGCCTTCAACGGCGACGTGTATTTTTGTGATATTATTTTCGCAACCCGGTCACTGTAAACGCTGTGGCAACTTTTGATGCCAAAATATTGGCGTCCTTTTTTGAACGCCAAATTTTGGCGTCCTTCTAAAAGAACGCCAATTTTCGGCGTTAAAAAGGGCCAAAAATCGGCATTCCTTTAGAAGGACGCCAAAATTTGGCGTTCGAAAACGAATGCCAAAATTTGGCATTTAAAGTAACCACTGCGTTTACAGTGGTGTCGCATGAAATGTGCAAAGTATTGCTTACTTTAGGGGCGATGGTACTACGCGCAAGCTGTTCGTGTTTTCCTGTTGCGCTCGATGCACACGAGTGCGCGAGTTGTCCTCGTCTCGGCCCGAGTCGGCACGGTTTAGTTAGGAGTTGGACTGGGCGGGGCGAAGCGGGGCGGGGCGGGGCGGGGTGGGGCGCCGGGGGGGACGCCTCTGTTCTGCCGCCGCTGCGGCCGGGCCCGACCGCTGCTTCCCAGCAGTGTCCGCCCCGCCACCCCGGGTCCTGACCACTGGAGGACTTTTAGCAAGGGGATAATGGGGGGTGGCCGTCCACCCCGCCCCGCCCCGCCACGCCACGCCCTAAGACAGTTCGGGTCCTGCTGACCCGAGTCTGTCCAAGGGTGTCAAGCTGTAGGCTGTTCGGCTGTTCGCGCCCATCTCGCGTTCTGCAAGAAAAAAATCTGCAGCCCCCCAAAACATCCGCATTTGCCAATAGGACTTGCGCTGAAAACTGCCTCAATAGATACCTTGCATGAAGTGAAAATGACGCGGACAAGGTGGATGTTCTCGCTTAAGCATTTTTGGAACCAAGAGCAGGGTGGTTTTCGGGGTGTGGATGAGCCTTGGGCACTGATCAGCAATCTTCTCAGTGTGTGCCAAGCAGCGTGTTTGCCTTATATTTTCATTTTATTTTTTTATGTGGGCGCCGCCGTTTTCTGTCCCGACCGATGTGTTTGCGAGCGTGGGGGCCGCGCGCCGAGTTGAAGGTCGCCGAAGGAAAGGGGAGGAAGGGGGGCACCCTGCAGACAAGGTTAGGGCCCTGGGGTCCTATACACTCCCTGGATACTGCGGGCGGGGCCGCGGGTGGGGCCGCGGGGCAGGCACCTCACAACCAGGAGAGGGGGCACTGCACTGCTCACAGTGACAAAGGCACCACTGTGCGAGCGGGATTCAACCGATCACGCAGTTTTTTTTGTTTTTTTTAATTGTCTTACGCACCATAAAAATAAAAACTGAACGTTAAGTCTAAAACATAAGTACTTTGTATTTTACGGCACTTATCGATTACATCTCACCTCCTCTCCCTCTGACTGCCGTGGCTCAAAAGGCTCAAACCCTGTAATAATGCGTTGCGGGTGGTCTGCTTGCAGGGGCGGGGGGGGGGGGGGGGGCAGCGCATTCCGCACGCGCGATCAATCTGCCGGCCCAGCACAGCCCAGCACAGCCCGGCCCAGCCCCGCGCGGCCAACATATTTCACCTCGTCACTTCGTGGCCCCCGACCATTCGTCTATCTGCCTGCCTAATGTGGAGCCGCCCTGCCCTGCCCCGGCCCGGCGCCTGTCCTTGCTCTTTCTATCCCTCTCATCCTCTCTCTCACACAAGGGGAAGAGGGTTGTTGATTGTTTTACCCGCGCGCCAGCTTTGCTGTACTGCTTTTATTTTTCTAGGAAATGTATAAGAAGTACAAAGTGCACTGGTGCGGTTGTTCTTTTTTCCTCTCTTTCCTGGTGTATTTTGTATCTCTTTATGGATCGAATTATTTGCAGGGTACTTGTGTCTAATAATGTGAAGGAACGTAAACTACGCGTTACGACACGGGGACCGATTTTTTTTTTTTTTTTTGAGTGCACGCGTGCGCACGTACACGGGAGACAAACGGCGGTAAGCTGACACGCGGTACTGATGTGGGGAACTAATGGTCTGAATAACCCGCCCGCGCCCGCGGACCGACCGCCGCTATCGAAATAATGTATCTGCTCTTAAATAACAGTTTTTCCTCTCGCCTCCCTCTTGCCTGTTTTCTCCTTCTCTCTCCTCTCTCTCCTTCTCTCTCTCCTTCTCTCTCTCTCCTTCTCTCTCTCTCCCTCTCTCTCTCCTTCTCTCTCCTCTCTCTCTCCTCTCCCTCCTCTCTCTCCCTCTCCCTCTCCCTCCCTCTCCCTCCCTCTCCCTCCCTCTCCTCCCTCTCCCTCCTCTCTCTCCTCTCTCTCTCTCCCTCTCTCTCTCTCTCTCTCTCTCTCTCTCTCTCTCTCTCTCTCTCTCTCTCTCTCTCTCTCTCGTTCTCACGCATTCGGGTACCTTGGGATTACCATATCCGAGGGAGCGCATAGCATAGCTGGAGTGGCCGCGGCTTGCTGCATGGCTGCATTGCGTTCACAGAGGGCCGCGACCGCACCCCCTGCACCCCCTCCACCCCCTGCACCCCCTGCAACCCCTGCACCCCCTGCAACCCCTGCACCCCCTGCACCCCCTGCAACCCCTCCCGTCCCCCGCCGCAGCGTGCGGTGACATTTTCGCCCGGGGAAATATATGCTCGGAACATGGATCGTGAAATTTTCAACGCCGAGCGTATGGACGCCCGCCCGTCCGGATTGGTTTCATTAAGGCCCTTTTCAGTCTGGGCGCGCGCGCTCGCCACGGCCGGCCGGACACGCGTGGTCACGAGGGCTGCCCCCCACCCCCGGCCACATGAAAGCGCCTGAGGGCATCAAGTGGATGGGGGTGGACGCAATAGTGTGCGGGGCGGGGCGGGGCGGGGCGGGGCGGCCGAGGTCGCGATCCCTTTAATCCAGTAAGCCCGTGGCCGGCCGTATGGCGGGCCGGGGCCGTCCAGGGGTATCATGAGGGGTGGGGCGGGGCGGGGCGGGGCGGGGCGGGGCGTGGTGGTCTGGTCCGAGCCCAGCGCTCCGCCCCGCTCTCTGTCGATGTCCTTCCCTTTCACGCGGCCGCGGGCGCGCGCGCGCACTTCAACGCGCCGCGGTAGGAAGGAATTATTGTAAAGCTTATTTTCCGCGTTTATAATAATGCTGAAAAGAAAGAGTGTCAGTGCCGTGTTGCTCTGATGAAATTATTTTCAGACCCTCCTCTTTTTGCCTCATGGTTTTCTTTTATGCTCTGCGTGCCGCGCGCCACGGTCCTGAATTTAATGTATATATACTTTGTTTTTCAATGCGAGCTGCTTTCCCTGACCTCGCCGACGGCCCAGCCCGTTTGGCTTGCGTTTTCCACTCTGACGCCTTAAGCCGAAGCGAGGCCTGCTGGCTGGGGGCTGGGCCGGGCCGGGCCGGGCCGAGCCGAGCCGAGCCGAGCCGAGCCGAGCCGAGCCGAGCCGAGCCGAGCCGAAGGCGGGGAGGGCCATAAAGAGATCCGATAAATGTCTTCCAGACATGAAACGTGACGCACACCAACCAGATAGGTCGGCAGTGGTGGAGCAGGGAGTGCGCGAGGGAGGGAGAGAGGGAGGGGGGCGAGAGTCGGAGAGAGACGGTCAGTGGGGGTTCTTGCAGAGCAGGGCACACTCTAAATGGGAAAGGACAATATTGCATCCAGCCTAGTTGTGCCTTTGTGCACATTCTGAGTAGATTCAAATTTGTCTCGAATCTAGGGACAAAATAGGCCATTCTGTCCCTAGATTGGAGACAAATTTGAATCTACTAAGGATGTGCACAAAGGCACAACTAGGCTGGATGCAATATTGTCCTTTCCCATTTAGAGTGCACATGCGTGTGTGACGGAGGGAAGGTATAGTCGAGGCGGGTTGGGGTGCAAGGCTGCAGTAGCCGTCAAAGTAGTGCCGTTACCCGCTCCCCCCGCACCCAGGAAACATTTTGTTTGCAGTCCCACTCGCCCCGCCTCGCCCCGCCCCGCCTAGCCCCGCCCCGCCTAGCCCCGCCTCGCCCCGCCTAGCCCCGTCAGCTCCTCTCCTTTTCTTAAACCTCATCCCCTCGTCCACGCCGCACTACGAGCTCTCTCTCGCTCGCTCTCTCTCTCACTCTCTTCTCCTCTCTCTCTTGCACTCTTTCTCCCTACCTTTCTCTCTCCCTCGTCTCTTCAACGTTGTTTGCTCACCATATTTGTCATGATAAGGCGGAGCAAACAAAACGCGCGTTTGCGCTGCGGAGCGAGCGAGACGGACTCACGCGGGGAGAGAGATATCCTCTGCCTGTCTGTCTGTCTCTCTGTCTCTTTGATTCTTTCTCCTATTGTCAAACTATGTGTTCTGGTGTGGGCTAATTATTCACTGTTGAAAAATACCACGGTAAATGCCTACGGTACGCGCCGTAAATTTGTTACCTGGTCCTGGACCGTAATTTTTGACTACGGTCTGAATCTTACGGTATGCTCCGTAGCCAGCAAATATGTTGGGGAAGTTCAATGGAGCACACTCCATCCGCAACGAAGTACAGTCCGCGCCGTAAGGATGCGTTACGGTCTGACCGTACACGAAAATTACGGTACGGACCGTAGGCATACCGTAACGCCCTACGGTATTTTTAACAGTGTTTTACGTCTCTTACTAGCATGCTTTGAGCCGCGCATGGCGGCGCGGACCCGGACCGCGATCTCTAAGGAGACCCGTGGCCCGCGGGCCTTCTCGGCCGGGGGCCGCCACGCCCCGCCACGCCCCGCCACGCCCCGCCACGCCCCGCCACGCCACGCCACGCCACGGCTTGCGGTCTTCCCTCGGCGCCCCCCTGCCCGCCCGGGCGACGCTCTCTCTCTCTGCTGAATTGATTTTCTGCTCGCCTTCATCTGGCAGAAATGTTTTCAGTAGCGCGGCGGACCGGAGAGAGTGGAACGCGCGCGCTATGGGGCTTTGTGAGCAGGTGGGGCGTGGTGACGCGTGAGCGAGCGAGCGAGCTAGAGAGAGAGAGAGAGAGAGAGAGGAGAGAGAGAGAGAGGGAGGGAGAGGGAGGGAGGGAGAGAGCGAGACGCAGAGAGAGAGAGAGAGAGAGAGAGAGAGGGAGAGGGAGAGGGAGAGAGAGGGAGGAATGAATGGAGACGCGCGGCCGACCCGACAGCGGGGTGCTCCGCGGCCCCGCGCCGACAAGCAGCCGACAGGAGCTCCTCAAGGTACGGCCAAAGGGAGAGCGCGCGACGCCCGTTGCGCCCCGCCCCGCCCCGCCCCGCCCCGCCCTGCCCCGCCCCGCCCCGCCCCGCCCGGCCCTGCGCTGCGCCTGACAAGTCTTCTCGCGGTGGCGTTGGCGGCGGTGGTGGCCTCGCCCGCCCGCCCGCCCGCCTGCCCGCCTGCGGAAAGAAGCACTCACCCTAATTGCAGTGGCGGTGACAGGCAGTCCTCCCGCGCCTGACTGACAGACAGACGTCGGCCAGGGTCGGCTCGGGCGGGGCGGGGCGGGGCGGGGCGGGGCGGGGATCACGACCCGCCCGCCGCACACGCCCGTGTCGTGTCGTGTACATCATGCTCCTGAACATTTTCCGCGGCTCGCGCCTGAAATGTCTGCAGCACGAACCACCACGTCGACCAGACCAGACCAGACCAGCGCCCGGCCCGGCCGCTCTGTACTCGCGTGGTGCTTTGCGTACGAGTGGCGCTGCCGCACGCTGCCCGCCCCGCCCCCACCTCCTGTCCCGCCCCCGTCGGGAGGGGCGACACGTCGCGCCCGCCCCGCCCCGCGGCCGACCACACAGACGGGCTGGCACCGCTCCTTGCACTCCCTCCCCAAGTGGCCTTGTTCTACACAGCGCGCGGGGTCGGGCGGCAGGGAGGGGAGGGTGGCGTGGTGTGGTGAGACCAGGCTGCTGGGAGGGAGGGAGGGTCGCTCAATGAAAAATGGTCCGTCCTTGTCCCCCCACGTCCCGTCCGTGGCGTCGCCGTCACCGCCCCGCTGCTGCCGCTGCTGAGGTCAGCCCCTGCGCTCCGGGGGTTAGGCCACCAGCCGCACACCCGGGTCCAGCGGGACTGTATAACGTCGCCGGCTGACAGCGTCCTTGTGCTCCGGCGGGCTGGGCTCCTCCACATGTTCCCCCCGGCGTGCGTCCCTGTATTCCTCCATCGGATTCACCTCCACCTCTCCCCTCCTCCGTGCTCTGCTCGCGCGCGCTCCCCTGAGTCGTTTCCAATGTTTTCCCACTCGGCCGCCGCCCAGTGCCATAGCAGTCACACGCGTTATTTTACAACCGCAGAGCAATAATGGTAGCAGATCTCCACGGAAATGAATAAAGTTTAGTTACCGAAATGATAACCTTAAAGAGACAAAGATTTCGTTCCTCCAGTTTTTTTTTTTTTTACCCCGTTCTTCTTTCCTGTCTCGTCCTATTCCTCTTAGCCACTCAGAGGTAGGCTCTCGCTCTTTTTTTCTGTCCTGAGAAAGATTTTTCTCTCCGCTTTCTCGACTCAATAAAAGTTTACCTCTCTCTCTCTCTCTCTCTCTCTCTCTCTCTCTCTCTCTCTCTCTCTCTCTCTCTCTCTCTCTCTCTGTGTGTGTGCTCACGACAGGAAGGATGAGGAAGATGATCGTCCCGCGAGCAAAATACCCGCAGCCGCCTCCTCAGCACCCCCTCCCCCCCCCCTCCCCGGGCTGGGCTGGGCCTTCTGCTGCTCAGTATATTGTGCCCCTCCCTTCTTTCCCTCCCACTCTAACATTATTATGCAAATGCAGCCCCGGCTCATGTGGCGTGTCCCCTCCCCCACAAACCTCTTCCTCCCCCACCTTCTCCCCTTCCACTTCTCCTCCTTCTCCATCTTCTCCGTTCCGAAACCTTCCCTCACTGCGAGACTCTGACAGAGGCGAGTCGGCCCGGCCCGGCCGGACAGAAACACGGGTGAGGCCATGGGGGGCGGGCCCCGCCCACAATCCGCCACGCGGACGGACAGTTTGTTTGCAATTTATCGCCGTTTTGAGGTCGGAACGCCCGCGCACGCCTGCGGAACGGCCTGCCCACCCCCGCCCCGCCACGCCCCGCCCCGCCACGCCCGCTGGCCCGCTCGAACTTTCTCTTCAAATAACAACACTTTACGCCCAACTGTTACGTGTGTGAAAGGGCCCGTCTGTGTGAGTGTTGTAGGGGGCGGTGGCGGGGCGGGGCGGGGCGGGGCAGGGCGCTCGCCTGGCAGAGCGTTTGATTCGCGCCGCTAAAGTCCCGCCCCGCGCTGCGAAGCCCCACTCCTGCCGCCCCGCCCCGCCCCGCCCCGCCCGGCCCGGCGCGGCCAGGCACGATCTGGCTCCGACCGCCGCCGCGACCGCCGACCTCCTTGAAAGTTTCCGCCAGTCGTTCCGTCAACAAAATTAGCAGTGTCACCTAATAAGCTTAAGGTGGAAGGAATTTTTGGTCCCCCGCTCCGCGCCACCAGGGCCCCCCGGCATGGCGCGGCCCGCCCCGCCCCCGGCACCGCCCCCAGCACCGCCCCCGCCCGGGGCCCCCGCCAAGCCTGTCACGGCACAAAGATCCACGCATTTCTTCGCACTCCTCGGCTCTTCCCTCTCCGGCCCTGCCGCCCCCATTTCTCTTGTGTGTGCTTCTCCTGGAGGTATTACGGGGCCTCCTTCATCAACACCTCTCCGCCCCGCCCCGCCCCGCCCCGCCCCGCCCCGCCCCGCCCCCCCCCGCCCCGCCCCGTGCCAGTGCATGAGTCTCCCGCCGGCGACACTGCGAGCCCCAGGGTATGAATGGCCCGTATTCTCACTTGAAGCGACAAGAGTACGAATGGAAGTTCACGAGGCTAGTGCGTGACACTCACACACACCTGGGTGTCTCGTGTCGGTCGGTGCGCGTGGTAGAAGGTTTAACGGGGCCCGCCCCGCCCCGCCCGCGGCGCTTCCTAACGACGCCGATTGTTTTCAATCTCTTCTCCGCCGCTCTTGTTCTGCCGCCTCTCCCCGTCTTGTTGGCGTTGAGCTCGCGGCGCGCCGCCGCTCTGCCGAGCCGAGCCGGCCCGAGGAGAATTAATTCTCGCCGCCTCGCCGCCAAGTTTTCTTCTGTGGATACGTCTTGTTGGGCATGGTGGCGTAGCGGGGCGGGGCGGGGCGGGGCGGGGGGCTCTGGCGTTGATCGCCCGGCTATCAACTTGATGGCGGGGCTGCGCGGGGAGGGGGGGGGGATCACTCTAGCTGGCCTCCCGCCTCCAGGCCTCCAGCGCCTCCCCGCCCCGCCCCGCCCCGCCCCGCCCCGCCCCGCCCCGCCCCGCTCCGCCCCGCCGCGTACAACGGCCCGCTTAGCATCACAGATTCCAGACGACGCGCGGAGAGTTTTGTCCGTCCGAATGTATAAATCCAAGCGTGGCAGTGCGGGCCGCCCCGCCCCGCCCCGCCCCGCTGCTGATGGCCCCCGGCCCGGGGTACGCTGCAAAGCCGCCAAGGTTTACATTTTCATTTATTTTTGAATATTTCCCTGTAAGCTATGTGCTTCTAGAGATGAGCGGAGCAGCGCGCTCAGTACCATCCGAATGCATCCCCCTATAAGTTGGCTGCAGCCCTACGTTATTGCCAGCCACCGCTACGCCCCGTACCGTAGGATGTTTCTTTGAATGCGTAACAGTGTTGTGGGTCTGCCTACCCAATCCGCCCGTGAGGCGCCATGGCCCCTGCAGCTCTGGTGAGTTTGCAATCCCGGAGTACTGTCACGCATTCAAAGAAACACACTGTAAAAAAAAATCACGGTCCCGCTTACGGAAAAGCACCGCTAGTACGGACTACGGTCACTCCGTACCCGGCTTCCGTTGTCTATCCTTCATAAGAGCCCATGTTAATTAAACTGTGCACTGTTAAATCCCTACAAACAAAATAGTTTGTAAGCTTGCAAAGCATTTGGATGCTTTGTATTACAAAGCATTTTGTTTGTAATACAAAGCATTTCGCAAATGCTTCGCAAGCTGCGAAGCAAACGCTTCGCAAGCTACAAAGCAAAAGCTTCGCAATACAAACAAAATGCTTTGAATTACAAAGCAGCCAAATCCTTCGCAATTGCGAAGCATTTTGTTTGTAATTGCGAAGCATTGCTTTGTAAGGTTTTAACAGTGTGGGTACGGAATATGTACGGAAATGTTACCTCTAATTTTTATCCGGAGCTCTCCGTTTCAGGAACGGTGCCTGTATCGGCTTTCCGTACCTCTTTTCCGTACCAGGCCCTATAAGGTACGGAACTAGATACGAAAAAAAACCGTACTTGATCGAGAAAACCAGTATTTTTAGTGGGCACGGTCTCCGTAGCAAGCTCCGTACCACAGGCTGTTTTTGTACAGTGCACCCGGTACAAAAGTAACGAGAGGTCGAAGGATGCGCCTTCTGCCGGCCCGCCCCGCGCGGCACCTTCTCGTCTGTAAAGAACACAAGACGTTTAATTATAATGTGAAAGGCTTGAAGGAGATGTACTGGCGGGCCCGGCGACGTTTACCCGTGTTTATTCTTTGTTTCAATCAGGCTGTGCGCGGCCGGACCGCCACACGCCGCGCTTTCTCTGCTCGAGCTCTTTATTTCTTCCTTTCTTTTTCCTTTTTTTTCTTTCTTCTTTTTTATCCCTTCCTCGCGCTGAACAGAGCGAATCGCTGCGCCCCTCCCCTCTCTGCCATCCCTCACGCACAGAGCGGGTTAAAGCTAAACCGCTCTTTGAAAGTGAATGCAAGCTGGCGCTCAAAGTAATGAGCCCGGCCCACACCGCCCCACCCCACCCCACCCCACCCCGCCCCGCCCCACCCCCGGGGGCGTTCCTTTGCGTTCCTTACCCGTGTTATTCCTCTGACAAACACTCACTCCTCTCGCTCCACATGGAGGCCCGCGGGCCGGCCGGCCGAGACGAGCCGCTTGAGAAATAGAAAAGGCTCATCCGGCAAGATAAACAGCGAGCAGGCCGCGCCCGCCCCGCCCCGCCCCGCCCCGCCCCGCCCCGCCCCGCCCCGCCCCGCCCCGCCCCGCCCCGCCCCGCCCGCACGGCCCGCGCACGCCAGGCAAACGCCTTATCTCTACTGTTCACAAATGTGCGTGGCCGGGATCTGCTTCCGGCCCAGAGCCTCTACTTCCCCCTCCCTTCTCTCTCTCACTCTCACTCCCTCACTCTCTCACTCTCTCTTACTTTTCTCCATCGTACCGGCTTCCGGCTTCCGGAGCAGCTCAAACCGTCGGAAAAGGAGAACGAGAGAGAAAGAGAGTCAGAGAGAGAGAGAGAGAGGGAGAGGGAGAGGGAGAGAGGAGGGCGCAGAGGGTGGTGAGCGCATGCAGGTTGCATCACTCACACCCGCTCGGCTCGCTGCTGCACTACGACCACTCTCCCGTCCCGTTCGCCCTGTTTCTCTCCGGGCTCGACTGAGCTGGGCTGGGCTGGGCTGGGGAGGAAAGCGTCGTCTTACTTTTGTGGCTGCTTTCAAGTTCCACCCGATGGTCTGGGTACCGCATCGCACCATGCGCGCATCGATAAAAGAGGCGGGCACGCGCACGCTCTCAGCCCCCCCCCCCTCTCTCTCTCTCTCTCTCTCTCTCTCTCTCTCTCTCTCTCTCTCTCTCTCTCTCTCTCTCTCTCTCTCTCTCGTTCTCGTTCTCTCGCTCTCACTCTCTCTCTCTCTCTCTCTCTCTCTCTCTCTCTCTCTCTCTCTCTCTCTCTCTCTCTCTCTCTCGCTCTCGTTCTCGTTCTCTCCCTCTTTCTCTCGCTCGCTCGCTCGCACACGGCCCCACTTCCCCGTACCTCAGCCGATGCGGGGAAACCTTTTCCGCTCTCATCCGACAGGTCAGACGCATATCCCTTCTCCCCCTCTCTTACTCTCTGTCTCTCTCTCTCGCTCTCTCTCACACACACGTACACTCCGACTGAGTGTCTACTGTATCTCGCTCGCTCTCATTGTTTCCGGGCTCCGTCTTGGCCCGGGGCGCAGCGCAGTAGAAGAACCTGAAAACCGATACCCTGCTCTCAGCCGGCACTAACGGCTCTCTCGCTCCCCCTCCCCCATCCCCACCACACACGCGGCCCTTTCTCTCCTTTTTTATTCAATACAAAAAAAAAATATTACCGACTGAATACCAATAATTTTGCTTTATCCATCCAGCCGCAAGACACACAACTCTTGGGCGTAAGGTAACATTTATTCACGGGTGTTAGCAAAATGCGTTGTTTCGTGAGTGAAATTACGGACGGTAGGCGTGCTGGGTGGCAGCTGTCCAGTGCCTGCCGGCCGGCGCTGTCCAGCCGCTGTCCAGCCGCTGTCCAGCCGCTGTCCAGCCGCGCGCCCGCGCTGCGGCCGTACTACACGGCCCGCCTATTGGACGGGGAGCCCCACTGGCCGCACTGCCGGCCGCCGCGCCGCCCGGCCCCAGCGGGCCGCCCTGAGCGATATCCTTTATCTAACCCCCTCCCACCTACCCCAGGCCAGAGCCAGACCTCCGCTGGCTCCTCCTGTAGCACCTCCTGGAGCACCTCCTGGAGCACCTCCCCGCTACGTCCGCTCGCCTGGAACGGAGGGCCCTCCGCCGCCCCGGGCCCCGGGCCGTGCAGAACATTCCCTTTTGATTTTTGTCCGAGACGCTCCCCCTGCCCCCCATCCCCTCCCCGCTGGCCCCTACTTTACTTGTTGCACGGGGACGCGCCCGGCCCGCGCGGCGCTGCACCGTCGTCCCCGCTGCATCACTCTGCATAAGGAATGCGGAAGTTTCAGCCGGTGCTGTCAGTAACGGGAGCGTAGGTAGCGTCCCCGCTGCGCTCCCCCGGGCCCGCCCGAGCAGTACTCTGCAGCAGTCATTGTACCCGCCATAGAAGCTCTCTCTCCACCGTATCCCTCTCCCAAACGAGTGGCCCAATACTGTCACGTGATCTCTGAAACACCCGCGGTGCAACGAGTATACGTAGGGCAAGGCCCCCTATACCTCAGTAGGGGTAGCAAGCTAAGGGTCGCCCCCCGCCCCCCGGTGGCGACCCGTCCTCCAGGGGTTGGCGAGGGGGTTGGTGTTGGGGGTAGCTCATTATGTGCCGCCGCCACGGGGACTCCTTTACGACTCGACTCCTGAAGGCGATAAAAGCAGGGCGGCCGGAGCGGAGCGGGGCGGGGCGCCTACAAGTGTCGAGAGCACGAGTTTGTTGCATTTAGCTCTGCAACGCGCCGCCGCCCCCGCCCCCGCCCCCGCCCCCGCCCCCGCCCCCGCCCCCGCCCCCGCCCCCGCCCCCGCCTCACCCCCGCGCCCACCGCAGCCGTGCCGGGCTGCCTGCCTGCACAAGTGCAGTACTCACTGCGAATGCAAATAGCTGCTCTAAAAGGTAGTAAAACCCTGAACTCCTGTTTTTTTTTTTTTTTTTTTTTTTGTACTGCTAGTCAGAGTTGGCACAGAGTGCTACACATACATCTGCGCGTTCTCGTTCCTCGTTCCCCGGTGCGGTGAGACGCCAGAGGCTCCCCCGAGTGTGTGGACGGGCGCCGCGCCACCCCGCGCCCCTCACCTGTCGATGTGACAATATTATTAATACATTCAGCCGTATCGACTTCCGTTCGCGAGACGCAGGGGGCGATGCTGTTCTTGTGGAGTGGCGGGCAAAAATGTTTTTCGTGTTGTGGACGTGCTGGAGCAGGACGTGGAGAGGAAGAGAGAGAGATGGGGAGTGAGTTTGGTGCACAAAAAAAAAGAGAGTGAGAGGGAGAGGATACGGATGAAATAAAAAAATACGTTCACAAAATGAGGAAAAATTTTGTCCGGATTGAGGCTATGTGTCTGTGCTCTCGAGGGACCCGGGCCAGGCCAGGCAGGCAGGCAGTCGACCACAACCAGCCTCGCCCGCCCCGCCCCGCCCCGCCCCGCCCCGCCCCGCCCCGCACAGCTACAGTACGGACATCACGCTTCTGGCTTCGGGTTCCCATGAGCTTATTCCCGCTAGGGTGTTGGGAGGGGCAATATGGGGGTGGAGGTGGGGGCCAGGGGGAAGAGGGGAGGGCAGGGAGGGTTCGGCCGGGCCGGGAGTGAAGAGGGCTTTAGGGTTGTGAAGGATTTCGAAAAGGGGCAAGGTCGGTCTGTCGGCGGGGTCGTTTGGGTCGCCGGAGCGGGGCGGGGCGGGGCGGGGCGGGGGGTGAGGTGTGGCGGGGAGTTGCACTTCCCCGACAGTCTCGGAACTCATTCCATCCGGACCGGCCGGGCAGAGCGGGCAGAGCTGCAGGGCGGGGCCAGGGCGGCTCAGGACGTCGTAAGGAAATGCAATTCTCGTGCGAAAGCAATATGTCTGCCGGCGCCCTCCCCCCCCCCCCCCCCCCTCAGTCCCTGCTTCCCTCCTCCCCCAACATACTGTCTTTATTCCTCCCCACCCCCTTTCACAGCGGAGAGTCCCCGCGCCGGCCGTGGGAATCTGGAAGCCTGCTGTGTCAAACTCACAGCGCCCCGCCCTGCCCCGCCCCGCCCCGCCCCGCCTCGCCCCGCCTCGCAGACTACTCGGTTTGACGGACTGAAATGCCTGGCGCCGCGCTGCCTCCCGCTCTCCCGTGCGAGTTATTCTTTTCCCCTCTACCGCTGCCGGGATTATCCCGGTGCGAGGGGAGGGCGGGGCGGGGCGGGAGGGAGCGAACGGGAGCGCGGGGATTTTCAAAGAGCGCCTGTCATTCCTGAATTGCCCGCGTGGGGATAGGGGTTGGGGATGAGGCGGGGGCGCGAGGCGAGGAGAGACGAGTGTATTTGTATCTCTCCCTGCCGGTTTTTATTTTTCTCACTTTCTCTCCGCAGCTCCTCTCTCTCTCTCTCTCTCTCTCTCTCTCTCTCTCTCTCTCTCTCTCTCTCTCTCTCTCTCTCTCTCTCTCTCTCTCTCTCTCTCTCTCTCTCTCTCTCTCTCTCTCTCTCTCTTTGCTCTCTCTCTCTCTCTCTCTTTGCTCTCTTTCTCTCCCCTGGATACTAAGTGGAAACAGGAAACATGAGTAAGGTCCATGAGGCGCATCGACGAACACGGACACTCCACTCCACTTTTCTGCCCGCTCCGCTCGGCCAGCGCGCGCGCACACACACACGCGCACACATGTACGAGCTGCTGGACTGGACCTTCATATGCCGAGTGGGCTGGCTGCTCGGGCTGTCCGGCAGCGCCCCGCCCCGCGGCCAGGGCTCGGGGGCGGGGGCGGGGCGGGCGGGGGCGGGGCGGGCGGGTGCACCCCCGCCGCGCCGCGCCGTCTGGCTGTGTTGCCCGGCCCGGCCTGGATCCCTTGTCCGCTCTCACCACGCCTGCCCCACCCCGCCCCGCCCCGCCCCGCCCCGCCCCGCCCCGCGCACCCGTCGTGCGAAAGTCGTATAAGAGACTTGCACAACTTTTATACGCCCGCTTTTATGAGGAGGTGGAGGCGGGGCCGACTCGCGACGACGCTGGCGCGGCGGCCGGGCCGAGAGGCGGGACAGCTGGTGCGGCTGCAGCGTAGGGCCCTCCACCCCGCCCCGCCCCGCCCCGCCCCGCCCCGCCCGGGAGAGAGGGAGGTGGCGCTGATCGAAGAGATAAGCGTTTGCGGCCGGCCTGGGGTGGACGGGACGGGCCCTTAGCGGGGCGTGGCGGGGCGGGGCGGGGTGGTGGCGTGGCGTGGCGTGGCGGCAGTGTGGGGGTAGCTGGCCTGGGCCGGGACTCTTAGGGGCGCGTTTATCAACCTTTGTCTTATCGCGGGCCGAGCCGAGGCTTTACCTCAAGGATAGACGGAGGTCCTTGGCGGCCGGCCCCGCCCCGCCCCGGCCGGAGCTCCACGACCACGCAACGGAATTCCGCCGTTTGTTCTCGCTGTTCCCTTCGTTGCCTTTCCACTTTGCCGCCACAAACCTCTCCCAGTACAAGCCCACCTTACCTCTCTCTCTCTCTCTCTCTCTCTCTCTCTCTCTCTCTCTTTCTCCCTCTCTCTCTCTCTCTCTCTCTCTCTCTCTATCTCTCTCTCTCTCTCTCTCTCTTTCTCCGTCTCCCGCCGGTCTCTCGCTCGCTGGTGTGTGTGTGCGAGCGTGAGCGCGGCTGCACTTCTGCGACCTGTTATTACTATAGGTATATCCCGTTTTGATGCCGGCCATCAAGCTGTAAAAAACTCTTGCACGGTGCTGTGGTGCGCTGTGGAGATCGCCCCGCCCGCACAGCCCGCCCCGCCCCGCCCCGCCCCGCCCCGCCCCGTGCAGGGCTGTGCCGGCCGGGCAGGGCCCTTGCGCACGATGATTGTTTGGCCGGAAGCAGGACACTGACGAGGAGATAAAAATCTCTCTCGCGAGAAGAGAGACGAGAAGAGGCTCTCCCGCTGAAATGGCAACGTCTCCTAGCGGAGCCGGGCCGGGGCGGGGCGGGGCGGGGCGGGGCGGGGCGGGGCGGGGCGGGGCGGGGCGGGGCGGGGCGGGGGCGTTCTCTGACTGGTCTGGTCCTCCTGCTCTCCTCCTTCTCTCCCCAAGTCTTCTCCAGGCGCCGCTCCTCAGAGCCGCTGGAGGCGGCTGGAGGCTCCAGGAACTCAAACACACTCCTCGCCCTCACCACGTCTCTCTATCTCTCTCTCTCCCGTGCGCGGAAGCGCGCTCTCTCTATATTTCTCTTTTCTATCTCATCTCTCTTCCCCCTCGTGCTCAGTGACGCTTACACTTGGAGCACTTTGACGTTTGTTCGGCGCGGTTCGGGTGGCGTGTTTGTACCGACAGCAGCTCCCGAGCACCAGTGCAGCAGCACCTGTCAGTCACCTGTGGATTCGCAGGAACCATCGCGCCAGTTTGCTCTATTTGCATTTTGTCCAGAATAAAACGAATGCCAGTTTTGCTTTATAAGGTTTGAGGACGGGGTACCAGGAAGCGTTGTTCACCCAGCTTCCATCGTACACACACATGAACACATTTCATCGGCGCATGACGACGCCGGCTGCGCGGTCGTGGAAAAGAGATCTAATAGAAGAAAGAGAGAATAGCAGAGGAAGAGCTCTCTAGAGAGAGAGAGAGGGAGAGAGAGAGAGAGAGAGAGAGAGAGAGAGAGAGAGAGAGAGAGAGAGAGAGAGAGAGAGAGAGAGAAGGATAGAGTGAGAGTGTGAGAGAGGGGTGGATCGGGCCGCCACCGTAGCGACGTGATCAAAAGACGCTTGCCGAGCAAAGAGGGAGCGATCTCGGGAGAGCCTGGGAGAGCCTGGTGCTGCACCTGACCTGGGCTTGGCCGGTGAAGTTGAGAGCCCAGGGGAGCCCCCGCGCCGCGCTCCACTCCGAGTCCAAAAGTTTCACCGTCCTGCACCGACGGCGGACTCTTCCCACCTGGCCGTCCCGTCCCGCCCCGCCCCGTCCCTGCCCGCCCAATAGCGCGCTTGATCGCCACTTCCGCCTTTATGTCCGGTTATCGCAAAAGATCCCACGGAAGGACCTTATACGGGGCGCTCTGGCACTCACCGCAGAGTACCGTCACGGTGACGGTAGAGCTACGGTGACGGCTGGTAGACCTACGTCACGGTGTAGGACTGTCACTTTCTGGCGTGTAGTTTCGTGGGGTTGGGCGGAGGGGAGGGCGCCATCATCTCGACAAATTGACTCTCAATCACACCATGTTTGCGCAGCCGTAATGAATGCCTCGTGGGGACGGGGCGGGGCGGGGCGGGGCGGGCGGACACAAGGGCCGCTATCGCTATGACCGTGGAGGCTATCTGTCTGTCTGTCTGTCTGTCTGTCTGTCTGTTGTGGCTGCTTTCGGAGCAGCGAGCAAGCAGAAGCGACGGCGCGGCGGAGGGAGCAGGAAGCGCTATCAAAATAATCTATCCGAGGCCAAACCCTTCCGTCCCCAGCCCGCTCTCTGCCCCTACCCGCTACCCCCTACCCCCTCCCGGTCCCCCGACCCGACGTGATCCTACAGCAAATGAAATGCGGCTAAACGGGTCATTTAACATTGGTCACGGATTGCGGCCCGCAACGCCGCGCCCCTTATAATAGTCCACGGAGGGGCGGGGCGGGGCGGGGCGGGGCCTGCTGGTGGGAGGGCTGCTCAGCCGAGGTGGGTCCGGTCCGGCTATCGGACAAGGATGTAATCACACTCCACCGATGCGATAAAGTTCCCCGCGACCCCAAACTATAAAGTTGGCTTAAGTAATCAAACCTATGAAATTCTCCCCCGCAGTCCCTCCCTCTCTCCCCGCTTCTATCTCTCTCTCTCTCTCCTTCGCGGAATCAGAAAAGACTTTCTTGCAGTTTGGCCCGGCCCAGCCGCTCCTCCTGCTCAGGAAGAGGAGACTTTGTTTTTGCAGAAAACCAAGATTGATCGATTGTCTCGCTGTTTGTACCGAGATTCCGCCGGCGGCATAATGAAGATTAATGCATCCCCCCCTTGACGGGGAAAAGTGGAAACATTTCTTTTGCTCCTTACCTCCTCTCTTTTGATTTGCCTCTTGTGACGACCGCTTCAACATTGCTGTGAGGGTGTCTGACGTGTGTTGCAGAGTCCCCGGACCCGTGCCGCGACAAGGTGTGCCAGGTGGGCGCGCGCTGCGTCGTGTCGGTGGACGGGCTGTCGGCCTTCTGCGAGTGCCCGCAGACCTGCGCCATCGGCGAGGCCGTGGCCGAGCCCGTCTGCGGCACGGACCTGCAGGAGTACGCCGACCACTGCGAGCTCATGAAGGCGGCCTGCGCGCAGAACAAGGACATCCGCGTCAAGTTTAAGGGCCCCTGCGGTAAGCCAAGCTGTAAAGGGCGAGGTGCCTTGTTTTATAACGAACTATCGCGAAATCTCCCCGAGGGTCTCTTATTCGGCCTTGCTCCGCATACGCTTCCGGTCTGTATTTCCTCCTCCCCGCCGTATCGCGGACTTCCCGATCCTTTTCGGCCTCGAGTTTCCCTCCTCCTCCTCATGAAAACGTAACGCAATATTGAACTACTCGGATACGGCGGCGGCGCGGCGGGACTTGAGTTCATGAAATTCCACAGCGTGTCCCACACGCGGGAGGAGGGGGAGGGGAGGGGCACCAGATGTGTCAAGTATGTATGAATGCGGCTGAGGTGGAGAGAGGCGGGGAGCACGGGGGGCTGATACGAGTACGGCCGCCCACCCCCGCCCCGCCCCCGCCCCGCCCCGCCCAAACCCCCGCCGCCGAATATACTGCACGTCTTCATCTACCCGTATCACCTGCTGCCGCCCCGGCCCCGCCCCCGCCCCGCCACAACCTCGTCTGTCTGTCTCCGCTCCAGACCGTTACAGTAACCGTGCTCTGCGTCTGCAAGTCCACGTGTACGTGTTTACGATCAGCTGGCCGCGTGAGCGAGGGGGCGGGGCGGGGCGGGGCGGGGCGGGGCGGGGCGGTTACCACTTGATGGGGAGAGCGATAACCACGGCAACACTCTCCAGGAGGCGGAGCGCGCGCGCCTCCGCCGCACCAGCCGCACAGTACCCCACCGCACGGCCCCCGCGAACCAGGTCACGGGGCGACCGACCGACCCCGGCCTCTTTAAAACGCGATGCAAAAAAGGAATGAAACTACTTCCGCATGAAATTAAATAAGAGTCAAGATACAGGTCTAAATTTTTTCCCGCCTTTCTTGGACTTACCAGTTGATTAAAGTCTTGAAATTGGACGGCGTGTCAATTGTGTGGGCGTGACGTGCATGCCCCCACTGTTAATGGATTTCGTTATTTTACGATAAAATTCCGTACGAATAGTATTGTTATTAAAAATGACGAACACTGTTCGTCATTCCAGAAGAAGAACCGTTCGTAGCATTGGAAAACAAACTTTTCGTAATCTGGCATATAAGTTATAAGCATTCCAGGACGACAAAGTTCTTGGATTCTGCATCATATACACAATATTACGAACAATAGTCATTTTACAAGTGTATTCCTTTTCTAAAAATAACGAAGAGTTCGTGAAAAAAAATTAACAGGTCTTTGTTCGTAAAGTCACGACAAAATCCCTTACAGTGCCGAGGCATGCCCTCAGAGCATTGTTTTCTTGTCGTTTTGCTGACTGGTCTGTCTCCGCCCCGCTGCGCTGCGCAGACCCGTGCGCCGAGATGGAGTGCCCGGAGCCGCGGGTGTGCGCGCTGGCCGAGCACCGGCAGCCCGAGTGCCGCTGCGACGAGGTGTGCCCGGACGAGTTCGCGCCCGTGTGCGGCTCGGACGGGCGCACGTACGCCAACACGTGCCGGCTGCGGCGCGAGGGCTGCCGCACGCGGCGCGAGCTGCGCATCGTGTACCGCGGCCGCTGCACCGCGGGCGAGAACCCGTGCGCCGGCCTGCTGGCCGCGTGCGCGCACGGCCAGGTGTGCCACGTGGGCCGGGACGGCGTGGCGCGCTGCGAGTGCCCGCCCGAGTGCGAGCTCGTCGTGCGGCCCGTGTGCGGCACGGACGGCCGCACCTACGACTCGGCCTGCCACCTCACCCGCCAGGCCTGCCTGGCCCGCGCCAACGTCACCGTCGCCTACACCGGACCCTGCGGTCAGTATAGGAACAATGTTCAATATTTATTATTTATCAAAAAAAAGTTAGTTTTTGCAAATTTTCCAGCTTTTTTGCAATTTTTCATTACAGGGCTCATACCGGTCAGGGAAGTCAGGGAAAAGTCAGGGAGAAAAAAAAAGGGTCTGGAAGTCATGGAAAAGTCATGGAAATTTTGTCTGGGTCAGGGAAAAAAACGAAGGTTGGAGCAAATGCTGTCCATAGTTGCGTACACTAAATCCTTATGCATTTTGTTCTGCATAAACATGCAGTACTTTAAACAACCATAAGAGTACGCACAATTTTATGCATAACTATGTTCAATCTGTGCATAGTTATGTATAATGCGCCCTGGTTTTGCTATTTTTAATGTACAATGGACCTCTCAAAACTAGAAAAAAGTCAGGGAAAATGGCGATTTTTTTGTCTGGAAGTCATGGAAAAGTCAGGGAAAATAAGAAGTGGGATCCGGTATGAACCCTGCATTATCTTTATTTTTACTTATTTTTTGCAATTTTCTTTACTAAGAGTTCTACTCTGAACTGTCATAAATTTCTTTGTAACTGCGTGGATTTTTAATTTTTGACTCGTTGCTCGGTCCGCGGTGTGCTGTGCGCAGGCGTGGACGGGCCCTGCAGCGCGCACACGTGCTCGCACGGCGGCGAGTGCGTGCCGCGGCACGGCGCGCCGCGCTGCGTCTGCCCGCGCTGCCCGCTCACCTTCCAGCCCGTGTGCGGCACGGACGGCGTGTCGTACGGCAACGAGTGCCGCCTGCGCCTCGAGAACTGCCAGCGCCGGCTCGAGGTGCGCGTGGCGCACCAGGGCCTGTGCAGCTGCGAGCACCGCCAGTGCGGGCCGCACGCGCGCTGCGAGACGGACGCGACGGGCGAGGGCCAGTGCGTGTGCCCGGACTGCGAGCCGGACCAGCCGCGCAGCCCCGTGTGCGGCACGGACGGCGTCACGTACGACACCGAGTGCGCGCTGCGCCGCGAGGGCTGCAAGGAGGGCAGGAACGTGCAGGTGGCCTACCGCGGCGACTGCGGTAAGTGCGCCACCGCCACTCCGGTCGAGTACATTTGATCATTTTTATTTCACAAGCTCGCTCCTAATTCAAGCACGTGCCGATTTGCCGGCAGACGCGTGCCGCGACGTGACGTGCCAGGAGGGCGCCGCGTGCGTGGACGGCGCGTGCGTGTGCGAGGCGGACTGCGGCACGCGCGCGGACGGCGGCGGCGGCGGCCCGTCCCCGCCCGGCGCGGTCGCGGTCCGCGAGGCGGTGTGCGGCTCGGACAAGGTCACCTACCCGAGCGAGTGCGAGCTCAAGCGGACGTCCTGCCAGCGGCACCCGGAGCCACCCATCACCGTGCTGTTCTACGGCGACTGCCTCGAGCGCTTCGGCGAGCACGGTGAGTAGACAGCGAGCGCCGTGCGCGGTAGGCAGTCCCGGCGAGCCCGGCTGTCCGCCGGGATGGCCTACCTGACCCCTGTGTGGCCCGCAGCAGGCGCAGGCGCCCCGGCCCCGGCCGCGGCCGCCACCGCGCCGCCGCTCATGGCCAACCAGTCGGCGCGCCTGACGGAGGCGCAGCACGGCAAGGTGCTGCAGCCGGGCCGCAAGGACGCGCAGCACGTGACGGGCGGGCAGGCGGAGCGCGCCGAGGCGTGCAAGGACATCCGCTGCGACTACGACGCGACCTGCGAGCTGGGCACGGACGGCTTCCCGCGCTGCTCGTGCGTCTTCGACTGCGCCGCGCCCGCCTGGCTCAACGCCGGGCCGCAGGGCCCCGTGTGCGCCTCCAACCAGCGCATGTACCCGAGCCTGTGCGACATGAAGCGCGAGGGCTGCCAGCGCCAGGAGGAGCTGCGCCTGCGCCCCATGGACCTCTGCAAGGGTGAGCCAGCGGAGTGCGCGCTATTAAAAGCTTACCGTGATTTTCACTGTAAGCTACCGTGAACCCTGCAGCACTGTAGCTTACAGTGAACTTTCACGGTAAGCTACGATGAATGACACTGTAAGCTACGGTGAATCCGGGCCAATCACCATAGCTTACAGTGACATTGACCGTAGGTTAAGGTGAAAATACACCGTAGCTTCAGGTGAAAATGCACCGTAAGCTACTGTGCTGCAGGGTTGACCGTAGGTTACAGTGAAAATCACCGTAAGCTTTTTAGAGTGCGAGAGCTTTAGGCTCGCCGGTGACGCGACTGTGAGCTGACCGCGCCGGTGTGTGCGCTGCCTTGCAGGACAAGAAGTGAAGCCGTGCGGAGGCCAGGCGGCGCCGCTGCGCGACGAGGCGTCCGGCGGCGAGCTGGACTGCGGGGCGGGGCCGCAGCGCCAGGACTGCCCGCGCGGCTCGTACTGCCACCAGACACCGCACTTTGCACGCTGCTGCCCCAAGAGTGAGTACAGCGTGCCCCGCCACCCGCCACACGCACGTAGGGTAGATTTATCTGTTGAGTAACGCGCCGTGTCTCCCTCTCTCTGCAGCCGGCTCCTACATGAAGCACGTGTCGTGCGAGGAGTCGTGGTACGGCTGCTGTCCGGACGGCCGCACCCTGGCCGCGGGGCCCGACGGCGAGGGCTGCCCCAAGATGTGCGGCTGCAACAAGCTGGGCGCCGTGAGCGACGCCTGCGACGCGGACACGGACGCCTGCGTCTGCAAGACGGGCGTCGGCGGAGAGAAGTGCGACCGCTGCGAGCCCGCCTACTGGGGCCTGCAGAAGGTCCGCGACCACGGCAACCCCTCCGTCGGCTGCCTGCGTGAGTGTGTCGTGCGGTGTAGAGTTTGGTCCTTTATCTTTTGGGAGTGTGCTGACGGTACGGGACGGCGTGCGTGATGCTTGCAGCGTGCCAGTGCCACAAGTGGGGCGCGGTGCGCGACGACTGCGAGCAGATGACGGGGCGGTGCGTGTGCCGGCCGGGGGTCCAGGGCGAGAAGTGCGAGGAGTGCGTGGCGCCGGGCCACGTGCTGTCCCCCGCGGGCTGCGGCCCAGGCGCGCCCGGCGCCAGCGTCGGCGGCCCCGCCACGGAGCGGCCGCTCAAGCGCTCCACACTGCACCGCTTTACGGAGCCCGGGCCCGGCCCCGGCGTGGGCGGCGGCGCCTCGTACAAGTCGACGCGCCACCTGGGCCACCTGGGGCTGTCGGCGCCGCCGCCGCTCGACCCGCGCCACCCGCAGCACCGCTACTACTACTCGGCGAGCAACCGCAGCGCCGAGGTGGACGCCGACGCGGACGCGGTGGACGCGGAGGGCGCGGGCGGCGACAGCCGCGAGGTGGACGTGATCCACTCGCTGGCCGCGGCCTCCAGCGACCTCCTCAACGGCACGCTGCCGGACGGCGACCCGGAGGGTGCGCCGCCGGGCTGGCTGGCCACGCCGGCGCCGCCACCCGCCGCGCCTCCCACGCTCCTGGGCGACGCCTGCACCTCGTCGGCCGACTGCGGCGTGCAGTACTCGCACTGCCTGCAGGGCGCGTGCGCGTGCATCGAGCCCCCCGCGAGCCCCGGCCCCGGCCCCGGCCCCGGCCACAGCCGCAGCGACTGCCCCGCCCCCGCCAGCACGGCCGCGCCCACCTCGGCCTGCCTGTCCTCGCCGTGCGAGCACCGGGGCGCCGTGTGCGTCGAGGGCCCGCTCGACTCCTTCACCTGCCTGTGCAACGGCGAGCCCTGCGAGAACAACGCGACCGTCAGCGGGCTGTCGTTCGCCGGCGAGAGCTGGCTGCGCCTGTCGCGCATCGCCGTCACGCCCATCTCGCTGTCCGTGTACGTCGAGTTCCTCAGCTTCTCGCCCGACGGCGTGCTGCTGTACGCGCAGCAGCACGAGGACGGCTCCGGGGACTTCGTGTCGCTCGCGCTCGTCGGCGGCTACGTCGAGTTCCGCTACAACCTGGGCTCGGGCACGGTGGTGCTGCGGTCGGCCGCGCGCCTCACGCTGCACGCGCCGCACCGCGTGTCGGCCAAGCGCTACCACCGCGACGGCATGCTGTCGGTGGACGACGCGGCCGACGTGACGGGGCAGTCGCAGGGCTCGCTGCGCGCGCTCGACCTCAGCCCCACGGCCTGGGTGGGCGGCGTGCCCACCAACCACTCCCGGTGAGTCCGTGGGCGCCTGGCCTGCATGTGTAGGTGCATGTCCTGGCCGCCAGGCAGCGTGTGTCGGGCTGAGCTGACGGTGTGTGTGTGTCCGCCCGCAGGGTGTGGGAGAACATCGGCACCTCGCTGGGCTTCACGGGCTGCCTGCGCCGCATGTCCGTGGGGTCGCGCCGCCTCGAGCTGGACAGGGCCGTGGCGTACTCGGCGGTCGGCCAGTGCGGCGGCGACCCCTGCTCGGCGCAGCCCTGCCGCCACGGCGGCGTCTGCCACTCTCTCAACGCGCTCAACGCCTTCAAGTGCGAGTGCCCGCTCAACTACACCGGTCAGTATACCGACCGGACCGGCGGTCGCGCCGCGCCGCGGGTTAAAAGCCGCTGCGACAAAGCTTTATTTTGAATATTTTTATTGGTTTCTGCCACCACCCTCCAGGACTGCTGTGCGAGGCGGCCGTGGACGCGTGCCTGACCAGCCCCTGCTCCACGGGCTCCACCTGCGAGTCGCTGCCCGCGGGGGGCTTCACCTGCCACTGCCTGCCCGGCCGCCACGGCAAGACCTGCCAAATAGGTAAGCCTGGCCTGGGCGTTGGACTGAGATTCCTGTGGCATACGCATAAATCTCGCCACACTGGGTCAAAATGGCTGGAGGTGCGCCAAAAATCTTTCATTTTAAAAATCGAGTGATGTGGACCAATATCACTCATTTCCTTATTCTTTGCCGCGCTCGCCTCGCCTCGCTCCAGCCGACGACCTGGAGCTGGAGCCGGCCGTGCCGGTGCTGGACGGGCACGGCTACGTGACGCTGCCGCGGCTGGAGGGCGTGGGCCGGGCCTTCTCCCTCGAGCTGTGGTTCCTCACGCGCGTGCCGGACGGCGCGCTCCTGTACGACGGCCAGCGCCTCAACTCGGCGGGCCGCGGCGACTTCATCGCGCTCAGCCTGCACGCCGGCCGCGTCGACTTCCGCTTCGACCTGGGCAGCGGGCCTGCCAGGATAGTGTGGGTGTCTCGTCTCGTCTCGTCTCGCAGTCCGCCGATCTCTCTCCAGCTGGACGCGCGTTTTCTCATCTTGGACTCTGTGCAGGTCGGAGGAGGTGGTGGAGCCGGGCGTGTGGCACTCGGTGCGCATCAGCCGGACGGACCGCGCCGGCAGCCTACAGCTGGACAACGGCACCGTGGTGCGCGGCCTCAGCGGCGCGCCCCTCAACGAGCTCAACCTCGACCTGCCGCTCTACGTCGGCGGCGTTCCGTAAGTATCATGGGGAACGGGGATGCGGTTATTTTTTTTGTGTTGCAGCTTTTTTTTCAATTCCTTTTTTTAATAATTCTAGTGCGAGTTGAGTATTATTGGGCACCTGCCTCTAGCCTGAACCCTGATCTCTACCCGCCCCTCCCTCTCCGCAGGCCGTCGCTGGAGGTGAACCCCGAGTCGGGTATGAGCTCGACGCCGGGCCTGGTGGGCGCGGTGCAGCGCCTCATGGTGAACGGGCAGACGTTCGGCTCGCTGGGCGCGGTGTCCGCCCACCTGCCCCGCTACCGCGGCCCTCCCTGCGAGGCGGCCGGCAACGCTTCGCACGCCCTGCCCGCCTGCGCGCACGGCGGCCTATGCCTGCCCCTGCTCAACACCTTCGCCTGCCGCTGCCAGCCCGGCTACACGGGCGCGCGCTGCCACCAGAGTGAGTATGTGGGGCTGGCCCGACTACCTCACTCACTAGCTATGTGAAGAAAGTTTAACTTACGGGCCTAATTCTTTACCATCGCCGAGGCTGACGACGACTGTGCGCGACCTTCGTTTTCAGGAGACGCGTCCGTGAATGGCACCCTGTCGCTGACGGCGAGGGCCGTCAAGTTCTCCGGGGACACGTTCTTGCACTTCCGCGGGCCCAAGCCCCAGTCCAGGTGAGCTAGGCGGGTGCGGGTGGCAGAGGCCGTCACTAACATTCACACTGTCTGGGGGTGGTGGTGCATCCCGTCGCCTATCTGTCTCCACTACTAACAGCATGCCTGTTTCCCTCTCTTTCTCTCTTTCACTCTCTCTCTATCTCTCGGGGCGGGAAAGCAGCTCGAACCTCACCGCCGCCATGTCGGGCACCTCATACAACGGTTCCGCCGAGGTGGTGGAGGCGGCCAGCTACGAGGAGGCGGAGGAGGGCGGCAGCGGTGCCGGCGGGGAGGGGGAGTGGGAGGATCTGGACGACGCGGAGGCGGACGTCGACGAGCACGTCGGCGAGGAGGACGACGAGGAGGAGGTCGCCCCTCCCGACGACCCCGAGTGGTAAGGTGGTGCCGAGGGTAAAGTGCGCAGACCCGCACCCAGTAACAGACGGTGCTGGGATACCGTGGGATACGCTTAAAATACTGGGAATTGCGCGGTGCATTGTATCGTCATTCTCCTCTCTGATCCCGTGCTCTTGCGCCCTTACAGGCGCCGAGCTGGCCGGCGGATATCCCGGTACACGATCGTGTTCCGGACGGCGTCGCAGAGCGGCCTGCTGCTCTGGGCCGGCCGTGGCCGCACGCTGCACGCCGACTACCTGGCCCTCGCCGTTGTGCAGGGCTACCCGCAGCTGTCCTTCAACCTGGGCAGCCAGCGCGGCATGCTCACCATTCAGTCCAAGGTAAGGTGCGCCGGTGCGCCGTGCCGTGCCGTGGGTGTACCTACGCCGGGCCGGTCCGGGCCGGGCGGGGCACGGCTGCTCGCAGAAGCAGGCTGTCTCCACTTAATGCCGTCCCCTCTGTCGCAGATCCACGTGAGCGACGGCCGCTGGCACACGCTGCACGTGTTCCGGCGGAAGCGCATGGGGCAGATCCGAGTGGACAATGAGGCTCCTGTCAGAGGTTACTCAGATCCGCGGGCCACGCTGCTCAATACCGGCCCCGGCCTCTGGCTCGGTGAGTACTGTTCACCGCCGAGATACTGTTTGCTCGGGTCGAGCCGTGAACGTTTTCGACATGTCTTGAATTTGGCAGGGGGGAGCCCATCGCTGCCGCCAGGGCTGCCCGCGGCCTACTACCAGGGCTTCCACGGCTGCGTCCGCTCGGCCACGGCAGACCGCGCCACCCTGGACCTCACCAGCGCGACGCGGCCGCACCACCGTGCGCACCACGGCCACCACGCCGCCGTCCCCTCCGCTGATTCAGGCTCCGGCGCCGCCGGCGGCAGCGGCCTCGAGTTCTGTCACCACAGCTCCGAGCTGATCTGAAGACTGCACCTCCCTCCCATCTTACCATTAGGAACCCTTCTCAACCCTTCCCGAAGGATCATCCCCACAGTCTGACAACAAAAGTTTTGCTGGCAATTAGTCTCCGTGCAGAACCTACAAATCAAAGCTGTGGTGAACCCGACTGTACTACCGGACCCTATTTCCAGCGCTCGAGGCCAATTGGGCTGGAAGACAAGGACAATAATATTTATCAATTGTGTACATGTGAGAGTGCATCTGTTGTGTGACTGCGAGTGTGTTAGTTACGGTGTGTGAGTCTTTTAGACACCGGTGCTATTAGTGAGCGCGCGAGAGAGAGCAAGCACGACTGATCTAATGAATGTGTTTAGCTGCTGATGCTAATTGTGCATATAAAGTGAGAATGAGTGAAATTTCCAATGTGTTTTTTTATTTTACCATTGAAATGAGCTCATGACATGTATGTTGATGAAAATAAAAATTTAAAGAAAGGAATGCTAGTTTTATATAGGTTTGTATTTTTTATCAAACTGAATATGTAAGTAATGTATGTATGTAAGTATGTATAAGAAGCTTGCATATGTGTTTCTTTGTAAAAATGTACAGTATTATTCATCGTAAACTTTTCTACTTTGGCGTTATTATTATGCCAGTACCTTGTTGATACTTATATTCAGATCAAGTTAGAAGTGGTGTGTTGTGAAGATTTAGCTAAACAACAACTGCTTGTGACTTCAAATTGGCTGCCAAAGACAAACACATTACTTATCATCCACAAGGTGGCAAAGAAATATTGCAAAGCAGAGTTGAAAGGAAACTTTACTGTAGAGACCTTTTTTTTTCACTTTTCTTTTTACATTTGTACAAAAAGAAACAACCTAAGCGCACATTGTGGCCGATCACAAAGTAAATCAACTGCTGTATAATAGATACATCCCTTTAGTAGAATTGTAGGTAAAGTTCACTGTTTTAATTGAAAACAAGTGTAAAACTCCTACTAGCCTATTTTTATTGTTATTCGTTGGCCTCAATCAACCAGTGGAAGAAAAGTCTCTATCTAATAACTCTCTTGAGTTGCATTTCTGATTTCCGAAGTGTTCAAACCCAACCAGGGGCTTTTAATCATGCTAACCAATCTGTAGAAAATGTGTTTTTAACCAAATTCAAAAAAACTTGCCAAACTCTTCAGAAAATCAAGATAAGTATAGAATATAACTTGCTGGTATCTCCTTGTCTTAAGACTGCTACCTTAAATATTGCTGTGCTCTGTCGATAAATGTCTCCTAATCAAGTCAAGGTGAATTTACATGGAGAATAATGAAGGTGTAATCAATCAGGAAATTTATACAAAAGAATGTGTAAAAGAAATTTTCCTAGATTTGTGAGAGTAGTGTGATGATATTTCATTGTCAATCATTTCCTGCCAAAATAAACCTGGATTTTATACACTGTTAACAAAAAAAATAAAGCCATCAGATCATTATATTTTTTCCAAAGCCATAAGAATTATTAAAACTGCACACACGTAAAACCGAATCTTCAGCAATTGTTTTTGGTCGAGAAATCGCGAAAACGCAAAGGCTATAGCCTTTGCATTTTTACGATTTTGGGTCGATTTTTTTTTCTCTCCAAAATGACGGGGGTTGTACAGGGGGAGTGTAACGTACCCCTAGACCAACCCCCAAGGGTCAGTTCGTCCGCAAACCCGGTTTGTCTGCGAGGGAATGCAGTATTCCTAATAGCGCGCAATGTGTTCGGGCGAGGTGGCTTAGGGGCCTATTTCCTCACTAACGAAGTCCGGTATAGGACTCCTAGGACTTGCTATGTGTTTTTTGCTCCCAGAAGAAGGTCACCTGTGAGTTTGGTCCGAATCGGAGACAATTTTTGTTCGGCCGAAAATCGCAAAAACGCAAAGGCTATAGCCTTTGCATTTTTACGATTTTTGGCCGAAAAATAATGTTGCGCCAAAGTGACGGGGGTTGTGCAGGGGGACTCTAACGCACCCCTAGACCAACCTCCGAGGGTAGCCTGTGAGTTTTGTCGAAATCGGAGACAATATTTGTTCGGCCGAAAATCGCAAAAACGCAAAGGCTACAGCCTTTGCATTTTGACGATTTTTGGCCGAAAAATAATGTTGCTCCAAAGTGACGGGGGTTGTGCAGGGGGACTCTGATGTACGTACCTCTAACCCAACGCCGGAGGGTTGGGTTGTCGGAAAACCCGGTTTCCAGGGAGTTGGTATGTGGGTACATTAGAGTCCCCTGGTTCAACCTCGGTTTAAAGGTGCCAAAATACATGAGTTGAAGGGTGAATTTCACGGGTAATTGTTGCTTTGCTGTTTGAATTATTGCGCTGTTGGCGCGCGGGTAACGTCATTCAGTCTTCCGTTTTGAAGTTGCGCGCCGAAGGACCGCCTTGGCGACCGAAGCCGAAATACCGCCTTGGCGAACGCCGCGTACCGCCCTGTAGCGGCCAGAGGTTGGCAACTCTGGCTACCGCCCTCCCACCTCTCCCCTCCCCTCTCCCTCCTACCGCCGCCTCCCACCGTCAACCGTCAGACCAGGATCGGCTCTCATTCGTTTGCTGCTTGTTGAAGAGGTAAGATGTATTATAGTTCAAGGTCGCTGTCGCTGTAGGTTGGGTGGGTTTGAATGGAAACACCACGTGTTGGGAGCTACATGCGTTTCCTGTGTCCGTCTGGACTGGAATTGGGGTGTGTAGAGGTTTTGTTCAGATTCTCCGAACGGTTGCGCATTTCCTTCTTGGGTTCTCGGTGTTGGCCTTCAGCTCGAGTTTTTCTCGGTCGCACTTGACTCTTCCGAAATGCAGGCGTCGCGTAACTTGCTCTCATTCGCGTTCAAGAGAGGGCTGCTCTGAGTTCACATCTAGGTTAGAATGCCTGCCTCGTGTTTCAGTATTTCAGTATAGAGCTGTGTATGGGACGGATCTAGGTTAGAATGCCTGCCTCGTGTTTCAGTATTTCAGTATAGAGCTGTGTCTGGGACAAGAGAGGAATAACGCACTTAAATTTGGGATCTTCTCATTTATTTTGAAACATTCGACATACTAATTTAGTGCTATCTTTTGTTATTCTTCAGGATGATGCTGATTCTTTCGTCTATCCAGTACTTCGAATGCTGATTGGAAGTGTGGGGCCAGGGGCCACCTTCACATGGACCCTCACCACTGACGGGCCTGCTGATGAATGCTCGAATATATTGGCCTGCTTGGAATTCCTTTTGTGATGTTTGAGGCTGCATTGCAACATGACCAATAGCTCAAGGTGTGTATTTCATTTACTGGCTTATGCTGGGCTCTATTATCCATCACATTTCTTTGCTACCTGCTTGTCAGTCTCCAGATTTTTCCTGCCATTCTAATAAGTATTGTTTGTCTGTTTCAGGTTGCCAAGTTGCATTTGTTCTGTTGAACCCTGCCCCTGACGGCTCCCACTTCACTTCCAAAGACTTCACGGGGCTGCTTAGATCTTTACTCTGTCTGCCATCGCAGTGCTGATAAGCTGTTTTCATCTGTGATGTCATGTCTCATGTCTGGTGCTTCTGCTGAGCACATGGTGGGTATTTCTTGGTTCAGCTGTGCTTTTTTATACATCAGATTTGTTGCTATCTGCTTGCCCTTCTTTCCTTTCTTTCATGCTAATAGGTTTTTCTTAATTCTTTCAGGTATTCACCATGTTCTGCATAATGTACTGCAGCTGTTATTTCACCTCTTAATCTACGGATGTTCCTGGGTCTCCCTCTGCTGTTGCAACCTTATCAACTGCAGTGGTCATGCTGCTTATGTGAAGGTAAGCAATGTTAAGAGCAAGACCTACTTGATCAGCTACACTGGACGTTTTGTTGTATACGATACGCTCTCAAAACGCATTCTAAACCCGAGCCTTGCCCAAGCCTACCTCCTGGCTCCACCACTTAGTGGAAGGGACTAGGGACGTTTTGGAACTACATCAGAGCCTTTAAAGAATTGTTAACCCCCATAGTGGAGATTTTATTTAAAACATAAAATTTTCTGAATTTAGTTTCAATGAAAGTGATGTAATTGTTCCCCTAATTTATATGAGAATATTTTCATCTGGTTGTGTGATGAACAACTTCAACAATCATGAGCAGTAATTCGGGCGGAGACCGTAGAGCTATTTGCTACCACTGGCTGTAGGCTGGGGGGAGGGGGGTTCCCAGAGTGGCTTACTTTTGGCACGTTCAGACTTGGTCCTGTCAGGGTTTTGTACGCAGCGGAATATCCAGTGGAGCTGATCAAGGTGGTCTTATTTAAGTGTGACGGTATTGATCTTTAAAATGTCTGAGAAGTTAAAAAAGACATGTATATTTTGATTTGCACCCACTTCAAATAATTTTTTGAAGCGTCTTTGCTTATAATTGGCTATTCCTGTGGCTAAAACATCTACATACATCTGCTAATTGGAGCAAAGTTGTAACTGGAACAAATATGGCTTACCTTTAATGAAGAGTGGTGCATTTATATTTATACAATTTGAAAATGAGTGCCCAAAGAGATCCTGTTCTTTGTCTGCCGAACAGCACATTGTTGCTGCTGCCTCAAAGATCTTTTCCCCTTTGGATTTAAAATTCAGATCTTGGAGCTAAATAGCCATTTTGGCAATGTTCATTTCCTGCCTCACCAGTACACTGGACATGCTTTCAAGGATGATTCATTGAATCTTATCCTGTGGAGTAAGGATTAATTACTGTATAGCTCTGATCAGATTATTGAACTTTTTCTCAAAATAAAAGAAATTAGGTTGCTAGTCTCTTTTGGAGAACATTTGTAGTAGTAAAAGCAGTAGTTCATATTGCAATTTGTAATTGAGCACTTGGGGGTTTCATCTCAAGGTAGTTTGCCACTAGCAGGCTAACTGTGATTGGTTTGGGAAGACAGACCTTTGACAACAGGAACTGAGTTAATCCTTACATTTGGAGTGCATTCCTGGCACAGCACTACCTGTTTGGTTGGGCTGCTGTACAAGCTATAGTAAATGAATGATAATATTCAGCAATTTAATATTTTAATTAACTTCTATTAGTATGAGTAGACCTTTCATGACAGTAACTTTGATAAACAATGAATTTTTTGAGCTTGCCTAGTACAGCACCACTCCTGTGGTGAATTTTAATGTCTAGTCTGTTACTTTGATTTCTTTCATTTTGAAATTCAGTGCCCTTTTGCAGAATGGTGAAAAAGCATTGAGTTATTTGTATTTTAAATATCTGTCGAGGGAAGCTTTGACATAAGTTATGAAAGTCTACTCATTCCTTTCATTTGAAAAGTTCACTTGGTATTGCACCACTGTTCTGAATCAGAATATCTCTTAAACTCACCTATGAAGTAGAAGGCAATTGGCTTTCAAAATTAAACTGCCACTTTCTACCTTTGCTGGTTGTGAAATCAATAGAAAATTGCAATGTTGCTGCTAGTACTTTGGTCTCCATTTAAATACTAGAAATCATAGTGGGTAAATTTTGACACTAAAATCGTGGAATGTTTTTGAGTTGCTGCCATAGTGACAAAAACAGAGATGCATGACATGTTGAATAAGTTACCTGTATAATGGTGAATAACATCACGCATTTGTTTGATAGTTTAATTGATTTTATTACCATTCATAGAAAATCACTTGCTGCTGTGTTAGTCTGCTCAGAGCTACCAATAACTGAAAGCAAACTTATGGTAGTAGTGAATTTTATGTCTGTTTGCCACTTTGGTTTGTGGTAATCATTTTAAATAAAATATTTGAAGTAGACGTAACTTTGGGCTCATTATAGCTTTACCTTCTTTCAATTCCTGATTATATTTGGATTTCAAATTGAAATGCCTTAGCGAGATGTAATATTTTGGCAAGTCATCACTTGTACCTGCCATATTGAATTAAAGAGGGATTGTAGAATATGTTTTTTTATTTTTATTTTGTTTGTCTTTCTAAATAAATCAACAGAATTGTGATGAAATGATACTCTTTCCTTGAACTGCTTCTGATACATATTTGTTTTTGCAGGTGACAAGACGAAGTTACGGGGAAAGAGGAACCAAATGCGACGCCGTTGACGATTCTTCAAATCAAGCAACCAACTCAAGAAAGGAGGACTGTCAAGATTCTTCAAAACTCAAGTCTGGATCTTCAGCATCAAGAAATGAACTTACTTTGTTCTGGTAATTTTTTAAAACTAATATTTATAGTTGAAATAGATGCAACTGACTTCATTTTAGCTTCACCTTCCAATTGCTGAATATATATTGATTGCTAATTGAAATACCATAGCAAGATGGAAAATTTTGGCATGTTCTCTCTATTAAAGACGGATTGGATAATTTTTTCACATCATGTCTTCCTAAATAAAGTCAACCAAATCGTGAAATAATGATACTCTTTTATTGAACTGCTTCTGATACATATTTGTTTTTGCAGGTTACAAGACGAAGTTACGGGGAAAGCAGAACCAAATGTGCAGCCGTTGACGATTCTTCAAATCAAGCAACCAACTCAAAGGACGACTGTGAAGATTCTTCGAGACGCAAGACGAGGATGTCGGCATGAAGAAATGAACTTACTTTGAACTTACTTTTGCTAATGTGAGCAACGATTGCTTCATGTGGAGGAGAGATCAGTCACAGTGGAACATGGAATGGCCCGAGGTCCTGGTACGCATTTCTCGGGCTCCTTTAGTGACATGTTATTGAAGGTTCACCAGGCCACTGCTTGCTCTCGGGTCCTGTGTTTCATCTCGTCGGCTGTGATTGAGTTCATATGAAGTGATTGTTGCGTAGAGTCAGTTTATGAGGGGTTTTAATTAAACTCCTCTTGACAGTTAATTTGACTAGTTTTTTCCAGATGGAACTTTGTTTGACCCCCCCAGAAATTTTACTTGGGCCGCATCACATAGGGATCTCGAGATAGCCTAAAAAAGGGCCTTTTTTTTGGGGGCCTCCCATTGGCCAGCTGCTATTGCTTCTTTTTGTTCTTCTTCCAATAAAGCTTGTTTTTCTTTATTCAACTGTTTGTTTGTTTGTTTATTTATTTATTTTTTGTTGCCGATGTTCCACTGCTCCAAGTCCCGAGCTCAGCTGCTGCGCCTTCAAAGGCGCAGCAGCTGAGCTCGGGACTTGGAGCAGTGGAACATCGGCAACAAAAAAACAATTCTTTTTTTTTTTTCCCCTCCTTGGTTGTTGGCCTTCCTTGCTCGAGCAGCTCACTGGTGGAAACCAATGAGCAGCTCGAGCAAGGAAAGCCGAAGCCAACAACCAAGGAGGGGAAAAAAAAAAGTACAAGTGCTGAAAAGTAAACAAAGCATGAATGTAAACAACAACAAAGAGCAGAAGACAGACAGGATGAGAAAGTGAGAGGAACACTGCAAAGGCCAAATACTAAGTCCCAAAAAAAGAGAAGAAGAAATTGGCCAGTGGCAGAGCAGCACAAATGTCAACAAAATTGTAAACAAGTGTAAACAAAATTGTAAACAAAGCACTGTGTTCCTCTAAATTTCTCATACATTTAGAGAGAAGGAAGGCAGACAAAGGCGAGGCATAGGACCCGCTGGGATTCGAACCCAGCAGTGAGACAAGTCCCACTCCAGGAGGCCGTATTATACCAAAGCCAGAAGGGAAACAGCACAGCAGAGAGCAGTAAAAAGTATCCATTCAAAAATTGAAATTCTAAAGCAAAGAGAGAGGAATCCCCTCTCATTCGCCCCCTCTCACCCACACATTGACCTTCAGGAGTCTGGCCTGGGTCAACATGCCAGCAAGAGGGGGCAAATACAACAAGTTTAAAGCAAGCAAAAATTTACATTTGAAAGGTTACCACTAAAATGCCTACTCCTCACACCCTGACCTTTAGGAGTCTGGCCGAGGTCAAAGTGAGAGGAAGCAGGCAGGCCAAATGGCGCAAAACAAAGCATTCAATGGATACTTTTTGCAATAGAGCAAGTAAAGAACAGCAGACACAGGGGCAACAGGGCAACACTCATATATCAGTAAGCAAAAGCCGTCACTCATCTCTGTTCTCCACAAAACAAGATTTACTACTTTAAAAGCCTCTATCCGAATTATTAAATGCATCCAGCATCTGACTAGTTGGCAAGATACCACCCTTAAATAAGATGGATGGAAAAGTGAACAAGTATTATTTTTAAAAAGCCAAATACCTTAGAAAGGTAATTGCACATCGATAAAATGCTGATGATATCTCTTATGGATATCAGTTGGCAAGATACCAACCATAAACTAGATCGATAAGTGAACAACTAGTATTTATACAATTGACAAACAAATTCTGGATAAAGACGAGTGACTGGCCATACACTTTAAACAATATTGCATTGAAAACAAATAAATCTACACAAGACTATTGTATTATTAAGTATGTTTGAAAACTAAAAGGCGTTTTAAGAATGAACATGCCTTACTCCAAATGATAAATATCTAAACAATACTTTCAGTTCTTGAAAAAGAAAAGATTTCATTTACATTTAATTATTCTCAGTACGAAGATGCAATATTGTTCAAAGAAGAAGAATCATCATGAGCACAGAACTGCGATTTCAAGTGGAAGGATACCCACTAATGCAACAAGCCCTACTGACTCAGCCAAGAGTCCTAGCTTCCCTATTTTCCCCCCAATGTTAACTTATACAAAACCCTTTGATTTTGAAATGAACACGCAAGTGTGCCTGATAGAAAATGCTACTACTGTTGTGGGCTGTCTGTCGCCTAATTGGAATCCATCTGGTCCAAGATTTCCTCACAGAGAGTACTAAGGACACCCCCACTTTCACATTTAAACAAGAACGCAACGTAAAATAGATTTCTGATTCACACTAATGCCCAAATTAAGAGCTTCATGGATAACCCTATCCTTACCCTCAGCCTGCCATGAGGTGGCCTAACCTTCATAGCTAACCTCCCTTGGGCACTACATAATGTGCTACAAGAAAATAACAGCCTTTCAAGGAAATAACGACATTCCGCTAATAAGAATATCATTGAAAAGTTACACCCAATGCTGGTGGTTAATTCTAGGCTTACAGTAGGCGCTCAGCAGAAAGAGGAACCATCAGCCATCCTAGAAGCGAGGACGTTCAATTTGTCCTCTCCAGCACAATAAAATATATCGAATTTAATCATAAAAAAATTATCACACTTCCCCTAATTGATTATTTAAAAAATATTACGTTGGAAACAAATATTATCACAATTTCACTCACACTTTTCGCAAAACAACACGCAGCCGCCATGATGCCAGATCCATAGTTGCAAGTTTGCCCACCAGGTGGCGCGCAAACCACACATCCGCCAACATGGCCGCCGGAAACCGCCCAACTTTACGCCATGGTTAAATCGCAGCTGCCGCCGCGCGAAAATTTAAACCGGAGAAGCGCCGTAAGCATTACAGAGAGGCAGAGGGAAGAGTAAAGTAGAGCAGGCTGTGCTCTCCCAGCTTTCGCCTGCTTTCGCCCTTTGCCCCTCCAGAGTCTCCCTGCACGACTACCGTCATTTTGGAGAGAAAAAAAAATTCGACCCAAAATCGTAAAAATGCAA
The DNA here is from genome assembly GCA_033675135.1 of Frankliniella intonsa. Lineage (NCBI taxonomy): Eukaryota > Metazoa > Arthropoda > Insecta > Thysanoptera > Thripidae > Frankliniella > Frankliniella intonsa. The sequence continues at coordinate 11,558,948 of CM066245.1, read as the reverse complement.
AGGCTATAGCCTTTGCGTTTTTGCGATTTTCGGTCAAAAAATAATTGTCTCGGATTTCGACCAAACTCACAGGTTACCTCCTTCTGGGACCCAAAAACACACGGCAAGTCCTAGGAGTCCTATACCGGACTCACCTTGACCGGACTTCGTTAGCGAGAAAATAGGCCCCTCAGCCACCTCGCCCGAACCAGCCCGAACACATTGCGCGCTATTAGGAATACTGCATTCCCGCGCAGACAAACCGGATTTTCGAACGAACTGACCCTTGGGGGTTGGTCTAGGGGTACGTTAGAGTCCCCCTGTACAACCCCCCTCATTTTGGAGAGAAAAGAAAATTCGACCCAAAATCGTAAAAATGCAAAGGCTATAGCCTTTGCGTTTTTGCGATTTTCGGCCGAAAAAAAATGGTCTCCGATTTCGACCAAACTCACAGGGTACCTTCTTCTGCGGCTAAAACACATATAGCAAGTCCAAGCAGCCCGATATCGGACTTCGTTAGTGAGAAAATAGGCCCCTAAGCCACCTCGCGAACACATTGCGCGCTATTAGGAATACTGCATTCCCTCGCAGACAAACCGGGTTTTCGGACGAACTGACCCTTGGGGTTGGTCTAGGGTACGTTAGAGTCCCCTGCACAACCCCCTTCATTTTGGAGAAAAGAAAAAATTCGACACAAAATCGTAAAAATGCAAAGGCTATAGCCTTTGCGTTCTTGCGGTTTTCGGCCGAAAAAAAAATGTCCCCGATTTCGACCAAACTCACAGGGTACCTTCTTCTGGGTCTAAAATACATTTAGCAAGTCCAAGCAGACCGATACCGGACTTCTTTGTGGGAAAATCGGCCTCGAGTTACCTCACCTGGACTCTTTGCGCGCTATCAGCAATACTGCAGTTTTCACTGAAACCCCCGGTTTCCGTGCGAACCTACCCTCGGGGGATCTAGGGGTATATTAGTCCCCCTGCACAACCCCTGTAATTTTGGATGGAAAAAATTCGACCGAAAATCGTAAAAATGGCAAAGCTATAATAGCTTTTGTGTTTTTGCGGTTTTCGGCCGAGAAAAAGCTTTCTCCGATTTCGAATAAATTCAAGAGACACGCCTGGTTATTAGACCACCTGTAACTTGTGTGTACTGAATGTCGATAGCATGAGACACTAGGGAATTACAGTACTAGCAAATAATAAGAATACAAATTGCCAGTTCTCTTTATGTATTCTTAGTAAATATAGAATATACAACTTTGTACTGAAATTCATTACACATAAATACCCTGCTCAATTTTGAGGGTTCATACACATTATTACAAAGATAGTTGCTTGCAGCATACCAGTTTTCAATATGATTGGAGTTATCAGATTCAAATCTGAAGCAAAGAAAATCTTACAGACATTGATTGAACAGACATAAAGTCTATAGGAAATAAGAACTAAACCTGTCACATGTTTAAAAAAAATTAAAACAAAAATTAATCAAAATCATGCAATTTAGTTACTACTAAAATTGATGGCTAAACGAGACTTCTTCATTCTTGAAACAGAACGATCCTCGTCTTTTAAGTTCTCATTGAAGGGTGCTTCACTTTTGTCACACCCCTTGGCAGTATCTGGATCTATTGATGGACCTTTTACTTCTTTTCTAGAGGAGGGCTTTACATTTTCACTGTGTAATGTCAATGTCTCCTTTTCCACCTGAAACAAAATTACTGTTGTAAGTTGAGGAGCTGTGGCAGGGCTGTGCATGAGGCATATGGTCTCAAGGTTACATCTACAGTTTGTGCACAGCACTGTTAAGAGAGTACTCATTAGTCATCAAATTGGTAACATCCATAATACAACTAGTTAAATATATAATGCCAGTCTTACCCTGGGAGTGGAGGTCTCTTTAGAATTACTACATGAACTTTTAGTGGTTTCTTTTTCTTTGGGCACTGCCTGTGATGGAGGACCAGGCTTGCGAGCATGTCTTTGCTTTTTCATTGCTTGAAGAGGTACAAAAGAATTTGAATCATTATGACTCTTCTGCCCTGCATCTTGATGCTGTTGTCTTGAAGAATGCTTCACAGAGTTCCAGCTACTGTTTCCTCCATCTTCTCTTCTAGATTGGTTATTATTTGTATGATGATGATTTTTCTTTGGAGGTTGATGTTGTGAAACAAAATTAGTATGTTGTGGTTGATTACTATACTGTCGGTTTGTAGTAGGTTGAGAAGATAGCTGATAATTGCCAGAGAGCTGATTGAATTGAAGATTTGGAGTAGGTTGAGGAGGTAACTGATAATTATGAAGATGCTGTAGACCCTAAAATAGGAGGATTTTTAAAATTGCATTTCCAAATAAAAATTGAATTAAGTTGTCACGTGCAGTAGAATTTTACCTGAGGGAAGGATGGTGGTGGTCCTACAGGAAGGGAATTTCTTGCATGTGCCTGTTGAATATGGCCAGAATGTAGCCACTGAGGATTCCCTACAAACAAGGTAAGCATTATACTGTACTTATTTTTTTAAAGTAGGTCGCATGGCATAATACTTCAAATGATCAATTGGAAACTTGAAATACCTGAAACTATAACAGGCTGAGATGGAAAATTGCCCTGTCTAAACTGTTCAAAGAATTGCTGTGGTTGCCCACTTAACTGCCTATTTGGCTGAGTTTGGATTTGAGTTGGAGGGAGTTCAGCTCTCGAAAGCATCTCTTCATTATCACAAACACGGCAAACTTTTAGTAAATGAAGTGCCTGAAGAGCAGCATTTTCCGCTGCCTGTAAGAGAACAATATTTTTGCTAATAATAAAAAGAAGGTACATGAAAATAAATAATAATAAATTTTAATTTTCATTGGATGCTCACCCCTTGTTTTGTCAAAGAAGGTTTTCCATTCACAATTGTACCATCAGGTAGTGTTAAACGGGCATATACATCAGTCCCCATAGAAGCTACACTATACAAAGGAACACCAACACCTGAAAAATTGAAAAGACAGCAAACAAGAGATCATGCAGTACAGCTGTTGGCGCTAACAAGGAGAAGTAAAAATGTGCAAAACTACCTTTCCTTTGAAAGAATTGGAGCAGGAAACCACAAACATCTTGTGCATACGGAGATATTTCACAATTTGGGCTCATTGCAGCCCCTGTGGTTGGGGCTACTAGAATGGATTTTGGCTGAGAGAAAAGGGACAATTAATTTTAATTTGATAACATTTTATGTTTTGTGTTTACAAAAAGTTGAGGCAGGGAGATTAGGTGACAAAAAGAATAAAGTACTTACTATTTCTTGAGCTGTTGCTGCACTTGGATTAACACCCAGCATCATTTTCAGCGTATTTGTTTTTGAATCTATTACATTAGTCATGGTTTTGTTAGGTATTGGCAATGCAGTTGGAGGTGGAGGATCACATAGACCATTGTGATTTTTAATCTTTACAACATTCATCTGCAATTTAATAATTTAATAATTTTCTACAGAAGCAGCTGCTTTCAGATGTAGATTATAAACATTGGCAGTAAGCATACCTGTAATTGATTGCTTTGCTGACTTTTAGTGGGAACTGATGATTTGGAGTTCTCCTTTGACAAAATTTGTACATTAGGTGGTGCCTTGTTAAAAAAACAAAGCAAAAAAAAAAACATGAAAAATTAAAAAGGACACACATTTCTTAAGCTTCACAGCTTGTTGTAAAATCTAGACTTACAGGAAACTTAAAGCGTCCAGAGTTGTGAGGAAAATCTGACTGCTTTTTGTTAGACTGCTTTTCTTTGTTACATCCTTTGGACGGCAATGGCTCTTTCACATTTGATGCTGTGTATAAGATTAGAAATTTTAAAAATTACAAACAAGTCCAAAAGATAAGATATCTAAAATATAAAATGATGTCTTTATTACCCTGATTTGTTGTGTTTCCTCCCTTGCCTCGTGCAGACCATTTAGCAAAGGCAGAGGATTGAGGCTGAGTCTGAGTATTTCCTATGGACAGATAATGAGCACTATTACTCAAAGACATGTTTAAGAGGAAACACTCTTACTAACCAGGTTTTGGACTTACTATAGCTTTCATGAATAAGACCTTGGCGAAGACCATGAGATATATTTATTAAAGCAGTCCTAGACACTCTGTAAGAGTTTCCTTTTGTTCCAGCCAAAGACATTCCAGCAGGAAATGTGCTGTCAAACAGCACATCATACATGGTATCTGCTTCGTTCTCTGCAGGTCTAATAGCTGAAATGATTCATTCTTACATTAGTATCTGTTTATTTCATGATAGTACTACACCAAATTCACATGAATTACCAATAATTGTGCCTTTGAGCCCAAGAGGAACAGTAAAATCATCACGAACATTCACAACTCTATCAAACAGTTGGAATGTCGTACTACTGTCAGGAGCTAAATTTCCAACCCTCAAGGAATACTAAAACAATTCAAATATAAGAATGAAATAACCAAAAAGTAGAAAAAAAGTTTCAGCGACAACTTATATTGGATTCAGTATTTCAAATTTACCTTGAAAATAATATGAGGTTTGACTTGTAATTTTAGTCTCTTGGGATCAGGAGGGTTGTCAAGAAATTCTTTGACAACATCATGAATTTGGCTGACGACTTCATCATCAAGGATCTGTGCTCCACAAGACTGGCGGTCAATATTGGCACATGGAACTTCTTTCAGCCACTTGGAGAGTTCATTAACTTTCTCAGCACTTAGAAAACAGAGTAAAAAGAAGGTAAATGGTCTCAAAAACTTCAGACACCTCTTGCTGCACTTACAGACTGATAAGATCAACCCACCAATTTTCATCAGGATATATATCCTTATCATCGTAAACATCATTTGATGTTTGTTTAGAGAGAAGTTCAAAAACTTCAGGAAATTTTTCAACATATTCCTTTAAAACAGCAATAGCTTTCCTTGAATAAAGCCACATATTATTTTCTTTTTTAGTGAAGCCTGGAATCTGCAAGAAGAAAGTAAAACCCATACAGTATTTATGAACAGTAATACTGTACATAGGTGGTGATGATATATTATGATGGAATATACCTCTTCATTTTTCTTATTGAATTTAAGGTTGAGTCCTATGTTAATTTTGCTAGGGTTGTCAGCCTGTTTATTACCAACTATCAAAAAGACAGTGCCTGTAATCCTAGACAGAATGTGCGAACTTATCCCAATATGTTGTGCAGCTTTGCTACCTGTAAAACCAATCAAAATAAAACCTTTAAAATTGGATTTAATCTATAATCTATTGCATAATTGTGATCAAACCAAACCTGGCATAAACTGCGATTTGAATGAATGCTGGTTGTAACGCACATAATCTACATCTGGTTCTCCATTAGTACTGATTTTTAGGAACACACGTCCTTCTTTCATCTTTACTTCAATAACCTGTGAGCATAAGTTCCACTGATTATGAACAAACTCACAAAATACCTTAAGTCACGATAAATCATTTTTTCAAACAATTGAAATGCACTCCAATGAAAAGCACAAGTTTATATTATTTGTACCTCAGCCATGCTACCATAGACAGGAGATGCAAGTAGGAAGCAGTTACTACCCACAGGAAATACTTCCTCCAGGGTTCGGAATTGTACAAAACTTGAGTCATGGACAGCAATGTCTTCCACAACTGTTTGTATAGCATATGGGTCTTGAATTTCAGTGTATTGTTTCTCCATAGTAATTTTTCCTGCCTGACCAAACACATATTTTCTACCAACTACATGGTTCACATAGACAATAAGTTTGGAACAACCAATATCCACTCCTTGACGTCGCATATATCTGATAAATAAAGATACAAGTTAATTTTTTTTTTTAAAGGCAAAGAAGAAAAAATTGAAATACTGTGGATATAAATAAAACAATACTAACTCATTACTAAGAGCTTTTTTGGTGGCTTCACATTGATCAGACAAATTACCGGAGAGATTTTCCAAGGCAACTTTTCCTGTAGAGAGGAGATTATAACGTTTTGATCCATCTGCAACCCCTACCACTCTTGCTTCAGACATGTGAGGCCAACCACAGTATACAGTCTTTCCCAGAAAATGGTCAGCAGCTTCTTTGAGAGAAAGTGAGCAAGTGTTCAATAATGTGAGTACCATATTTTCACCTCTGCTGGCTTGGTCAAAAACTTGAACTTTGGCCTTCTTCAATGACCCCTACAATTAAATAAAGATAATGGTGAGATAAAAAGTAAATAAATACATACCAAGGCTGATTGATGAATTTGCAGGTATACCTTATAAGGTAAATGTTTGAAAGTAGGAAAGCCAGGGAAGTACACATCTAGACGAACGCCATCAGGGAGCCCATGTTTAATTTCTTCGGAGTTTAGATGCAAATCTTTTCTCCAAATCTCATGGGCAAAGGCATGGTTATTTTTTACGGTGGGGAAATACTGAGGAGCATTATACTCGCCTGTAAAATGTAATAATTAAACCACTGGAAAAACTACAAAAGAATGGTAGAAAAGGTCAAAATGTCATACCAAGAGTATCACTAGAAAAGGTGTATTCAAGCATTGGCCCGAATTGATTGCGTTTCTTTTCATCAACTGTCAGTCTTTCTTCACAAGAAACCATGGCCGATAAAAGTTTCTTTTCATCAATAAATGGAATAAGCACTACAGCCTCCCAGTCTTGTTTCTTTCCATTGAGATCTGTTTGGAATTCTGGAGGGTAGTACTCAAGTATAGGTGAATTTTCTTGTATCATCAATTCTTGATAAGGTACTGGCAACAAGGATTTACTGAGGGAAAGGGAGGGGTTTTCTAAATGTTATGTTCATTTTTTAATAGTAACAAACATAATAGAAATTTATCAAGAGATGTAGTTTACCTTGCTGCTGGCAAAACTGCTAAAAGCTGTTCAAAAGGTTTAAATGGTTCACCTAGATCAAAACTCAAGGTAATATCCTTAAAATTGCAAATGTCTGAGACATATGGCGCATAATGATGGGGATAGTACCATGACCAGGATGCAACTCCATGATAATAATAATGTAGGTTCCATTGGATTGCGCGAACATAGCCCTCAGCCTGGTCTCTTAGAACCTGCCTGATAAAAATTTAGTATTTGTTGGGCATTAAATATATTCAAAATTTAAAATAAGAAACATCATATGAAAATCAAAATTAGTCTTACTCTGTCACTTTTCCATATTCCAGTTTATTTCTATAATAGTCTTTTTTATGCTGGTGAAATTCCCATCTGAAAGTTTCAGATATTTCAGAGTCAGAATCGTCATCATAAATTCTTGATGCAAAAACATCAACATCATCCTCTTCTTCTTCATCTTGAATACCGGCATCTCCATCTTCATCATCAAAAAACTTTTCCAAGACCTACAGGGAAAAAATTGGTTTATACGGATACTTTACTTAATTAATATTATAAGTTTACTGAACTTAGCAAAATTACCATTTCATTTGTAGCTTTAATAAGGGCATCCAGTTCAGAGATACCAGTTTTTTTTTCTACAGGACCTTCTTCTCCATTTAAGGGATATTTGTCACCATGGCTGTCCTTTGATCCAAGTTTCCGATTAGTTTTGCTTTCGAAATACTTCATGTCTGCATATGTTTCTTTAAATTGGTTTATGTCAAAAGCTGCTAATTTTTCCATAAATGTCTGAAAACGCTCCAGTTTTAGGTGACCATGTTCATTAATGTAACCATCTAATGTGGGCAATACTTCCATGTACGCATTATACAACATTGGAAGAGCACCACTTGCAATGTGAACATCGGGTAAATGAGGAATAAAATCATTGCCAACAAGAAAACCCATTAGAACCTACATTAAAAAGACAGAGAGAAAGATAAGTGTTACAATACAAGTGTTTACTGAGTCATAGACGAATGTTATTCACTGTTCTACAATTAAAATAGAAGAAAAACAAAAATAGTATGGTTCTTACCCAATCATCTATAATGGATTCTAAGTTATAAGGAAATTTAAGTTTATCCTTCAGTGACTGAAATTCTAAATCAAGGTACTCCCTCATTAGTGAGAGATGAAGAAGATAGAACCTTGTTTCTTCAGGAACTGATGTTCGCTTGGACTGTTTGCCAAACTTAACTTCCTCACGAAGAAGAGAAAAATGTGGTTCATGCGTGCACAGGCCAAGCATCATAAGGTCAGCATCAAGACCATATAAACAATGGCGAGTGTTAGGATCATAGCCCGTTTGAGTTTTCATCCACCTTATATATTCCATAATTTTATGCTCTCCTTCTCCAGGAGTCTGAAAAAAGTTACAGATAGATTGTGTGCTGAATTACCATATTCATTTAATTCTAAGTTGCACCCTTTTGTGCCGATTTTGAAATTGAAAAGTCAGGGTGCAAATTAGAATTGAGGTGCAACTTAACAGGTTTATTCAATTTTCGGCTTTTGAAAAACGGGTTGCGACTTAGACTTGAGTGTGACTTAGAATCGAATAAATAGGGTAAAGGCATTAAAAATAAGTTGGAGAAAACTCACCTCATGTCCAGACAAAATCACTTTGACCCCTTTCCATTGTGGGTCATTAGACATTTTTTCGGTGACAAAATACTTCAGCTGTTCATGAAGTCTTGCCATGAAAACTGTGCCAGGAGTAATGCAGTTTGAATCAAATCGTGCTTCTTGGGGCAATTTTTCTCCACGCTTTTCTGCTTTTTTCTCTAATACTTCTGCCTCTTTAGCCGATCGAAATCTGGAAGTTGGACAGGTCATTCATCTAAGGAAGTTCACTTTATAACCGGTGTAAAAAAGGAACTTGCAAAGAAGTTACCTGCGTCCTCTCTGCTGATTCATTTTTGCCCTAGGAGCTACCCCATCAACAGCCATGAAAAACAACTTCCTAGGCTTTATTATTTGAAACAAAATCTAAACATTGAGAATGACAGTATAGATTAGACAATAAATAAAGATAACATGCCCAATTGAAAAAAAAAATATTAAAAAAATGTTTTTTAATAATAGAAACAAACCTCTAAGTAGTGAAATATGTCTTTAAATATTCTCTCTTCTGTAATTCTAAAATGTGGGTCAAAGTCATTGGGATGAGAACACATATGGATGATACCATTCATATCCAAGTAAAGATTGTCGAATTCTGGAATCTGTTCAAAATGGCAGGTCACATATTAAAACAGAGTGTATACATATATTTCTTAAAGCAATGAACTTCGTGTATTTAATTTAACTTCCTCGTTTTGGATAAATATGGAATTACTGAAATAGTTACCAAGCTTGGTTGTAACTTAACATGAATAGACCAACCAAAACAATAGAAAATGAGTTAAATAGTTACATTAAAAAAAAAATTATGAAGAGATGAAATTCAGTTATAAAGAGTGGATGAAATTACATATGCAAAGCATTTCAACAGAAATGTAACATTGAAACTGAAATGAAATTGAAAAATTAAGGTTATAAATTCAGTCCAGTAGGATAAACCAGTGATATGTAAACCACAACAATATGTATAAGAGTGAAATTTTTAATAGGGAGACAACAATTTTTTCGAATATAACTGAGAAATTAGATGACAACAAGTAGATAGGAAGTAATCATAAGAAAACACTATACCTGATATTCCTTTACCAGCTCACTAAGGCAAGGATAGCGTTCACTTATATACCGAAAAAACTTAGGAACACCCATATTTATTACGGGATTAAGAGAAAGTTCGGGTTAAACTTGTGGGGAACGTTTCCTTTCCGAAGGAAAATACAATGACAGAGGTGGACGACTTGTTTTCATGAGCCTGAAGATATGACCGGACGCGTACGCTTCGCCATTTGCATTTGCGCCCTCTAGAAGGTGTTAGGGTAGGCTGTCAAAGGCCTGAGAGGCTTAAGAGGCGCGAAAGCGCGAAAGAGACCGTACTTCAATCAGCTAGTACTTATCTCTGGTTCAATGTCACAATTTCGAGTTGCGTGTGTATGTTGTGGATGGACTGTAGACAAGTTTCCTTCCCAAAATATAAGTTAAAAAAAAAAATGAATTGTTTGATGGAGCGGTGTTTACATTCAAAGGGAAAAAAAAAAAAAGTTGTTAAATGCATTACTAACATCTTATAATTGTACAATACCAATTATTCAATGGCATGCAAAATACACACTTACTTTTAGAAAAAGTATGCAGCACTCTAACACACATACACAAAAGAATCAAAACAAATCACTTATTCCCACTTTTAAAAATAAATTTGATAGATTAAAAAGAATTTTCTTATCTAAGTTTTCAGACAGTGAAAAGACTTGTAATTTTGTACATAGTTTCTCTTAATTTGAACTCACTACTATTATGCAAAATCTTAACAGCAATAAGTAGGTCAATCCTCTACAAAATAAAATACATTAACCTTCATAAAAGTCATTGCATTGACTTAACAGGATTTCCACATGCATGGATTTATCATGTCACAAAATTTACATATAAGACTTTTAAATTAAGGAAACTAGAAACAAAACTGCGGGGTTTAAACTAGAAACAGGCATTCACAGATCACACAAAATATGCAACAATAGTCGACAATAAACAAAACAACAGAAAATGTACAACTCATTGTGTAGAAACGAGTAACAAGCTTGCAATACAATTAATACATTTTCTTCTGAAAAGGAAGGGGGATTCCATATTTACATGTAAATATATTGTCTGTATCAATGCATATAAAGAACTGCAGTTGGAAAAATAAATACAAACACTTCATAAAATTCTCTATTTACACAGTGATTGAGAAGCAGGACTAGAGATGGTCAGAAAATAAAATAAAGGAGCTCAGCACACTGCCCAGCAGATGCCAAAGAGCAATATAACTGTGGGACTAATTATGAAAATTGAATTTCATTTTGATCAAAATCACAGCACCTACATAACTCAAAATAAGTAGGGATAAAGCAATCCAGCAAACAGTAATTAGGGTAGAACCACTGGGAACCACAAGACAATTGATTCAAAAAAATTCTTGCAGACAAACTGCCACACATAAGTTTGCAAGCCACTGTGGGATAATCTAAACAATGGCTTGAAGATCACATCATTTTGTTAATTAACTTGTTAGGTAATATATTCACAATATGGTCCACAATTTACAAAAGAAACATATAGTCAAAATTTGTTTCCACTCTGTTAAAATGTGTTGCTCTGATTAAAATATATATTCTATATTACTTCAATTTCAGGGAATACAGTCATAATTTAAGAAATGAGTGAGCATCACAGTAATACTACAGAAACATTGGTCAAACCTTTAAAAAGAAATTTACAACAATTACATCTTTTTCTCTTGATTAAAAATCATAGAGCTGACAGCACTTAAGACTAATATGTACTCTATACATGGAACGGGTCATTGTTGTTTAGTTCCATTTACTTTATCCTGTCATTAACTGATGTTATGAAAAGACCTTTTTGACCTATATTTCTGTCCTGTAGGTTTTGTGGCAGCGGATTACATAATTAGGACATGCTAGAGCACTTAAAAATCTTTGGCTTACAAAAAGGAAGAAACAGATTTAAGCAACCAAAGGGAAAAAAATGGAGTCCAGTGAGCCCCTGGCAGTGAAAATTGGTAGGCCACTGCCTTGAACTTACCCACTCTATCATTTCCTCAACCACAAATATTATAACATACTATATTTACATTTGCCTATGGTTTTAAGTTTGCCCTCCTCCCCCAGTTTTTCTTTTTTATGTATATATTTTAAATTTACACTTTGTAGTTGAACTAACAAGTAAGAAGATATACAGAACCTATAAAATGCACACAAAATGAAAATGTTCTAAAAAATGAGACATTACATCTTAAAGTTACCGGCTCACATAAAATTTACATTCACTCCAACAAATTGTAGGATGATACACAACACACATATACACACAAATAATACTAAACAGCAGCTAAGATATTCTGTACAGGATCCATGTACAATGAATATAAATAACATTAAGGAAGATTTCACCTATGACCGTGTCCCTGTCTACAGAATTATAGCCAGCATTATGTTGCTGATAGGAAGAAAAGAAGTCATATTTAGGGGAAGATAGACCAAAGCCTAATATGTGAACTGTTGCAGAGACATAAAGTTATTATCACCATACCAATAAACTATCTTTGGCACCACATGACATGCATAGATAGAATATTTCAAAAAACAAACTAATTTGAAATCTTCTGTTAAGAGGCCTTTCCATAGTAATTACCTTATAAGAAAAAAATATTATTTACCATGAATATACAGTGTATTCTTTATCTTGAATAAGTGCCCTACAGTAAGGAATGTTGGTTTTTCTAATCAGATTGTTAAAGCTTTACCTTAATTTTAAACACCAAAAGACAGTTAGGAATGTAAACACAGAAATATGTAGTGATAACATTTCTTACAAAATTATCGGTCTTTCAGAAAGTTAATAATCTACAGGATGATTGGTGTATCAAAGTGCCACAAATTAGTGACAATGGCTTCTTCCATGATTGTCTTGGACATACTATTTCAACAAATACAGTTTGCCTTCTAAATTAAATACAGCAGCAAAAAATAGTGTGCCTATTACAATTTTAAGGCCAACAATTCTTCAAGTTTCACTGACTGCAATAACAGACTTTTACTACAAAGAATAAAAGTCAACACCGCAAAACGCTACTTAACACTTCAACAGAAATTTAATTTATGATATTGTTCTACTTCCTTACAAAGGTTTATAAAATTCATAGGATTTTAAACTTAAATTGAAGACAACTATTAAACTTCCGAATGTAGCCAACCAACTATTCCTGTATAGTAAAATGAAAGAAAGTACTAATTCCATTGTTTAAAAAAAATTAAGAAAATAAAGAAGTCAAAATTCTAAGTGAAAATAATATAAAACTGCAAAAAAGGATGTCCAATCCTTCTGCCAGAACATTTCTATTAAAGAATCGAACTGTCAGTAAAAACACAGCCCTCAGTTGCATGTTTATGTTATATACAATACTTGAACAGAACAAAATAAAATCTCGTGCTAATACTTGTGTTACAAGATTGTAAATTTAGATTTCCCTTTTTTAAATGAAAAAAAAAGTATAAAAAACTCATTATAACTTTAAGTACAAGCAAACTATACATCTCATAAAAGCATCTCAATAGTTCGGATACTTGCAACCGAATCTTAAGCATTTTTTCATTGGGCACAGCATCAATTTCTGGTGGATGTTGAGGCTGAACTTCCACTGTCACTATTACTGCCGCTGGCATTGTTACCTTTCCTGCCAGATTTTGCTTCAATGCGGTCTAACAGGTTCTGACAAAATTCATGTAGTTCATTCTGTGAGGACAAAATTGTGAGAGAGGATCATTAATTTACATGAGACAGAGGTGTGTGTAAAGCGCACCCAACCAGACCCAATCTGGATATTTATCATTTTTCAAAGACAGAAACATCCCCAAACTGCACCGTTTTAAATCAGGTTAAGGTATGTCAGAGACATATCTCAACCCCTATGCATGTCATGAGGATTCCATCTGGACTGTAATTGTATTTGTTTGCTAATCTGAGGAATGTCCAGATTGGGTCCAGTTGGGGCCACTTTCACTTGAGATTCCACAAGAACAAAATTTGAGTAAACTTCACTGACCTGTGTGTACGTGTACAGGAGCTTACACTGACTTGGAGTAATCTTTTCTTGGTCCATAAAAGTCGAAGCATGTGCTAAACAATAACGACTTTGATCTTCTTTGTTCACAACCTAGGAAAATTTTTTATTAGCATAAAGTTGTTTTGTTTGTTTGCAAAATTCTACAAAGAGGCAGCCAAGAAAGAAAAGGAATTCCACCAACATGGAACGGTAGAATCTAATCAGATAACAAAGTTTCATTTACCATGGACAGGAAAAGAATGGTAGAGCAAACTTCACATTCCAAAGTTTCTCCATCTTCAGGTTCCTTTTGAATCTTGGATTTCTTCCCACCAGCCTTCCTTTTAGATTTTTCCATGCGCTCTATTGAAGTTATTCCTTTCTTCTTAAGCTCTTGTTGAGAAGTTATTTCTCTTTCTAGAATTTCCATTACTGAAGAAAGAATCTGATGACACATAAAAACACACATTAGAATAGAAAACCTCCTTCAATAACAGATTAGATTAATAGAAGAACTATTAGAACTTACTGTATTTAAAACATTCAGTGATGATCGAGGGTCCTCAGCAATTGCAAATATTAATTTGTCCAGGGAGAAGAGAGGTGGTTCATTACAATTCTGCATCTCCCTAAATGATTCCATGGCAGAGAGAAGCCAGCTTTGTGGTGCAAATGATACACTCTCAGAAACAATGTAGCCTGTTGCAACACTAGATGTGTGAGCTCGAGGAAACACCACAATGAACTGACCAGGCTCCTGTACAGTGCGGCAGAGAGGAACTTTACGTTCAGTTAACATATTTGGTGGAATCATAGCAGTATCTGATGCCAGCCAAAGAGCCTTCTTCCGTACATAATGGGGAGCAACCTCTTGCATAGCAGAACGGAACTTTTCACTGCCATGCTCAGGTATGCCATACCTACATAACAAAGCAAAAAGAAGAAGAGGAAGAAGAAATAGAGGAACAAGGTCAAACTCACAAGCGTTAGATAATGTGACATTGTATCAGATAAAAATGTACCAGATCTTTTTGGCTCCAGTGTGTAGATATTCAATCCAAGGCAATCCATGAGGATCACGATACCAGCAACAGGTGGTGAATACCATACCAAAATGTAATGTTGGTACAGTTACGCCTGTAAAATGATTTACCATAAACAAACCAGTAATACAATAACATGTAACAGAAAACACAATGTTTACAGAACTGATAGAATTTTAAATCATACCAATAATTGAACCAAGAGATCGCAGTACAGAACCAGTGCTGTTTGAAAAAACTTTTAAGTTCCAAGGATGTTTGGCGAATGGTGAGTTACGTGTTGGGAAACCATATGGTGGATCACTGCAATCAACTGATCCAGCGTTGACACATATGTGGAAATTTCGATCTCTAACGTGGCGCCAGAATTCATGTTCAACTTCTGAGGCAGATGGAGAATTACCCTTGAACCACATATGGGTTGTGTTTCTTGCTGTGCGATAAAAGGTTGTCAAAGGCATGGATCGGCCCTGAAAGAACAACAGCAGTAGGACATTTGACACTAAAATTTAACAGGAGAAGATAAGAAACACAAAGGAAAAAAATATTAAAGAAAACACACTTTTACAATACACTCATCCTCTTCATCAGCATCAGAATCTTCTTCCTCCTCCTCCTCATCATCATCATCATGAGAATCTGCCACGGGTTCATCTGGGGATGATGCAGAAGCATCCAGCCGTTTATCTCTTCTTTCTTTTCGCATTTCCCACTCCACTTCAACCATTTCAAAGAGATTATCCCGTTCACCTTTAAGAAGATAGAATTAAGTTAGAGTAATGTGTATGTAACAAATCATTCAAATCACACGACATGACATGTGGGTTACCTGTTTTGAGGGTCTCATATGGAAGGAGACATTTGCAATATACTTCATCCAATTTACTTGCTCTATCTTGTGCACTCTTGGGAATGCGCATTGTTTCAGCAACTTTAACCCAACGTTTCTTGTCCATAACTTCCATTAAACCACCAAAATTTTGAACAGTGGTATATAATCTTGGTAAATCAAGTTCCATACCTCCAACCTGCAGGTGGAATGAAAATCAGCAATTTTTATTACTAAAGGACAGTCTGTTTCAATAAAATATTAAAAGCAAACAATACCAATACCGGGACACTGAACATCATTTCCAATACAGCCTACAGGGTGGACAGACAAGTAGAAATTACACATACCAGTGGTGGGTGTTTAAGATGAATATTGTGTTGAGCAATGTATTTAACAATAGCTCGCATTTCTTTCGCATTGGGACCCCAACGATCCATCATTTTGTGTACGTATTGATTGTCAGCAGTAAAGCGTATATCATCTTCTACATTACAATCCGGCTACAAATCATAACAAAAAAAAAATATATATTTTAAATCAAGAAACATAGTTGTGGATTAATGGTAAGTTACTAGTTGCAGACAAACTTGTACCTTAAAGCTGTTCGGTGCAACTATTCTACAGAGTCCATATTTCTCTGCTATGGGACGAATCTTTTCTATATAAGCATAAGGATCTTGAAACTCTTTTTCTGTTGGATGGAAAACTGGAGCTTCTGAAATATTTCCAGGAACAGGTCCATTGTACGACCTGTTTGATTTTTGAGAAGGTCGGGAGGGTCCACTTGAAGTAGATGAGGTTGATGGCAAGGATGGAGCGGGTGAGGCACGAGATGATGTAGATTTAGCCTTAGAGCTTCTGTAAAAGGAAACTCATGTTTTTAAAGAGAAAGAAAAGTTTAAATTATTACAACAAAAATTGAAAAATGTATTACCTTCTTGAGGATTTTGCCTTTTCACTGACATCACTATCAATAGATGACTGTCGATTCAACCTTGCTTTGGTCTTTGAAATACTATGAGATGCAGGAGATGCAATGTCAGAAATAGGAGATTTGTTTCTTGATGAAGCTGGTGACATAGAACACTTAAGCTCTTTAGAGTCCTTTGATGAGGATGATGATGATGGCATAAGATTAAGTGACAGTGTGTCTTCTCCTGAACTATCTGTTAATGAGGATTGTGATTCCCTTTTGTTTTTCTCCTGAGATAATTTTGCTTTATTAGACGAAGTTTTAGCAGTATTCTTCAGATCCAAAGACTTTTCAGCAATGACAGCTGTATGTGTATCAGATTGCTGAGCAGAATGCTGACTAGCTTGAGTTGCAACTTCCATTTTGACTCTGCAATGTAAAGTGGAAAGAACAAAATTCAGTAAACAGTCAACCAGGACTCCTAAGATAAAAATAAAGTAGCTTGCCTTTTGTTCGGTACTCCATCTTCAGCAGTATCATTGGGATGTTTAAAAGTTGGAGGTTTCTTCACTATTTTTGCACTCATGACAACATGGTTATTGGGACCCTTCTTGCCCAATCGGACAGCAACTGCTCGTACATCACCATCATGACCTATGAAACATATTGTACAGAACAAGTGTTAGAACCTTGAGACATGCTAAAGCAGTCTAAAATAAGACACTGTCTTACCCTCTTGTCCTCCTAGAGGAATGTAATAAACATCATCATCATTCTGAGAATCACTGGATGCATTGCAACTTTTTTCAGATGGGACATCCCTTAACAACTCAGATGTGGTAATGTTTTCATCAGCTTCTTCTTGCACAGGTACATAAACAGGATCTTTGCTTACCTAAAAAAAATGAAAAGGGTGAGGGGCAATTACAGCATTTTAATTGAAACAAAAATGATATAAATTTTATTGTATTTTAAAAACTTACATGAACTGTAAGAGGGTGAGTGATTGATCCAACTGAAGTGGAATCCTCCTCATCTGATCTTGACAAAGTTTTAGACCTCCTTCGGAAAGGCTGACTGACAGGGGGAGTGTCAGTTTCAGCCTCAAATGCATAAACACTACTTTCATTGACAGCAGAGAAAGCGGCATTATCAAGTTTTAAGGTATTAGATGGATCAGATACACGGCCAAGTAAAGATTTCCGCTGGGCTAGTTTTCTTTCCTGTGACGTTTCATCTGTAACCTGCGTACCTTCACTTTGCTTCTTTGATTGTTTCCCTGGTAACAAAGAAATATTTTGATTGAAGTAACCCTTGAAAACCAAGTTCAAGAAAACACCCAAAAGAAGAGAAGAATACTTACCATGGTTTTGACTGAATAAAACTGTGGGAGGGTTACAATCCCCAACACTTGGTCCAACTTTTTCTGAAGATATTTGACTTTTCTTAAACTCATCATTTAATATTGGTCGTTTTGTCTGACCAGAAGTCACAACTTTGTTACCTTTCGATGGCGATTTAACTCCAAACGCATTTCGCCAAGTAACTTTCATTTGATCACTGTCAATAGGAAGAGAGGACTTGGTTGGTGAGATTTGAACATGTTCTGTTGGCCCGTCGTTTTTCTTTCTCTTTTCAGGTGCTGTTTTATTAGTTGGCTTTGCCATCTTTTGTTCTTTAGTAGGACTATTTATACGTTCCATACTAACACAAACTTCAGCCAGACTATTCAAATTTGAAATATCTTCTTCGATTCCATCACAAGTGCAATTAGTCCCACTACTCAAAAGACGGCAAGTGTGTTTATGTTCCACTTCAAGATTAGAACCATCCTCCAGCCATTTCTGTACTTTCTGACATGGAGTTTCAGCAGCACTCCCAGAAAGCAAACCAGATACTGAAGGTTTTTCACAGTTGGCACCTGGGGAACTTCCTCTAACTTTGCATAACTTTTCAATATCTAATAAAGAATGTTTTTCTATAGCATCTGCCAGCACAGCACCACTCTTCATCTTTGCCAATTCATTTTTAGTTGGCAAGCTAGTTCCTACATTTGCAGTGATGGGGAGACCTGGAACTCTTAAGGTTTCTTTTCCAAGGATTTGAGCTGGGTTAGCCCATAAGGAATGCTCTGGAGTACGTTTGTCGCATGAAGTTCCATCTGAGGAACGCTCGGCAAGACTTGTAGCAACCTCTGCTAAACTGTCTAATCCAGACTTTTCAGCATTCAACTTTGGCATCTCTTTATCAGAAGGACCTGATGATTCAACAGCAGGACTGACCTTCCTTGCTGATATGTCTCGTTTCTTCTCCAAACCTTGGAAAGCTGTAGACAACATTGTAAGTGTTCTGTGTGTGGAAGCAAGTTCCACTTCAGTGCCTTTACGCTTGATATCAGGAGTTGAAGCAGCTGTAGAGATAGAGCTCTTGGAAATGGAAGGCGAAAGAGAAATATTGAGTTTTGACGCTGTCTCTTTTGAAGGGGAAATTAGCTTTGCATGAATTTGAGAACTTGTTACCCTCGTGATGGGAGATGGTAATTGTCCAGAACTTGCAGGTGCTGGAGAGGTGGAAGGAATCGAAACTTCTGAAGAGTCAGAGGTCTTTGCCGCAGCATAAGAGGCAGCAGTTGAGTACGGCTTACGGCTAGATCCAGTTTTTGCTATAGCACGAGTGGAAGCAGGTATTCCAGAACTCTTCAACGCAGCCAGAGCAGCAGGTGCTGATGGAATTCTGGATGTCACAGTAGGATGTGTTGTGCTGAGGGATGAGGTACTCACATCACTTGCATGTACAGCATTTCGAGCAGGTGATCCGGCCCCAGCTACTTTTGTTTCAGGATGAATTGATGACTTTACTGACATCATTGGCTTGTTTGATGATGAGCCAACAGCAGGCACTAATTTCGGTGAAGTTGTTGACATAATAGGATGTGGTAGCTTTTCTTGAGATTTTACCACAGTAGAAATAGGCAAGGATGTGGATGGGCGGATTGATGGTAAAGAGCTCTGCTTCAAGTCAGTTTTAACAGGGGTGGATAAGGTTCTTCCACATGTGACAGTACTGACAGTAGAGGCCTTGGAAGTTTCAGAGGAGGTTTTAGAACCTGAGCTCATCACTGAAGGAACAGGGTTTAAACTGGCAGATGAACTGACCAAATGCATTGGTGAAGTACCACTTTTAACAGTTGTTGCTTCAACACTTGCAGTTGAAGTGGCTGACACACATGTCATATTAGAAGGCGAAGGCACAATAGAAGTGACAGGAACTCCTGCTGGTGAAACACTTGCAATTGGTGCTTTAGAGAGGAACGTTGAGTGAAGAGATTTGGCTGGTAAAGCAGATGGTGAAATAAGGCTGGTATTCCCTGACATAGTGATGCCTGAGGCTGCTGGGCTGAAAGACGTCGTAGTCATGTGGAGAGAAGAACTAGTTGTTTGCTTCATAAGTTGCGATGCAGCTGTAACTGACACTAATGATTGAAGCCCTTTGGAAACTGATGTTGACTTTGAAGGGAAAGATGATGTCTGTTTGATTGAAACAGTTGGCACTGATTGCAAAGTCTGATTTGCTGGGGTGGTAGTAACTTGCAAACCAGGAGGCTTCAAAGACTGGACTGGTTGCATCACTGACATCAGTGTCTGTCCCTCAGAAGAAGTTACTGAATTGGGACTAGCAGCAGCTAATACATGGGAACCATCTTCCCCAACAGATAGAATAAGTTTAGACACAGTGCCATTTTTATTTGCCAAAACTAATTGTCGTTTCATCCCAGTCCCAGTTCCTTGTGCCTGGGTAAGAGTCATAGCAGAAGAAATGCTTGAAGAATTATGAATATTCGCAGCCAAAGAGTTCGGAGCACTGGGCACACTTGGACTTTGGATATTTGTGACAATAGAATTCGGGACATTTGTTGAAATGGTGTTCTGAATACCTGCAGGAATTGTATTTTGTAAATTTGAAGCCATGGAATGGGGCATATTTGTAGCTATAGAATTGGGCATATTTGTAGCCATCGGATTCTGCATGTTTGTTGCCATTCCAGTGATGGTGGAAACACCTGCCATAGCTTGGATCTGAGGCTGAACTTGACCTTGCGTCTGAATGATGCCTGTGTTTCCAAAGGCTAATGGTACATAGAGAGGTGAACTTGCCATTATTGTTTGTTGAGGTTTGTCTGGAAGACGCAAAGACAGCAGGGAAGGCATAATTGGCCCTGGCACCATTTGCTGCTGACTAGAAGTCATTGTCATTGTACTTCCAGTTGACAAAAAGATTGTTCCTCTATTGCTATTGACAACTAATGGGTTCATGCCCACCATGAGTGGTGCATTTCCAACAGAATTGGTCATTCCAGCAAGAGTTCCAGACTCTTTCTTTATTATAGTTTGACCTTGAGTCAACATAGGAGTGAGGGCCGACTGGACTGGCAATAGGAATGGGGCTCCTGATGTTCCAGATGAGAGCGACCCCACTTGTAAAGGTAAGGTCATTGTACCAGACATGGGCACTGAAAGTGGCACATTACCTGATGTTTGGATGGGTATACCAAGCTGGGTGCTGAGAGGAATAGGAGCAGAAATAGGCAAAGCCAAGGGTGCTGGTAATGGAGATGTTATAGATGATGTCATTGAGGCTGACACTGCCGTCGATAAAGCAGAAGGAACTTGCGTCTGCATAGATGCCAAAAGCTGCCCTGAAGCACTGAAGACAGTAGAGGGAAGTCCCAATGCTGACGAAGAAGCTGTAGTTGTCAATCCTCCACTAGGAGGAATAGGCAACACATTGCAAGAGACAGAGGATCCTTTAACGAAGATAGGTGCAGATGAGAACGTGGGTGAGCACCCAACTGAAGAAGCAGACAATGAGGTCGGCATTACAACAGAAGAGGCCTTCACAACCTTCGTAACCTTAGCACCAATATTTGAATTAGTTCCTTGAGTAGAGGATGATCCTGATGGAGCAGTTGGTACTGGCTTGATTGTGAGTGTTGAACCAGAAGATGACACCAGTGTTGCACTTAAGTTCAGTGAACATTTTGTCATTGTAGTAGAGGGCATTTGACTCACCGTTGTAAGGGCAACAAGACTACCTGAGACAATTGTCGAACTGGTTGACAAGGTTGTTGATACAGAGGCAGCCAAAGCAGATGAGGTTGATGGAATAATGGGAGGAGGAGAGCGATCCAGTGGAATAGATTTTGCTGAGTGGCTCAGTGGCTTTGGGGAAGGCACTAAAGGTACTTCTGAGCTGAATGACACAGGCGTCAAAATTGGTTTAGATGACTCCATAGGTTCTGGGATTGCTGATCTATCAGACTCAAAAGTAGTATGGTCAGGCAGGGACTTTTCAGAAGTGCTAGGCATTTTAGGAGATAAATTGATGCTTAATAATGTTTTTTCAAGTTCCTCATTTAGATTTGATTGAACCTCACTGACTGGTTTAATCCTCTTCTTTGAAAGAACTTTCCTTGTTTGGGAGGTTTCAGGCTTTGTTTTTTTAGTACATTTGACCATATCCTGCAAGGAAGTTTTCTCTTGCTTGCTGCCTGACGTGTCAGTTTCTGAAGACTTAAATACTGAAGCCTGTTCAGGTTCATCATTTCTTGCATCACCTGTAGAATCAGAAGAATGCTGCTGTTTTATCATTTCTAGGCTGGCCTTAGTAGCCGCAATGACATCTTCCTCAGAATCAGATGGAGGATCAACTTCAGCAAAGCTGAAGAACCCTCTCCTCTTTCGTAGAACTCTGCGGTTTTGACTTGGCGATGAGTCTGATGAACTAGCATCTGCTGTTGATGAAACACTTTTACTGTCATTATTTTTGATAAGGGTACTCCTTCGTGAGCTTCTTCGTGGGCTTCTAGATTGTCTTTGTCTTGATTTAGAGGCACTGCCCTCTTCTGCATCTTTTCTCCTCTTTCCACTATGGTCATTATCAGATGTCTGAGCCCTCTCTTCAGTAGATGAGATCTTTTTAGTTGATTTCTTTGATAGAAATTTAGAATCTGATTTTCTAGACCTTGTCTTTTGAAAAGGCTGGTCACCACCTAGATCATCATCTTCCAAGGACGAATTGTTGGTAGATTCATTTGAACTGCTTTTTGAGGCTGCTGTAACAATCTTCTTAACAAGTGATCTTCTACCACGTGTGATCTTTTCATCACTTTCTTCATCACTACTATCAGTAGAGGCTCCTCTCTTGCTATGAGATTTCCTTACAGCCCTTGATCTAGTTTTAGCAATTGTTGGTGAGATTAAAGTCTCAGAATCAGATTCCTCTTCTGTTGAAAAAATCTCTGCCTTTGTTCTTACTCTACCTTTTCCTCCCACACTGTTTTCCTCTGAATTATCAAATTTCCTCCCAGATCTAGTTGATCGAGATGACTTTTTATCTTGGACTTTATACTTGGCAGTTGATCTGGTTGATGGTTTTGATGTTGACAGGTTGATGTCATCACTAATATTATCCTCATCAGACTTGTCATTTTCACTACTCTCTGCTCTGGAAGATTGAGAAATTTTCTTTCTGTCTTTTTTAGGCCTCTTATTAGAGACCTCATCTTCTGAAGATTGGATTTTACCTTGACGAGTGTTTTGGTTTTTCTTCAGATCTTGGTCACTTTCAGGGTTGGGATTCTTTTTCCTTAGTTGAATTGATGCTTTAACATCTTTTCCATCTGTGTTTTTGCTCAATTCCATAGAACTTCCTTCTTCATCAGACAAAATTGCTTTCTTGGACATGCGAATATTGGATCGCCTTGCTCTGCTAGATTTTGATTCATCTTCATCTGAACTCCTTTTGCTGATGATATTGACTGTAATTGATGACTCATCTTCATCAGATACAACTTTAAGCCCACTTCTTCTGGAAATGCGGGAAAGTTTAGCATCTTCTTCCTTAACTTCAGCTCTAGCTTTATTTAATTTGGTGTCTTTAGATGAAATGTTAATTATGGGCTTGGTATCCTCATCTGATGTATCATCTGACTTCTTCCTGATAGTCCCCAAAGGTTTCATTTTATCCTGTTTATCCATTTTCCCACCATCAATATCTTTGCTGTCAAAATCTTCTTTGGATTTACTTTGTTCCGTGCCTGTTTTTGCTTCCTCTTTGGAAGACTTACTTTTAGAGGATTTCAAGTTACCCAATGGTATCTCCCGCTTCCTCGTGTCTTTTTTATCCTTGCTATCTTTACATTGAAGTGATTCTTTTGGTCTCCCACTCTCCTCAAGTTTGGATGATGACGATTTGCAAACTACTGCAGCAGCAGCAGCTATGGCCATTGGATTTGTGATACCAACCGCTGTCAGAGGTCTTTTTATTGAAGATGGAATCCTCAGATCAGGAGGACTTTTCAAAACTGCTGACAGAGATAATTCCAGCTGACTTTTAGGAAGAGATGGAGGAGCTTTGGTGTTGGCTGATTTAGAAGTTGCTCCGGTACTCGTTGGTTTTTGTTTAGACAGCTCAGTGGCCTTTGCTGAATCTTTTTTCTTGCTTTCAATAGACAATGTTTTGACATTTTCCTGGACACTATTGGCTTTTTCTTCAACAGACATATCTCGCATGTCACGTGAGCCTCTTCTAGAGCGAGTTTCCAAAACTCCAGAATCAATTTCTCCAGCGTTGTCGCAAACTAACTCCATGACATATCCTTTCTTCATTCGCACAGTGGCTGATGAAGAACTAGAGTGGATGTCTCTTTTATCATGATCATTTGACTGGGATTTACGAATCAATCCATTGACATCTTTGCATGGGCTAGCAGCACTAATTTTCTTGCTTCCAGACTTTTGTTTGGAATCATCATCTTCTGCACCTACAAATAGTTCACAAGAGCCAGATTAGTCAACATTATAAGGTGACTCAAAACAAACAATAAATACAGTATTGGGACTCCTTAGCACATACCAGATGCATGATTATTGAGTGTGGAAACATTTGACTGACTGGATACCAATCCAAGAAATCTAGAAAGAAGAGAAATAATGAAAATAATAAAATACTTCACAAATAATAAAAATCAAAATGACATGATTTCTGCTATTTCTCATTTTGTAAGAAGTTTCATACCTGGTAGTGGAAATGGGGGACGCAGGACTAGCCGAAAGACCACGCTGACTCCTTCGAGGTTCCAATTTCATTTTTCTCCCGATGTTTGCAATACTCTTTTTAATCAACTTCTGTACTTGAACTAATGGTTTGGGCTTTTTGACCAGAGGTTGATCATCTTCAGATGAGAAGTCAGATAAAGATGTAGCAAGTTTTTTAGATTGAGAACTCACACCTTCTGGTGAGCTGTTACCACCTTTCTTCTTAGTTTTAACTTGAACATTTGTTCCCAAATTTCTCATGCTACTCCTTATGACATTTTCAGTCACCATCTTACCACTTCGAAGTCCTCCACGATTACCACTAGATGGAGTTACAACAACGGAAGAGGAACTACCAGGTTGTCTCCTTAGTGGAGTCCTAAATGATGCAGACAGGAGAATTGTTAAGTAAAGAGTGAAAACTTAATACGTAACAACAAGACAATAACTGGAAGAGCACTAACTTTGCAGACTTTGAATTCTCCTTATGTGAAGAGTCTTTCCGTTTTGTGGAGGGTAAAGTGTCTACCCTCTTAGTTCCAACCTTCTTTTGAAGTGTTTTAGAAGATAAATTTATAGCTCCAGCACTTGATCTTGTGGTCCGCAGGATTGGAGTTGATTTGACTATAAGAAAGAAAATTTTTAATGTTTGAAAAGACATGAGATTGATAAAAGAACAACAAAACATTGAGAAATAGGGAATACCTTTGCTTGTAATAGAGACAGATGTTTTCTTGATACGTTGCTCTTGATATTTCCTCTTTAAGGCCTGAGCTGCATTTACTGCTTTAAGAGCAGAGGATGCTGCGGACTTCAATGGTTTTTTGGTTCCCTGCAATACAAATTTCATCATTATTTTTTTCATGTTTTCATACATTTACAAAATGCATGTATACCAAAATTTGTGTACCAAAAAAGAGGTCATAAGATGTAAATATGGGAACGTTATATAACTAATCAAGTAAGATATACACTGCCTCACCTTTTCACTCTCCTTATTTTTGTCCGCAAGTCGACTACGAGGATTATCAGAGGAGCCTTGCTGACTGTGTGATGCAGGCTCAGGAGAGGGGGCCTTATTTAAATGAACAAGGTGAGAAGGAAGGGCAGTTGTACCACGGTAGCAAAGAAAGGTGATCATGTCTTCAATACTAGGTTTTTTGGCACTGCGTGCAGGAGGAACACGCTTGCCTGTTGTTACTACATCACAGATGTTTGCTAAGCTCTCACTTGCTTTTAATCCATTTGCTAGATTACCACTGGATGCATTGCGAGATTTGTCTGATTTTTCCTTTACTGGTGTCAACTGAAGGAGATTGCTCAAGCTACTGACACCTTGAGCAAATTTCCGCTGAGCATGGACTTTGGTCCTAGATGGAAATGCAGAAACAAATTTTGTTTAAAACGAAGCCATGAAGTAAAGTAAGAGACAACAGAAATTTGAGAATTACCTTTTAGGATTTGAATCAAGGGGACTAGTATCTCTTCTCCTTCGTTTAGTGTCACTCCTACTGGATACCATGGTCTTGTATCTGAAAGTGAAATCAATGTGCATTAATAACCATGATAAATGAATGGAAGAAGTTTTATAACATTGAAATTGGGAGAATTTCTTTCAAAATATTTATGTAAGAAGACAGATCTGTGGAACAAGTAATAATAACAATATGTGATCACTCCAATTAATTTAAAACATATAAAACGCAACAAATTTTTGATCAGTTTTTGTTTACTTTCAATATAACATTAAAATTGCATCAGTGCCCAATTACATCTAGCTGGTAATAATTGTACTGAGAGCTGCCGACTGATTTTATAGATTAGACTTTCTCCAACAAGTGACACTTACTTGGCAACTTGTGTATAATTTGAACTCTACTGTTCACAGTAGTTGAAAATGTACATATTGCATCACGCCAAAGAGTTCATGGCTTCTAGTTTATTATATTACAAGAATGTAGGTTAAGTTCACTTGAAATGGGTACACTGTTTCTAGGTTATGATTCATCGCGCCCTACTTTCAGAATCTTCTTTCTTATACTTGAAACGAAATAAGATGATTACGTGAATCAACGAGTCTTAATAAGCACACTTAGTCCCACGAAGCTTCGAAAAGCATTACGTGTAGAATTCATTTAATAGTTCTGACTAGAAAGTAGGCTGAGGACTTTCAGGTGAAGCGGTAGAAAGCTTGGGCAGAATGTGATCCGAACCAAGATACAACAGGAGGCAGTGACAAATTTCAACATTCTAATCACAACAGAACACTGTTAGTAGTTTGAATCTTCGTAAGATGACAAAACCTTCAAAGACTAACACGATTTAAAGCTTAAGCTTCCTACCAGTTTCATAGGGTGCTAAACGATGCTATCAAACCCCAGCCATCTGCATCCTTCACCCAAAATTTGTATCATTATCTAACGCCCAACTTACGGAGTTCACACATTTACAGAAAACATCACAACTTTCAACACGATTTAACTACTTGACATTTCATTTGGCAAGTTTCGCACAACGATTGTTTGTTATTGTTTTGTTAAAACGTTCTCAATTTGGCCAACAGGTGGCGGCCGAAACTTAAGGAGGGCCGTTGTTGGCGGACAGTTGCTTGCGGATGGGTACCTTGTTGCCAACCATTGCCAACAACAGTCATTTTGCAGACAGATCAGCTGGTCGAGAGCTTGATTCTACCTATTATTCCCGTAAGAAATACATATATATTGTTCATATTTTCCTTCCTTAAATTTTATTTACTGTTTTGATCATCTTTCCTGTATTTCGAAGTACGATTGCATCATACTATACTTTTCGATACTTTTGCTTTTCATTATTGAGTGTCTTTTATTCATATGTTCAATATTATTGTGAAAATACCAATGATTATGACGACATTCGAAGTGCGCAGCTAAATTCAGTAATAACACAGAACAAACATTTCGTCCGCTACTACAAGTTGTCCGTATCGATGAGCTTGTATATTTTTATAACCTTATATTTTGTGATCTTGAAGCCCTCAAGTATTAAATTTCCCTGATGTAGTTTAGTTGACAACTCATTCCTCTTGCTTGTACTGATTGTAGCTTTAATTGTTTTTACTGTTAATACTCCTTTCTCTTTCCTGTTAGCCCATTTCTTCTTGAAGAAAAAACATGGCAAAATAGCAAGTACAAAGAATGGACAACACCTTCTCCTCAAGTAAGAAGAGTTATTATTTTTTAATCTCTGTGCAAGAATACATGAAGGAATACTTTTTGTGCAACTAAATCTTAGAATGTGTCCTTAAAATGTTTTAACTATTTTTGTAGGCTTATATAGAGTTTCTCAAGGCCATTTAGTCAACATTCATGCAAGTGGCATCCTTCTTCCTGGATTTCATTGCACAGATGATGCTCTTAAACAAAACTACAGTAATCGGCAACATACCCAACAGTTAAATAATCATCATACTTCAAAGATGTCATCTGCTAAGCAGAACCAAACAAATTTTGGTGTTACGCATACGCATAATGTTGCACCTCGGGTTCATATTAATCCAAATTTCCGACCTAAACCCTCTTTGGGGGTAGAACAGTGCCCAAGCACTAGCCGACATTCAAGAGTCCACATCAACCCTCATTGGCGAGGAAGAGTTGAAGCAGCTCCTGAACCTACATTGAAGCCATTAGAAAAGATATTGTATCCCTCATGTAGCAAGAATTCTGGAAAAACAACAATTTTCGTTAATCCCAAAGTATTGCCACACCTAAGATTGGAAGCTACAAGCTGTTTAGATGTAGATGGATCTTTTCCCAACCATCAAGAAGTATTTACTCAAATAAGATGTGAGCAGAGTACAAACACTCATTTCGAGAGTAAGTTTTCTGATGGTCTTCAAAAGAATATTCTCATTCAAGAGCCTGGAGAGGAAGTGGCAAAGCTGGATTTTGGTGTGGATGATTCTTCTAAACTTGTTCATGAAGCAAACCAGAAGTATTTCATGAATAAATCAGACCAGGACTCAATAGCCTGCAGTTCTGTGCATACTAAAAGTATAGAAATGTGTGGAAGTGGATCAGGGTCATTCAATATCAATGACAGTTCCAAGCTAACCAGTAGCAAGTACAAATTAATACGAAATTCATCCAATTCAAAAATGATTAAGGGATCATCTGGAAGTTCTTTTAAAAGATCGAGGAGAGGAAGTGAAAATTTGCCAATTTCAACATCAAAGTCTATCTACAAATTTGTTCGTGATGTAGGTTCATCAAATTCAGCCATAAAGCAGTCTGATAAAATGAAAATGAACCACATTGCTGCAACCAAGTCATCTCAGGCTGAGAAGACATGTGATTTAAGCAACATTAAACTCAAAAGGAATGTTAAGTCTAAATATAAGCTTATCAAAATACCACTCTCTCAAAAATACCCTGATAAACCGCAGCCTACAATAAGCAAAACGAAGACAGTCCATTCGAGATATAAGCTAATTCGTACTTCCCCTTCCCATAAAATTTCAACTAAAAAGAATGTTGCAAAGAAATTGGTCAGCACAGTTCCTGGCTTTTCACTACAATCGCGTTTTAAAATATCAAGGACATCTCTGGGTAATGGCACAAATCTTGCCCGGAGAGTGTCCAGATTCAGAATAGTGAGTGCCTCCAGTATCTCCAAGCCACAGGCTAGAAGGTTGCAGAGTCTTGTAAGATGTTATAGAAGTGAACAGAATCCAAATTTGAATAACTTCAAATTTAAAAAGTTGTCTGTGTATGGAAACATTAGCTGGAAAAAGGAGAAATCTATCTCGTCCTCTAGAAGTGTCCTCAAGCTGCCTCTAGTTGGGTGTGTATACTGGATTTTTGTCGCATCATAAAATCTTTATAATATATTTCTAGTTCTCTTTAATTTTTTAATCCTAATTTTAGATCTAATCAAACAAGTAAAAAAAATAATGTAATAACCTCCAGTAAGCCATCAAACAGAAGTGTAGTAAACATTGGAGGAGTGCTTTATCGTTCTACTCGGACCACACTTACTCGGACCCATACAAATGGTGAGTTCATTTTCAAAAAACTTCTGATAGTGTTTGAAACTAATTATAATAACCTGCTATATTTCCAGAGTCAAAAGAACAAATTCTTAACATTCGAGGCAAAAAGTTTGTTCTGGATGACAAGGGGACTGTACTTAGGCCCAAATATGACCCTGGTGATGTTGCTCATGTAGATAGTGCAAACAAAATTAAGTCGTCTATATCCAGGGTAGATATTGGTGGTGTAACTTTTACAAGGAGAAGTGATAATACTTTGGTGAGAACCAACTCACATTTTGCAAGAAACCTTGTAAGGTAAGCAGCACATGTATTATGTTTCTGAAATTTAGTCTTTGCTTGTTTCAAAGCGAATCCTTAGAAGCTTTCTCTAAATCTTTTTTTCTGTTTTAGCCTTGCTAAAATGAAAAGTATTGCCTTTTTAAGAGGCAAACATCGTAAAATTAACCAGCCATGTCTGATATACCATCGCTTCGGAAAGTGTCATGCACATGATGCTGGCAAATGTTGGCGTGTTCATAACCCTAAAAATATTTCTATCTGTAAAAAGTAAGTAATTTACTTTCTTGGTATGTGAAGCAGGAGCAACCATTTTGTCATTGTGTGTGAATACTTCTCTTTACAAAGCAGAAATATGATGTGCAAACTATTATCTCCTTTCTAGATTCCTCCAGGGAAATTGTGAAGCAGAAAATTGTTTGCTTTCTCATGATGTGGGGCCAGAGAAAATGCCAACTTGCCACTATTTCCTTGAGGGATGTTGTGTCCGTGACAACTGCCCTTATTTGCATGTTAAGCTCAGTTCTCATGCAGCCATTTGTCGTGAGTTTCTAAATGGCTACTGTGCTGCTGGTGATATGGTAATTCATCTTCTCTACTATTCCTTTTACTTTTTTGATATTTAATTATTCAAAGTATTCCATCTTGAAGATTTTGTTTTCTTTTTTTTGCCCCATTACATTGGAATCAGTGCAAGAAGAGGCACATCTTCATTTGTCCTGAGTTTGAACAAATTGGGAAATGTAGTAAAGGTAAGTACTGCCCATACCCACATAAAACCACCCCCAAGATCAGCATTCAGAATGAAGTGAAAGATAGCTCTAGAAAAAGTTGTAGAAAAAAGAAAGCTGAAAAAATGGATTCTGGGACAGACATATCTGGCTTAGGTGATTCAGAGAAGAGAAAGAGGTACTATGATGAAAGTAAAAAGCAAACAGTAGTTGAAACAATTTCAAATCCAGTAGCTCCTGAAAATGATTCTGCTGATGAAGACCTTGTCCAGACAGAAGAAAAGAATCATTCTCAGATAAGAACTAAACTTGGAATATTACCTGCATATATCCCACTTGAATAATTATTTTGTGGATTTTGAGTGTGGATTTTTTTCCTCCTTAAAAAAGTTTTTAGGCCATAGCTTAACTTTTTTCATTTGGCCATTACCATTACTACCATAAACCCTAACTCCATCCCTTTATTTTTTTACTTTTCCTTTTTTTTTTTTTTTTTTTTTTTTTTTTTTTTGGGGGGGGGGGGGGGGCGTTTATTGCATTTATGGATGTTAGTTTAATAATCCTCTTTGCAATCAATTACACTTTACCGGATGTTGGTCTCTGGATTTAAATGATTGTCATCAAATGTTATTAATGTAGACTGAATATTACAAAATTTTCAAGTTTTGTAAAAGTGCTATTTTTTTAATCCTTTAAATATTGAATGTGGAAAGTGTAAGTTGCTCTTCCATTGGATTAGTCAATGAAGGCTGTGATCGAGTACCTGTCATGCCAGTTTAACAAGCTCTTACCTATTAATCAATAGAGGTGAACTTTCTTGTCTTAGGGAAGGTCCCTTGTTCTCCATGTTTTCTTTGTTTCCTAGTCTTAATTAGGAGGCACAGTATTTGTACTTTGAGAAATAAATAAAAGTCATGACACAATTTTGTTTACTACCCCTGCAATTAATATCCCAAACAGACATTTATACTTCAACAAGAACCCCTTTCTACTTTATTCACAATAAAGGAGGTTTGCAAGACCATTCTTTTTCTACATAAAACAAAACTTTATTATAATCATTTATAACTACAATTGTATAAATATTAATTACACTTACACGTCTTCTGATATACAATTTATCACAGTAAAACTTTGGGCTGAAACAATAGGTATGGACTTGCAGTATGAAATCTCTCTGAGAAGCTGAGTGGTTAGTGAAATAAAGACCAATTACTGGGTTTGTTGTATGCCAAAAGCACAGGACAATGCAGTAATAGAGAGAGACTAGTTTCATCAAGCTGAGTGGATATTTTCACCCACTTTGAAAGCCATGCGCTCATATCTTCATTGCGCATATTCACAGGGTTGAGTCCTCTCAGAAAGCATGCCTAAGATTGGAGAGAGGAAAGGGATGACAAGCTAATAATATTACAGAATCTGGTACAGCTAAAACAAGGGTCTCCAAAGAAAGCTGATTAATAACGCTTACCGATCGCATCTCATCTTGATTTAAGGTTTCAACACCACCTTCTCGCAGGATTGCCAAATCAATTTCGTGAATTAAACTGGCATGCTGAGCAAGTCTCTTGCGTCTTCTCCACATACAATGCATTCCATGTAATCTTAAAAGTGCATTCTGAAAGTAAAGAGGAGCTCGTGAATTAGTTCTGAATACTTTGAAAATAAACCTACCCTTATCATTCATGCTACCCACAACATTGATGGAAACATCATGTACCTACCACATGAGATGGCATTAAGTAATCTAAATGATATGGATCTCCGCGGAAAAGTGGAAGACATTGAATGACAACCTCAGGTTGAGGATGCTGCCCACTTCCCAGGCACGCAAGGGCGTGAGACCACTTCTTATGCAAGGTTTGATCCCTTCTCACGGCCTGTGAATCAAGTTGTCGTTGCAAGCTTCGAAAAACTGCTCTTTGATTTAGAAGCCTCTTCCTGTGATTCAGCATTGCAAATTCAACTCTCTGTTGTAAAGTCCAGAAGTGCTTGCAAAGAAGCTGACGAGGATATTTATATCTGACGCAAGAAATTAGGTTTCAACTACATAACTTCACATTGAAAAATCAAAAATAATGTAAAATACATACGCTACTGGGAACATTACATAGTTGGCAAATGGTAGAGAAGATAGTATAAGAAATGGAAAAATTTTTAACATGTCTTTTGGCATGCTTTGATAGAGTTCAAGCTCTTTCCTGGTCAGTTGGCGTAAAACTTGATCATTCCATTTTATGTTAGTTACGAGCCTAAAATATTCCTTTATGTCTCTAAAATATGTTAAATTTGTGTATTTAAATGATCAGGTCAAGAAAATAAAAGTTAACTTCAGTGTTCATCAATAATTAATTACCTTAGCAATTCCTTAGTGCCCACCATAAAGATTCGATAAACATGCATGGCAGCAGGGAACTTTTGATCCAGAATCTTTACGTATGAATTTACATATTGCATGTACCGTGAAACCACAGTCACATGTAAGGACTTTTGCTTAATTCCTCCATGTTCTCCAGCAGCTGGCTTTTGAGGTGGAGGTTCTGGTGATGGTGCTTGAGGTGGTGTTGGTGCTGATTGTTGCTTCATCTGAATGGTTGATGAAAATGTTTGCAGATGTTGATGCCAAGATGTGACAGGATTAGGCACCTCACCGTACCTACAAATGATAATAAAAATAATTCTTTAATTACACTTTTACAAAACTGTGAATGGGATTTTGCGAATTTATATCTGCAATTAGTCAAACAATAATAGGAGTATCGATTTCAAAATATCGTTATGTTGCAAGCAGGGAAAACGTACGCTGTAAGCGTCACAATGTTTAACGAAAATAATAAAAATATTATTTTCACAAGCACCACTATTCTCTAATGCCTAGGTTATATGGGAAGTCTAAATACTCAAACCATCGACATACATTCTGTGACGTAGGAGAATATTTGAAACACAGGAGTGCATTTGGTGGAAACAGCTCTGTCGGAATACTCTGACAGTCATTGCTTGAGACAAAAATTGGGAAATTAAAATGAAGTTCACTCGCAGCGGTGCGCAAAAAACGTATCTTATGTCTGTCTGTCGTCTGCTTCTGCTTCGGTGGTTTCTTTGTTCGCCGCCAGGGAGCGCTTATGCTGGTGTAAATTCATTGTTTCTTGTCAAAGTGTTCTTTTTATTCGCTATTCAATCTATATGGCGCTGTTGTATTTAGTGTCCACGTTTATTCATACAAAGATCAAACAGTGCAATTGTTGTTATATCATAGATAAAGGTGTTACCCATGATAAAGAAAACATGGACTTCCCCCTAATTTCTGTTCCTGGGTCACTTTTCTTCCCAACGAGACAACGATGCGAGACAGTCGCCGCTCGATATTCGAGAGTGGCAGGCACTGTCTGTTTTGTTTACCTTCGTAGCAGAAGTCTCATGTGGGGTTAATGGATACTGCTGAGGCAGGTACGATTGCCATTTTCCAATAAAATCTTTCATTCAACGTCATGGCAATGAAAAGTTTAGTTGTTGAGGACATGAAAATAACAGCTTTGAAAGAGTCAGTATTTGTCAAACCACTCAGCCTGGAATTTAGGCAGGTAAGTAATGTAATCAGCTGATACACTGTGCTCATGTATTAAGATTTGAAAAAAATAAAAAAACAATGCATTACAGTGTAATAATAATTTAATGTAGTATGGTCTAATGCACTAGTACTTTTAATTAATGTTAATTTCTTTCAGAATGGAAAGCTGCGTAAGTGGGATATGATTAGGGTGCATGACAGGTAAAATAGTAGCTTTACTTTATCAAATTTACATGTGATGTTAGGTACTAATCTATGTTTACAATCCTCTAGTGTAACAATAATAATTTTTAACACCACTCGCCAGAAGCTGATCTGTGTAAAACAATTTCGCCCCGGTGAGCATGTCAAACTGGTAATTTTTAATATCCAAATACCACATCTACATACGTATTTTCCTCCATTTTCTTTTAGCTGTTTATTATTCATCCATTCCAGAAGAGGACAAAAAAAGTGGAAGCATTGATACCTCTAAATATCCACCATCATTAGGTATAACCCTTGAATTCTGTGCTGGAATTGTTGACAAAAATAAGTCTCTAGCTGAAACAGCCCGGGAAGAAGTTCTTGAAGAATGTGGATATGATGTTCCTTTGGAAAGATTTGAGAAGTTCAAAACAGCCCGGTATGCTGCTTACTGTGTGTGCTAATACCATTTCACTTGTTTCAATGAGTATTAATTTACTTATTAATTGCTGGTTTCCTGTGATTTTTAGAGCTGGTGTTTCAACAGAAGGAACACGTAGTAATTTCTTTTATGTGGAGGTAACTGATGATATGAAAGTCAACCAGGGTAAGCTAATTTCGTCTTTTTCCTAGTGGTAGTTATGATATAAATCTGTAAAAAAAATTCTCTTTTCTAGGTGGTGGATTAGTTGATGAAGGGGAAGTTATAGAAGTTGTGGAATTGAGTATTTCAGAAGCACATGAATATGCAGAAGCTATTGATAATATAAGCCCTGCTGGATTTTCATTTGGGCTTTTATGGTTTTTCATGAAAAAAGCCCCTAAATCATTCTGATTGGTTTTAGCAGAAAATGCAGGATTACTTTTAAAGAATATAATAGTTGGACTAAGATATTGGGACTTTTAAGGGAAGAAAATAAAGGACAATTTGGTCCAAAACCAGTTGAAACTTTTTCCCGTGAATACCTTTCAAATATGTTTCAGGAAAAAACACTTATATGTTTTGCAAATATTGAGAAATTACAGAACTTCTAAGGAGATTATGATTGGTGCAATAATCATTAGCCGACAAAAATTTAGAGATTGATATATTCACAAGCCTAAGATATTAACTTTTCTACATAATTACATAACAATTCAGAAAGAAGAAAAAAGTAATTAGGAAGGGCTCCAAAACCACAGATGCATTGCAGATGGTTATAGATTAGAAATATAAAGCTCTTTGCCACCTGAGGCCTTTCAGTCTTCTATTTCATCACCATATTGGTTAACTCTTTTCCTTCTCCTTATCTTAGATTCCTCCTGAGAAGAAATTCTTGGGGATGAATCCATTAAAGGGGAGGGTGGGTGGTCATAATTCTCCGGGGTTGGTGAATACAATGAGCTGGAAGGCTCTGGAGAGTAACTGTAGCTTGCAGGTGGCTGATCCTGTGGTGGTGGTGGTGTAGCAGGAGAACTTTGAACCCTGGAATAAGAGTAATATTAAAATGAGGAATTTTTCCATTAAGAAATAACCATGGATTAGAAAATAAAAAGCTTACGGTCTCTTGCTTTCCATGTATTGGTCCCTATTTCTACGGCGAAGATCGTCATACGTCTGACCAGAGAATTGATTTGAGGGTCCAGCTTGAAGTGGAGGCTTGGTGTTAGAGTCAAACATGCCAGCTAAAAATTAAAGTAAAAATTAATTCAAAATGACATCAACAGAGGATTTGAATTACAAATATGCGTACATCTATCATCTGGCTCATATCCTTCCCGATTAGATGGAGTCATTCCTTGCATTCCTTGTCTGTCAAAATAATGAAGGAATGAATATTATTCATCACACATTTGTTATTAATACTTAAGTAAAAATGGAATACAGGAACTTACCTTTTATTTCTCGCCTCTTCGATGGTTTTTGCAAGAGAACCCTCTGGATATTTTGACACAACTTCATTCATACATCCTGGCAAGGCACTTATTCGTCCCATTATACCAGCTCCAATAATAGTGCCTGTACTCACCCAAAACTTAATTGTCACACCTGTTAGACAAAGAAGAAATCCGAGAGATAAATTGGGTACACTAGCTTGAAATCAATAGGATATCCCTGATGAATACACACCTCTGTAACGTAACAACTGTAGAAAGGCTGAGGACGCAACCATTGCTGGAAGTGAATGAGTCCAAATAGAAGAGCCTGCACATTTTCGCATTGCTTCATATTCTTCAGGAGTTAAGTCCGTCCCGCCAGACTAATATAGAGACGAAAACAGGGAGAATGGCAAATTATTGCGACCGGTGTTGTAAGGTTATGAACACAGAATGTTTTGAACACAAAAAATTAACGAAGCCTGATGATTACCTGACTACCACGAGGCATATTTTCCATTTTTAAAATTTAGAATTTATTTTTATTTTCGATTTAAAAAGAAATAGTTACGCAAGTGCCCGAGTTTTCAATGAAGATTTCTTGAGAAGTAGGGCAGGGGGAAAACGTTTTAAAGCAGAAAGGTGCAACTACATGTGAATATGCGTCGTTCATAGTTTATCCAACCTGATAATGATTTGAACGATCTTGCATGAAAAATAAGATGTGATGGTCAAATCTTCAATGAAAATATTCCCGACTTGACTTACGCCGCCGCCCATCTCTGTTCTGTACTTGTTTCTGTTAGGCTGCTCGGTTGGTCAAGGTTCCACCGCGGAATTTTAAACACACCGGGGTAGTTATACATTTCAAAAGTAATTGTTTGAAAATGACATTTTCAATTTAAAATCAACGCAACGTTTTATGCAAGTCTCTTAATTGATGGGCTATGGTACAGAGATATTTACATACAGAATGTAGACACAAACACAGGCTTACGCACAATACATATTTCGCAGATCCGCTAGTTCTTCGACTGCAAGTCAGGAATCGCCTTGTCAATGTTCAACACGTTGTTTGCGTTGTTTTTCAGGATATTAACGACGGACTGAAGGCCAGTGATGCGGTCCTGCGCCTGTCTGAAGCTCTCCCTCATATTGGACACCTCCGCCTGAAGTCGCTGCTGGATCTGGGGAAATGCACAAGATCGCCATTGGCACGGCGCGTCGGCGTCGGCATACGTTCTGCCTGGTGCAGAACAGTCGTGTAAACGAGGTGAACACGGTTGCGGCCAGAAAAATCGACAAAAAGTCGCCCAAGCACACTTGGAGAGCGCTGCCTTTCAACCTACCCTCTAGGCAACCTGCACACCCGTGTTACAGCGTTGCCTATTAGGCAGGCGCAGATTCTGCCCGCGCACCCCACAGTGTTTCGGCTACTTTTCGCCTATTTTTTTCCGAAAACACTGCCGTCAAAAAAGGGTCGATTCCACTCGGAGCTATAGTTAGTTATAGCTCTCACGGGCCATCACCGGCAGTGTTGCCAGAAAGGAGGCAATAAGGCGCTCAAAACCAGAGTAAAGCGGGCTGCATCTCCACGCCTGCCTACTAGGCAACATTCACGCACCTATGCTGGGGTGCTGCCTAGTAGGCAGGCGCAGATGCAGCCCGCTTTACTCCACTGTGTTGGGACACTCGCCTCCTCCTTCTCCCTGTGCGCGGCGCTGGCGCTGGCCCGGCTCGCGGCCAGCTCCTGCTCCAGCTCGCCTATCTGCGTGTGGAAGGAGCGGCGCATGGTGTCCACCTGCTCGCGCTGCCGTGCCGCCTGCCGCGCCGCCTGGTCCCGGGCCGCGTCCAGCTCCCCGCGCACCTTGCCCAGCTCCAGCACCGTGTCCTCGTACAGCTTGTCGCTGTTGGCGTTCGTCTGCTCCAGCTGCTCCATGCCCTGCCTGCACCATCACTGTAAACGGCGCGCAGGACTGGCGGGGCGGGGCGCGGCGGGGCGCGGCGGGCCCATTCAGTGAGAAATGAAATATCAGACCGATATCGGCACGATATCAGATATCAAAAACGTGTCGGTTTCAGCACCCGAAAAAGGTCGTTCGTGTAACAAGAAAATGAACTTGAGACAAGAAAATTCTCTTGCTGTCAGCAAGAACATTGTCTTGTCTCAAGTAAATCAGCATCACGACAAGCCTCGTGTTCTTGCCACTAGAATGGGCTATTCGGGATGTATTTTTATCGATCTGACACGAAAACCGACAAATTTCTGATGTCTGATATCGTTCCGATATCGGTCTGATATTGCATTTCTCACTGGGCAGGCTGCTACTCACTTGTACCACTTCAAATCGTCCTTGAGTTTCTTGCACTTCCTCTCGAAGGCCTCGACTTGCGAGTGCAGCGACTGTCGCTCGTCCGCCCAGGACTGCTGTTGCGCGCGGAGGAAGTTCATCTCCTTCTCGTTGTCTGCCAGCTGCAACACGGACAGGTTGAACCATAAAGTACGTGCCCACACGGTAAAGTCTTGTAAACATTTTTATTCGTACTTATGAATTTTTTTGGCAGATGCTCAGCGTATGCAGTTTTTAATACGCAAGTATGAACAAAATTGTTCATAATTAGGAACAATTTGTTCATAAAAGCGTGCATAAGCTGAGCATGTGCAAAAAAAACTAAACAAACGTAAGTACGAATAAACCAGCCAACGTAGCGCTAGAAGCGGAAAGCGGTGCCCACTCTTATGAACATTTTTATTCGTACTTGTGAATTTTTTTGCACATGCTCAGCATATGCATTTTTTAAAATCGCAAGTATGAACAAAATTGTTCGTAAAAAAGAATAATTATGAAAAAATGTTCCTAAATGCGTAATATAAAATGCATAAGCTGAGCATGTGCAAAAAAATTCTGAAGTACGAATAAAAAAAAGTTGAAAAGAATTTAGTGCCCACGCGTGCACCCACTCGCTCCAGGGCGGCTGCCAGCTCGTGGTTGAGGTCGGCGCAGTTGTGCTCGGCCAGCATCCGCAGCTGCTTCTCTTCCTGCATCTTGGCCTGCGTCGCCTTCAGGATGTCCGGCAGGGGCGCGAGCTCCTGCAGCCTCGCCTCGAACTCGTCCTGAGCGGGACGGGACGGGCACGGGGGCGGCACGGTCACTCTATACACCAGTGTCGCCAGGAGAGTGGGCAGTATAAGGCGCACAAACACAGTGGAGTAAAGCGGGCTGCATCAGCGCCTGCCTACTAGGCAACATTTACGCACCTGTGCTAGGGTGCTACCTAGTAGGCAGGCGCAGATGCAGCTCGCTTTACTCCACTGTGTTTGGGCGACTTATTGCCTACTTTTCTGGCAGCACTGCTCTACACTGTCCGTCAGCACCGCCTCCACGGCGGAGGGGGAGGGGAGGGCCCCTTGGCTCCGCCCCTACCCTACCTTGACGCGGTGCAGCTCAGCTTGCACCTGGTCCGTGATGCGGTCCTGCTCAGCCTCCACCTGCTCCATCTGTCGCCGCTGCTCCTCCACCTGCTGCTGCGCCGCGAGGTACTACAAGCACACCGAGCCGCTCCGGTCACTAGTCACTACACACTAAACCCTTATGCATGATTTTTGCATCGTTATGCACGATTTTATACAACCATAGTTATGCAAAAAAAATATGCATAACTAAGCACACATTGTACATAATTATGCACAAATTTGTGCATAAAGGACGGAGTTATGCATAGCTGTAATGTGTAATGTGTAATTGTGCATAGTTATGGTTGCTTAAAATCCTGCAAGGCTTATGCACAACAAAGTGCATAAGGGTTTAGTGTGTAGGAGCCGGGCGGGGCGGCTGCAGGGCACTTTCCCAAACTAAATTCCTATGAACATTTTGTATTCGTACTTACGAATTTTTCTGCCCATGCTCAGCTAAAGCGTTTTTTAATAAGCAAGTATGAACAAAATAATTGTTCATAATTAAGAACAATTCAGAAAAATTTGTTCATACATGCGTACATATTATATAAAATGCATAAGCTGAGCATGTGCAGAAAAATTCATAAGTACGAATACAAAATGTTGATAAGAATTTAGTGTGCCCCGGGCGGGCGGTGCGGGCCCCACCTGCAGCTGCACACGTCACACCTTGTTTCGGTAGCCCTCGAGGTGGCCGGCCTGGTCCTCGATGAGCGCGCGCATCTCCTCCAGCTCGTCCTGCGCCTCGTCGTACTGCTGCCGGAGCGCGCCCACCATCTGCTGCTGCTCCAGCGCAGTTTCCCTGGACCCCGCAACCTCCGGGGGAAAAAAACAATCATTTCTTCAACTTGTCTCCGTGAGTATTTTTATTTCCAGTTTGGACCCAATCCAGGAGCGGATTCAGGGAGGGGGTGGTCAAAAGGACAATTGACCCCCCCACCCCCACCCCCTCCCCCTCCTCCTCGGGCTCAGCTGGGCTCAGCCACCCCGCGAAAAAATTTGTAAAGAAAAGGAGAAAAGGAAAAAGGAGAGAGGGAAAGGGGGGAAGGAAAAGTGCGCCATGCATACGCATCTTCTAACTTACACCGGTCAAAACAACATACAGATTTTCTACCGAATTCCCCTGAAAGCAGGCAACCTGCTACACCCCCCCCCCTCCTCGTCCGGCTGGGGTGGCCGTCCTCTCCCTGACGAATGATTCAGAGGATCGCTCTCGTGCCTCCGTCCTTGTCGCACTCATTGCCCAACTGCCACGAGGCACTGCCATAGGTGCGACAAGGACGGAGGTACGAGGGCGACCTTCGGACTCAGTCGGCTGACCTGACCCTGTCCCACCCACCTTGTGCCTCTGGCTCTCCAGCGAGCGCAGCTTCTGCTCCAGCTCCAGGGCGCGCGTCTCCCAGTTCTCCAGGCCGAGCTGCGTCGCCTCCAGGGCCTCGTGCAGGCGCTCGACCTGGGTGCGCAGCTCGCTGTTCTCCGCCACCTTGGCCTCCAGGTCCTCCTGGAGCCGCAGGAGGTGGTCGTTGCGCCAGCCCTCGCGGTGCACCAGCGGGCCGCGCTGCGCCTGCGCCTGCGCACGGGCACACGGGGCCCCCGCACGGTAAATCTGTTTCCTGGGACCTCCCAGGAAAGTAGGTAGTTTTCCAGGAAAGTTCCTGGCTGTTCCAGTACTTTTCTTCCTGGAAATACCCAGGAACTTTCCTGGAAAAGTACCTACTTTCCTGGACGTCCCAGGAAACAGATTTACCGTGCGGGGAGTGACGGCGGGGCTGCGGGCGCCCGCGAGCCGGGGACAGGCAACCCCACAACGCTCGCGCGCGCGGCTGGGAAGCGCGCCCCTCCCAGTAGACTGACTCCGCAGAACGCGTCAAAGAGGGTCTTGTCCCTCGCGCGAGGGACCTCTCTCTCTCCCGTCTTCGTCACACTCGAGGGGAGAGAGGGAGAAAGATACCTCGCGGCTGTGCCTAAGTTAAAGGTGTCTCAAGTTCACAATGAACTGCCGTCGTTATAACCCAAGTTGAAGTTGAAGTTGAAGCGAGGGACAAAACCCTCCTGCGCGCTCTGCGGAACTAGAGTCCTAACCTAACCTCCTAACCTTACCAATCCAGGACTCTATGCGGAACCAGTCTACGGACTGTCCCCAGCAGTTTTGACAGAAAAAAAGGCAAAAACCGTCCAACACACACGTGCGTTGAGCGGCCGCCGGTACCAACGCCTGCCTACTAGGCCATTCCTCCGCACAGGTATGTAAGTGTTGCCGAGTAAGCAGGCGTTGATACCGACCGCTCAACACACACTGGAAATCCAAGTGTACGAATGTCGCTCACTTGTAGGTGAGCAAATAAATTCACTCACTTGTAGGTGAGCAAATAAATTCACTCACTTGAAGGTGAGCAAATAACCATTCACTCACTTGTAGGTGAGCGAACAACCATTCACTCCATTGTAGGTGAGCGAATAACCATTCACTCGCGTGTAGGTGAGCGAACAACCATTCATTCACTTGTAAGTGAGCGATTAACCATTCAATGAATGGTTGTTCGCTCACCTACCAGGGAGTGAATGGTTGTTCGCTCACCTACAAGCGAGTGAATGGTTATTTGCTCACCTACAAGTGAGTGAATTTATTTGCTCACCTACAAGTGAGCGACATTCGTACATTTGGATTTCCAGTGCAACTGTGTGTTGGGCGGTTGTTGCCAACCTTGCTGGCAACACTGCAGAGCCTGCCCCGCCCCATTCCCGCGCTGAGCTCACCGCTGGCGTGCAGGTCGGGGTGGTGTCGGGCCGGGCCGGGGCCGGGGCCGGGGCCGGGGCGACGGCCTTGAGGACGCGCCTCTGCCCCTCGAGTATCTCGCGCTCCTTCTGCACCTGGGCGAGCTCGTGCTGCATCTCCCCCAGCTCCGTCTCCATCTTGGCCAGCTCATCCTCCTGCAAGGAGCGCGTGTCCCCGTCTCTCAGTGTTGCCAGATAAGTAGGCAAACATTGCCCACGATACACCTGTGTGAAGCGGGCGGTGGTATCAACGCCTGCCTACTTGCCCAAATTACCTCTTCTGTGGAAAGAGTTTGCCTGTAGGCAGGCGTTGATACCACCTGTTTCACACAGGTGTATATCGTGGGCAATTTTTGCCTACTTATCTGGCAAAAACCGTGACGGCCGGCCGACTAAAGGAGAGCGGTAGGCAGGCAGGGTGGGGTGCGGGATGCGAGCCGCCAACAGATTCAGGGGATCGCTCTGCTGGCGGTGCCCCATGTAGGGCAGGGCGGTGCCTCATGAGTATGACAAAGAGCGGCTCTCGGCGGGCGCGGGGCGCGGGGCGGCGCAGAGTAGGTATGGAAACGGGAGTTCTGGCCGGGGTCAAGGCAAAGGTCGGTCAAGGTCGGTCAAGGTCGGTCAAGGTCACAAATCCGAAGGGGAGTTCTGGCCGGCCCAAGCTCCAGGCCCCAGCCCAAGGCCACCCCCCTCCCCCTCCCCCACCCCCGCCCCCTCCCTCACCCCTCAAGGTTGAGGGAGGGGGAGGGGGAGGGGGAGGGGGAGGAGAAGGGGGGTGGCCTTGGGCTGGGGCCTGGAGCTTGGGCCGGCCAGAACGGCCAGAACTCCCCTCCGGGTTTCGTGACCTTGACCGACCTTGGCCTTGACCCCGGCCAGAACTCCCGTTTCCACACCTACTCGCGGGGCGGCGCGGGGCAGCGCGGGTCGGCGGGACGGGGCGCACTCACGAGGTCGCGGGTCGCCTCGGCGCCGGACCGCTGCTGCTGCTGCAGCTGTTTGGCGAAGGCCCACTCCTCGTCGTCCGGGCGGACGGCCTTCTTCGCGACGGCGCGCTGCCTCCGCACCTTGTCCTTGCTGTCTGCGGACTGATGGGAGCATTAGCTCGTGGTGCCGGGGACGAGACACGCACAGGCCGGAGCCAGTGTTGCCAGATAAGTTGGCGGAAAATGCCCACGATACACCTGTGTGAAGCGCGTGGTATCAACGCCTGCCTACTAGGCAGAGTACTCTCTCCTGTGGGGAGAGTTTGCCCGGTAGGCAGGCGTTGATACCACCCGCTTCACACAGGTGTATCGTGGGCAAGTTTTGCCTAATTATCTGGCAATACTGGGGGCAGCGGTACCATGGCTCAGTGCAGCTGCCGCCGGGGGCCAGGGCCGGGCATGCCCGGGGTGGGCCGCGGCGCGGGCGCGCGGGGGCGCGGGGTCACGGGGGCGGTGGCTGCCTGGCTGGGGCTGTCGGGGGCGGGGGCGGTGGCGGGGGTGGTATGGGGGCCGTGTTTTGAAGTGCGGCAGGGCAGAGGTCCTGCCGCAGCCGTATTGTTCGATTCCATGGCAACTGCGGGGTGCTGCTGCGTTGTTTCGTGGCAATGTGATAGCAGATCAGAGATATCAGAGCGGAAAGGCAACCGCCAGGCGTCTCCTATCCCGTCACTGGCCGCCCGTTGGCCTGCCCGGCTGCCTGGG
Source organism: Frankliniella intonsa (assembly GCA_033675135.1). Classification (NCBI taxonomy): domain Eukaryota; kingdom Metazoa; phylum Arthropoda; class Insecta; order Thysanoptera; family Thripidae; genus Frankliniella; species Frankliniella intonsa. The sequence goes on along the minus strand of CM066245.1, from coordinate 11,514,884 downwards.
GCGGTGCATTGGTGCACCATGGGCCAGCAGCGGCCGGCAGGGAAAATACATGCTGCGGCGGGGCGGGGCGGGGGCGGGGCGGGGCGGGGCGGGGCGGGGCGGGGTCTGGTGCCGGCACCGGCGGCGACGCGACGGCGCTTCGCCACGCCTCTCTGCGCCCCGCCATACCTCGGCACGCTTTTCGAGGTCACGGCCCAGTGCAGGGAGCGATTCAACGGCTATGTGTTGACTTCCGCCCGTCAAAGCAAGTAGGATCTCAAGACCGCTCTATGACGAGTGCGTGGACCACGTTTACTTCACTGTAAAAACTACTTTCGTAAATTTACGACATTTTTCGTAATTTGGGATTTACAGAACCGATATCGCAAATTTAAGAGAGCGCAGTGTTTGTGCTCCCAGAATGACAAGTCGATACCAAGTGTCCGTGTAATTTTACCGTTTGGTATCGTAACTTTACGACATTTCTAATGGAAAATTTTCCCGTAACCCCTGTAAAAATTTCTCTTCAGTGTTTGACACATGAGAAAGTCCTCGTATCTATACGTAGCAGCTTATCACCTCGTCAACGCGGGGGAGCGGTACTACTGTCTGCACCACCCTGACCTCGCTGCAGATCTGCATTTGTTCCATAATTTAAAGGAATCTTGGCGGTGGAGTTTTGCGAGTGTTGATTCGGGGCTGGTCGGGATCCGGAGGCGTGGGCTCGACACCCCAGTCCTCACACATGCACCCAGAAAACAGAAGGCTTAGCCTTGTATTAAGGACTTGATTCAAGACTTAAACCACCTTAAGATAAGTATCTTTGCTTTAATTCAAGTTCATGGGTCTTCTTGAGCGCTTCAAGGCTTTACTTCCTTTTTCTGGGTGAGCAGCTGTTTGGACTCTTGCACACACACCCCCTCCTCCTCGAACCCCTCCCCACCCCACCCCGCGCCCAAAAAACTGGTTCATGATCTGCCAAGTCAGGTCCTTATTATACCCACATTAAAAAGACCCCCCCCCCCCCCAGAAACAGTCTCGAAACACAACACGAACTCTATTCGTCGTCCGTCCCGTCCCGCCCCACCCGGCCAACGCGATGTCGCCCCTCGTCCCCGTTCGCTTACACTGTAAAAAATAATAACGGTGAGATGACGGTTAGCAACCGCTAATTAATTTCCGCTGGTTACCGTACTTCATACGGCGCTAAGTACGGTCAACCGTACCTCGGTTTGAGTGCTATGCTATGGAGCTCGAAAACGGTTCTTCCGTACCACTTTTAGTGGGTACGGTGAGGCCGTTTCACGGCTCCGTAGTATAAAATCAGTGGGTACGGTCTCTCCGTACTTTGCTCACCGTATCATATTTCAATTTCGCAGGTACGGTGCACCGTACCTGGCACCGTTTCGGTCTCTTATTTTTTACAGTGTATTTAGCGCGAATTTGCCGTCACTGCAATCCCTCGAATCCCGATTTTCGCCCAAACAGAGGGAGCAAGACACTTTTCGATTCAATGCACAATTATAGTGAGAATTGTTGACGTCACTCTATTTGAGCGAGATATTTCTTTGGCCTTGTGTAAGCAAGAACCCTCCGTTAATTCGTGTGTGACGTCACAAAATTCTCTCTCACATACAGCGAGAAAAAAATATCACACTCCACTAGAGATTAATAAAATTGCCTTCAACGGAGACTGTTTCTCGCCCCTATAGGAACGCCCGTATAGGAGCGAGAATCAGGATTCCGATAGATTTTCAATGGTCACTGCGCAGAAGTGTTGCCAGAAAAGGAGGCAATAATAAGGCGCCCAAACACAGTGTCACGGGTCAACCCCGTGCCGGTTAGGCCACCCATCACACACCAGCCGGCCCACCACCAGTCAAGTCTAGCAGAAGACACGGCCGCCTCGCCCAGCCTCCGGCCCCCTCCACTCCCCTCGTCCACCGCTCGCGCTCGACCAATCCGCACGCTCCGTTTCGTCCCCGCTCCGCTCCGCACCGTCAGTCTCCGGTCTGCCGCCGCGCCGCGCACATCGTTCTGTCGATTTTCGCCAAGTTTCCACGCGCCGCTGCTCTGTTTGTACCAAGTTTTTCATCATGACCCGCGCGCGTTCCGAAGGAAGCCCGCAAGGTTGGTTTCGCCGTCTCCTCGTCCGTCTTTCACCTGAACATCTCCGTTTGTTTTTCCTCCTCCTCATCACCATGTTTACTCGCCAGGGCCCCTCGGCCGGAGCCATGTCCGGCTATAGTGGAACTGCTGAGAGTTTAGTACACCAAATGAGTGAAAAGGATACGCTTTCCCATGAGTGCGAGAGAGAGAGAGATAGCCTATACTTTCGGTGGGACGACCATAGGCTACTCATCACTTCGCCCTGCGGCCGCCTGCGGCGCCGCCATGAGGAGGAGAAGAAGACGACAACCGAGATGACGACGAATTTGTAGCGCTACTTTGCTCTACTTAGCCTGAGAAAGGACTGGACTGCCATGTGAAGTGTGAAATGTGTGTGTGTGTGTGTCGCGGGGAGGCGCCCCCCGTCGGCCATCTTGTTATTGTTTATCTCTCCGGAAGCGGGACGCTGCTACGCTTCCGGCACCATTAGGTGAGTGCACTCTAAAATTAAATCTGGGCCCAGTAAAAGTGATCACAATTTACAGTGCTGTACTACTGTTACCTTTAAGGAAATTCTTAGTAACATTTTGAGCTTTAGTTTTGTTACTATTATTATTGTCGTCCTAGTTTCTATTTACTAGTGACGCTGTTCTAGTGTGTAACATTTTGTTTACACCTTTACTTGATCATTACGTTTGAGATTAAATTCTCTAGTTTAATGCTAATTTGGCATTTACCTACGTTTAACGTTGAGGCATGATCATGCATTACTAAAGTAAACAAAATAAGTTAAAATTACAACCAAGTATAAAAGTAACAAAAACAAAATAAGCTAAAATTCTTATATTTAACAATCCACAAAAATTATAACAATTGCTATACTATTTTCTTACAAACTTGAGAACAAGGGGACGCCCTTGGTATTTTGGTATTTTGTGTGATTGCACTTGTTTCTGTAGTTTGAAGGTAGCACTGTGCACTGTGTATTTTTGTACTTTATTATTGTTGTGTCTCTGTATTTTGTACAATGTTTGTGGTTCCTGTTTCGCTAGCACGGAAAAGCACTTATTCTCACATTTGAGTAAAATATTACTGCCACGGAATATCGTGGTATATTTACGCTAGTTTTTGGCGTTGTTTTTGTGTACGGTTTTTGTACATTTATTTTGCACCCTGTTTTCGGTGTTGTAATTTAGTGCCTTAGTGCCCGTAGGGGTTGAGTCCTGACAGGGCAGGACCAGCAGCACGCGACACTGCCAGAAATTTCCACGGTAATTTCTACGGTTTTTCCCGTTAATTTTTTACCAGGTCTGGACCGTTTTTAATGGGTACGGGATGTCCGTAGTACGAATGACCGTACTGCCTTTAATTTGACTTTTTTCTAAGTTTGAAGAAACTTAACTACGGAATTGGTCACGGGAAACACCGTATTTTTAAGATACGGCTGTTCCGTAATCAAACAAAACGGATTTTACCGTAGTATCTGTGGAATGGGCTACGGGATTTTTAACAGTCGACCGGACCGACCACGCGCCCGGCCCGGCCCGGCCCGGCCCGGCCCATCACAGTGGCATCGCCTGTGTTGTTGCGATTGACGGACACGGCAACAAATTTTGGCAGTAAAATGATTGGTTCTCAGCTGTGTGACATGACACGCACGCCGAGGCGGGTTGGATTGGGTCGGGTCGGGTCCAGCCAGTGTTGCCAGATAAGTTGGCAGAGATTCCCACCAATACTACACCTCCTGTGTGAGGCAGACGGGTATCTACGCCTGCCTACAAGGCAAACTCTCTACACACATGAGAAAACCTTTTGCCTAGTAGACAGGCGGAATAACCCGTCTGCCTCACACAGGTGTATTCTAGGGAATTTTCGCCCACTTATTTGGCAAGACTGGGGGGTACAGCGAATCTCTTTCACGATAGGGTTCGTACCGTCGCGCCTTCTTGCTTTCATTCAGCGGGATTGCTTCGCGCGTGATGAGGCGGTGGTGTGTTAACACATTTAGTGTGGCATGACCACTATGAGGTCACGCCTACGTGGTTCAGACAGGAGGCTAGAAATACAGAACAATGAACAACTGTGTTAATGCACCGAGAACAGGGGCGTAATTAGGTCGGCCGCAAGGAGGGGGCGATTGCATGACATGTTGCCTATATACAGGGGCCCGTGTGTCAAGTTGCCTACTTTCAGGGGCTACGGCCTAAAATTTTGGTCCCCTTCGGGGACCAAAGGGGGGGGGGGAGGGGGAGGGGGGCGATTGCTGCGACCGCCCCCCCCCCCCCCTAATTACGCCCCTGACCGAGAAGGGGATGGGGGTGGGAGTGACGTCACGCCCTTGCAGTTTTCGTATTCGACCACCGCGCCGTCGTCGTCCTGGTATGACTTTGTGGGGACGCCGCGCCGGCCGGCCGGGCGGCATCTACCGTGCCGTGACCAAGGACCGGCCGCTGACCGGAGCGGCGAGAGGCAGCGAGAGGCCAAGGTCAAGCAAGTGGAAAACTTTGTGTGTACACAAATATATTTAAATACATATAAGCAGGGCGGCTCTTTCGCGTCTCGCTACCGACCCGATTGGCACAAACTAGACGTTGGGACTCTCGTTCGACTCCAAGTTATTACGACCACTTTGTGTTGTAAGGGACAGAAGCGAAACTCATTACAGTAAATGAGTCTCAAACGTGGTCCCTCTCCGCGTTTCTCGGGCTTTTAGGCTTGCAGTGTCAAAAAATTGTTGTAAATAAACAAGGAAAATCTCGTCAATTTTTACAGCAAACCATTTCGTTTTGACACAAGATTCTTGTAGTATTGCAACTTATTTTTCGGTAAGCAAGACACAATATTAAAGTTTTTATAAAATATATTTTTGCGCTTTTTTCACAAATATTTCGTTGTCTTGCTCTCCGAAAAAATAATTGTATCGAGGATGTTATATTATAAATGGGCTTGTTTCAAAACTAAATGTTTTGATGTAAAAATGAACAAGATTTTCCTTGTTTACCATTCTTTGGTTTTAAAACGGTATCTCGTCACACAGAATTGCACTGGATGTCATCGCATGTGTCAACAGTGCAGTATAATATAGCGTTGTGTTTGTTTTGGAATGAGAAACCATAGTCCAGTGACAATAATAAGGTGGCTGCTCATCATGGAGTCGGGTGATGGCTTAGATTGCCACGATTCGGATTCATAGGTGGTGACGTTTTTATTTACAAAGCGTCAACAATAATCATATATCATGGTCACTTACAGTAATACGCAGCAGAGGTGAATCATGGTCTTAATGCTGATTAAATTATCTCCGTCTGGGCTGGGCGCACCCACACGCCTCGCCAAACGACAACAAGCTTATCTCTCCTACTTATATAGACTCAAGAGATGCAGGATGCAAGGCTTCGCAATGTCCACCAAACTACGCGCGAATGGAAAGTTGAAATTCGCAGGGTGCACGGGAAATACTGCGTCTTGGTTTTCAAGACGCCACGGTTTTCTTATGGAGAAAATGCATTGCAGCGTCTTGGTTTTTCCAAAACGTCTTGAAAACCAAGACGTGGTTTTTACCGTGTGAACCAGTCGGGACCGCACCGCGCGGGTCACATATCCCAGCCGGAAATAGACCCTCCAAATGAGTTTCAAAGTCTGAATTTGTGGTCGGTTTTTGTCATCAATATCGACGTTGCATAGATGTCGAACGTCGAAAAGCCGTCGTTTCGACACCGTTCCGAGTGTACGACCGTGATTCGACAGCGATTTAGAGGACAAAGCCACCGATTCGACTCCAAATTTTGAACTTGAAAAAATTTGCGTGGGTGAATTTCTTGCTGGGTTTAGTGAAATACGCCGGACCAGCTGCAGCGGGGAAACGACGCGGCGGGGTGGCCTTTGCACTGTGCACTGTGAGAAATGTTTGTACGTAGAGGTTACGGGGAAATTTCCCCATGACAAATATCGTCAAGTTACGAAATTAAACAGTAAAAGTTGCTATCACACTTGGTATCATTCTTAAACGAGCACGAATAGTCTGCCGTAAATTTACGCGATACCACTCGTAAATTAAGAACATTATTTTCTAAATCACATTATTACATGCCGATGGCTTCACTCGCGCGCGGTGAGCACGAGCCTGCAGCCCTCGATGGGGCTGGGCAGGATGCAGCGGGGGTCGAGGGTCACCTCGGCGGGCATGTCCGGCGCCACCGTCACCTTCGCCCGGCTCAGGATGGTCATCAGGGCCATCTTGACCTGCACCATCCCCAGTCGCATACCTGCACCAACGAGGGGGCGTTAAGACTTTGACACATCGAGGGCGGCGCGTGACCACTACATGGTCACGCCCCAGTGTTAAATAAATCAGCGGGGAATGCCCCGCACATGTGTCTGCACTGATAAAAGAATTGTCATGTGACGATAAATATTGCTATACAAATATTTCGTCACAAGAGCTGGGACGAAACAGTCGTCACATGACATGCAACATTCGTCACATGACATGCAACATTCGTCACATGACATGCAACATTCGTCACATGACATGCAACATTCGTCACATGACATGCAACATTCGTCACATGACATGCAACATTCGTCACATGACATGCAACATTCGTCACATGACATGCAACATTCGTCACATGACATGCAACATTCGTCACATGACATGCAACATTCGTCACATGACATGCAACATTCGTCACATGACATGCAACATTCGTCACATGACATGCAACATTCGTCACACTGTGATGAACCATTTGTCTTTTAAACGTGTTTTTCACCCCTTGTGACGGACCTTTCAGGAGTAAAATTTAGCTCTGACTTTGTCGTAATGTGTCGATACTTGAAATTTTCAGTATGAAAGAATAATTTGAGGTAATTGTTTGGAAGGCGACTTACCGATGCATATGCGGGGCCCGTCGCCGAACGGCAGGTACACCAGCTGCGGCCGGCTCTTCTTGGCCTCCTCCGTGAAGCGCTGCGGGTCGTAGCGGTGCGGCTCGGGCCAGTACTGGGGGTCGTAGTGCAGCGCGCGCACCGGGATCATGAGGCGGGTGCCCTTCTCCAGGACCAGGTCGGACTGCGGCAGCTGGCGCTTCAGCATGGCCTGCCGCGTCAGGAACGGCACCGGCGGGTACATCCGGAGCGTCTCTGCGGCCGGCCGAGAGGAGAGGGCGTGGGTTCAAACACCAGGGCTTCTTTCTTTTTTTAACCTTGGCCATTATCGCGGTTTGAAGACGCGGCACTCACCCTGGATGCACATTTCCGTGTAGGGCAGGTCGGCGAGGGTCTCGTACGTCACCTTGCCTCCGTGCCTGGCCAGGGCCGCGTCCAGCTCCTCGACGACCTTCTCCTGGATGTCGGGTCGCTTGGCCAGCTCGAACAGAGTGAAGGAGGTGGTCGTGGACGTGGTCTCGAAGCCCGCCACGAAGAACACGAACACCTGGGCGGCGATCTCCTCGACGGAGAGCTTTGTCAGGCGGGCGTCGTTGGCTGGGGCTGAGAAGGGAGAGAGTTAGATCCAGACCGTTAAAGATGGACGGTAGGTCAAAGCGAGGCGATCTAGGTTCAACGTCCAAGCTTTCGAATGGTGTGATTATTTTTGCGACGCGACCCATACACACTGTTCAACCAAGTGTGCAACTGCTCAACACGTGTAAGTGTTGAACGCCCAGTCTAACATGTTCAAGTGCGCAACTTGACAATTGTGAAATGTTAAGTGTCAAACTTGGCACTTGTAGACTGGTAAGTGTTCAACTCGACAGTCGTGCACTTGCATCTGTTCAACAAGGGAAGTGTTGCACGAGACAGTTTAACACTTGCAAGTGCACAACTGTCGACTTGAACACTTACAAACGTACAACTGGCGAGCTTGACACTTACAAGTGTACAACTGGCGAGTTGCACACTTGCACGTGTAAGACTGAAAGTTGCACATTTACAAGAGTTGAACAGTTGCACACTTACTTTGACTATTCAGCCGGAACAGCGGCCAGGGAAAAATCACTAGGGCGGTCGCCGCAGAGCGGAGCGAACTCACGGCGCTCCAAGCCGCCCCAACTTGTTCTTACACTGACTTGCCCGCGCCAAACTCGCCAGAATTTGCTTCAACTCGCGTCCAGCTCGCGGAAACTCGCCACAATTCGCGAAAACTTGCCCAAATTTCCGCCCCAATCCGGGCCCAACTCGCGCCCAAATCTCGCACACTTGCATCAACTCGTCAACCCCTATCGCCGCGCGCTTCCCTCGGTCGTACGCAAACCGTTCAAAACGGCAGGTGTGAGGAAGGCGATAAAAGTTCAAAGTGCAAGTCTGAACATTTACACCAGCGTGACTAGCATTAGACCATCTATTGACGTCTATTTTCAGTTAGTGTGTGCACATCAGTTACCCAGGAGGTGGGCGAATTCAGTCGCCCGATCTACGAAACAAGGTCGTCGCTCCCTGCAACACTAGCCCAGCCCGCACTAGCCTATCTGTTTTGCTACCGGGAAGGACTCGCCTATCTGTTTCGCTGCTCCGAAAGACTAGAGCTATATTTAGTAGTCAGGAGATCGACTCCCGAGAGCGAAGCGCGAGAGCCCAAAGCGAAAGCCGAGAGCGAAGAATACTAGGCAACATGTACGCCCCTGTGCTAGAGTGCTGCCTCGTAGGCAGGCGTAGATGCAGCCCTCTGTACTCCACTGTGTTTGGGCGACTTATTGCCTACACACTAACTGGACTTGTACCTTTTATTTGTACAAAGTTAAGCAGTCAAATTATTCACACAAATTTGTGCGGTGATCTGAACGATTTTGTGCACACATTTGCATCAATTCGCGCAGTTTTTCGCATAAATTTGTGTGAAACGATATGCATGTTTAACTTTGCACAAACGTTTGCACAAAAACATACAAATACAGTTAGGGTGTACTTTCCTGGCAACACTGATCACGATGTACTCACCGTGGTCGCCGTGGCCCGGGGCCGGGTTCGCGCTGCTGTCGCGGCTGTCGCTGGCGTCCGGCGGGAGGAAGCCCTGGTTCTTGAGCTTGATGAGCAGGTTGAGCATGTCGGCGCGCTCCACCCCGTTGCGCTCGCGGTACTCGACCATCTCCGCGACCAGGTTCGTGAAGAAGTGGTGCACGGCGGCGGGCACGCAGCGGATGCTGAGCGCCTTCATGACGCCGCCGCCGAAGAACATGAGCAGGTGGCGGAGGTTGACGTCGAGGCACGACTCGAAGATGCGCTGCCCCATCTGGCGGAACTCGGACTTGGGGTTCTTCATGGAGTTGGACTCGATGCCGAACGCGACCGACGAGATGATGTCGGTGGAGAAGCGGGCCACCAGCTCGCGCACGTTCTCCTCGTAGCGGCCGCCGCCCGCCGCCATGGACGCGTCCACGTGCTCGCGCAGGTGCGCGGCGCACCCGCTGATGGTCTCGAACATGTACTTGATCTTGCCCGAGGTGAAGGTCGGGCTGAGCTTGACGCGCATGTTGCGCCAGGGCTGGCCGGACAGGATGAACAGGTGCGAGGACAGCGGGTCGTAGCTGGGCGCCGAGTGCATGCCGCGCCCGTTGAAGTCCTGGAAGTAGAGGTGATAAGTTTCCGGGAAACTTTCAAGATGTCCGAAAAAAACCGGAAAAATAGGGGAGAAAAACGGAAAAATACCGGAAAAATTGGAAAAATTCGTTTTTAAGTCCTACAGTGCAGTATGAATGTAAAAGCCACTACTCTCGTATTTCATTAGGTCTTTACTTCCACTGTCAACTCTAGATACACAACTGGAATGATAAAAAACGCACGAGAAGGAAACGTAACAGGGTGTAAATAGTAGGAGTGCACTGAGAAGCGTCTTCACATAGTGATAAAGATATGCTTTTTGCCTACTTCCAGGCGAAAAGTCGGGATTTTTGCCTACTATGCAGGATGAATCTCTCCAATTTTTCCGAGGCTAGAGAAAAAAAACGGAAAAAAAGGCTGTTTTTTTTCTTTTTTTTTTCAATTTTTCCGTAAACTTTCCGGGCATTTTCATCCCTACCTGGAAGTCCTTGATGAACACGCTCCGGATGATGTCCGGGTCGTGCAGCTGCAGCAGCGGCATCATCATGAAGTACGTGCCGATGTAGGGCTCGTGCCGGTGCTCGTTGTAGATGTCCTGCGCCTGCTCGGACAGGCTGCGCCGGCCCAGCACGGTGGCGCTGTAGTTGCCGAAGGGCACGGTGGGCGCGACGGCGGCCACCTTGCGCCGCTGCCAGTACGTGAGCAGGTGGCGCATGTAGGCGTAGAGCGCGGCGCACAGCGCCACGCCGCCGCACGACAAGTACACCGCCAGCATCTGCAATACACTCGCGTACTTTGCACACGGATTTGGCGAAGTATAGGCTATGCCGCACGCAAAAAACATGTTTGCTCAAGGGGGAATAAACTCGCCTAATAGTCGGGCCACTCTATCCGCAATAAAGGCGTAATAGTATGCGTAATAGAAACGTACTAGGAGCGCAATAGCCAAAATTCTCCACATTTTACCTAAGTTTAGGTCAGTTGAGGCTGTTTTTGCCCGTTTTTGATTAAATGTGTACAATTTAGGAGCGTTATACAGCGTAATAGACGTAATAGTGGGGTCACAGATTTTAAGAGTGAATTCCCCCTCGTGTTTGCTACTATGGTAACAGCAAGAGAATTTTGCTACCACTGAAAACTTTTTTGCCATTCGTTTGAAATGTTTTTCAGGAGTGGCAAAAAAGTTATCAGCGGTAGCAAAATTATTTTGCTGTTGCCATAGTAACAAAAGTGTTTGCTAAACCAGCTTACCCTTGTTTTGCGTGCGGTATGGGGGTGTGGAGAAGACTCGACGGGAGAATAAGAGAGGGGCCGTGTTCACTGTGAGAAATATTTGCAAGGGTTGCGGGAAAATTTTCCATGAGAAATGTTGTAAAATTGCGATATCTGAAATTGTAAAATTACAAAACTATACACTGGTAAAACAAAGGCGTAACATTGTGCCTTTCTTCAAGCGTACTGGCGCCTACGCCTTTATTCAAGCGTACAGGATCATATCCGACCCAACCGCTCCTATCTAGACGCATATGGAGAAGTTTCCTCAGTACGCTTCAAGAAGGGCGTACGACTAGTACGCCTTTTTTCGAGCGTAATATTACGCCTTAGTTTTACCTGTGTAATGACACTTGCTATCGACTTGACGTTGTTCAGCGAGCACAAATATAGGCCTTCGTAAAGCTCCGAAATCGATCGTAAAATTACAACAGTAGTTGTTAATCACAAATGACGAGAAATGTTTCTGAATTTACGAAGATATTTTTTGAAGTGCTTAGTCGCCCGGTATATATCGCACCGCAGCGGAGATGTTTGGGGATGCCGGCCGGCGAAATCACGCGGACCCTTTAATTCCTCCCTTGAGTCTTCTCCGCACTCACGGAAAAAACTTCGTCCTGGTTTTCAGGCAGCCCCGGAAACCCCGTGTATTTTCTCCATAAGAGCTGCTTGGTTTTTCCAAAACTGCTTGGAAACCAAGACCACTGCAAATCCTCAAATCCAGATTCCCTCCCGAAAAGGGAAAGGACACTTTTCCTTGCTTATTTAGAGTGAGAAATTTAAACCTCTCTCTATATGAGCGAGATATTTTTTAGCCTCGCTCTATATGAGTAAGCCTTAGCCTTAGCTCTTAGCCTCACTTTATTTAAGCAAGAATTCTCACTTTCTTCGGTCGAGATCATAAAATTCATTCCCAAATAGAGCGAGGAAAAAAATTCTTACTCTCCAGAGAGCAATAAAATTACCCCCAAATTCTCGCCCGTATAGGAGCGAGAATCGGGATTCGTTCATTTTCAGTGACGTCGTTTTCCCCGAGCTCGCACCGGCGTAGTCTATCGTCAATCAACATTACAAATTTCTAAGAATTTTACTAGTTTTCGTCGGCGTCCTCTTCTCCGATCACCTCACCTCGCTTGCGGTCTGGTACAGGTGCGGGCCGCAGTGGAGACTAGACGCACAGTCCTTCCAGGAGTGCAAACGAGCACTGAACGCCCGCCGGACGCTCGCCTCACCTTATTATCTTGGCCAATCGTGAGGCGGCAGGGGGGCTGGAGGGGGGAGGGGGGAGGAACGGTGCACTCAACGGGGCGGGGTGGGACCGGGGCGGGGCGAGGCGGGGTAAGGCGGTGCCGTGCACACCACACCGCTGTACTCGGCGTGCTGGGGGAAGAGAGGGGAACAGAAAGGAGGGCGTTCTGCAGATGAGTGATGCGGAAAAAGTGTTGTTGACACTGATCCGACTCCAGGGTGTCGCACACCCACAGTTTAGACAGGAGTGAGGCCTTTTGTTCGTCGAGGAACAGCTTTTAGCGCATTTAGAGAGTCGAAATAAGCAGTTTTTCAAAGCAGGTGATTTAGCCGTGCCATAAAACGACTGACAGGCCCTCTCAGATTACTATAGTAATTTATGGTTACGCAGCCCAGTAAGAAATGAAATATCAGACCTATATCGAAACGATATCAGACATCAGAAATTTGTCGATTTTCGCGTCAGATCGATAAAAATTATGGTCCTGAAACTGGCACTGACATCGTACTGACCGATATAGGTCTGATATTTCAGTATTTCAGTTTTTTTTTTTTAAAGAGGTTGCACAATGGAGTTATTTTACAGCTGCTGTGATAATGAGGCGCTTGATACGTGGCCCACCGTCTCTGAAAGCCTCTCATCTATCTCTAACTTGATGATTTCCTCTCCACATTCGTTTTTTGATTTTATTAAAAGTACACCTTGAAGGCTCATTGCCAGCGGAAAGAGAGCGATTAGGAAGCGCGGCGCGGGGCAAACAAGATGCTTCAGTGACAGGAGCAGCATCGGCACTGTACACGACCGGCCGACATGACAGGCTTTGGTCTTTTGCTATCCGCGCACTCCGAGAAATGTATGATGCTTTGCCGCAAGCAAACGATATGCGCGAATCTCGCATATAGTGCGTGGATCTAGCATAAAAAGTTTACACTCAAAATGACTAAGGACATTTTTGTAACTAGCTCTGAACGTTTTTGTACGTCACTAACCTAGATACAATTTTGACCTCTTAATTGTCTGCCGTTAGTTTTATCTAAAATTGTAACTGTACTGAGACACAATATTGTATCTTATTTAGTGACGTACAAAAACGTTCAGAGCTAGTAACAAAAATGTCCATTGTCATTTAGAGTGTACATTTCTCTGGGTTCCTGATCGCCCTTGACACACGGGAAAAACGGTTCCTTGATGTCCAAGGACCGCCGGAACGATTCAAGGACGGCCTTATGCTTTTTCCCACCCCCGCAGTCCTTGAATCGTTCCGATGTACTGAGACACAATATTGTATCTTATTTAGTGACGTACAAAAACGTTCAGAGCTAGTAACAAAAATGTCCATTGTCATTTAGAGTGTACATTTCTCTGGGTTCCTGATCGCCCTTGACATGTCAAGGAAATGCAATCTTCTTTTTCGCGACCTTCACAGACTCGCAAGTCGTTCGCGAAACGCTCCCCGACTGTAAATAACGTTTGACCGAGAGGGCGGACGCAGCACGGGACAAGTCGTTCAAAGCGGGGCCCAATTCGGAAAAAAAAAGAAGTGCACGGAAATACAGCGAAATTACTGAGAAATACTGAGAAATATTAAGTACACTGGAAATCCAAGTGTACGAATGTCGCTCATACTTGTAGATGAGCGAATAAATTCACTCACTTGTACACGCTAAATTCTTATGAACATTTTTCTAACTCAATCATACATAGTTATGCACTTCTAGGTACATGCTGTTCTTCCGTATAAATTTTGTTCATAATTACAAACAAATGAGTCAAATTGTGCATAATTACTAACTGAATTATGCATAGTTATGCATTGAAATTATGCGCAACAGCAGCATGCACACAGAAGTTCATAAAAATTTAGCGTGTAGGTGAGCAAATAACCATTCACTCACTTGTAGGTGAGCGAATAACCATTCGCTCACTTGTAGGTGAGCAAATGACTACTCGCTCACTTGTAGGTGTGCGAATGACTATTCACCAAATGGTCTTTCGCACACCTACAAGTGAGCGAATAGTCATTTGCTCACCTACAAGTGAGCGAATAGTCATTTGCTCACCTACAAGTGAGTGAATTTATTCGCTCATCTACAAGTGAGCGACATTCGTACACTTGGATTTACAGTGTAATACATCGAAACACACAGAAATACAGATAAGTACATTCCTTAAATTACAAGAAAGATACTTAAAATTACAAGAAATACAAGTATAGTGAACACAAAAAGACACATGTGCTCTGATACACAGCTTACGAACTGGCCCCCCTCACTAGGTCATTCAAACACGATGATAAAATCCGAACAAAAAAGAAAGATTAATTCGGGTCTAAGGAGCTGAGTGATGAGCCGCCCTCTTCGACAAGGGACGACCAGCCTCGCGAAGTTCTGTATTCCGGACGACCCGTTCCAGTCCCCAAACGCTTCTCTCCCAGATACAACTAGCCGTGTTGAGTGGATAGCCAACCCCGCCGGGAGGTTAGGCAGCCCACCCGGCGGGGCGCTGCTTTGGGCTGTCTGCAAGCGCGGAGCTGGGGCGTGGGGTATCGTCGTCACGCCACGGTGTAGGCAGGTAGGCCCGCGGGAACGGACGGGAGGGGAGGAGTGATACCGGCGCGAGTCAGGCGCGAGGGAGCCTCTTGCAGGATTATGCTCTGAGACGATCGGCGTTTCATGCAAGAAATTCGTTGCGTTCCAGGTGTGTGTTGAGTGAGGGGGGCACTGCCTTCTGATTCACCGGAGCGTTAAGCGCGCTCAGTCGTGCCCTCTCACTCTCGCCTAGCGGCCTCGCACCACCAGTGCGACAAGGACAGAGGTACGAAAGCGATGTTGTGAATCAGGTGGCAGCTCACTGCCTGCGTTCTAATGCGTTCAAGAGTGGGTGCTCGGCTCGGGGATTGGAGAAAGAGTGTCGCAGTGGCAATGACGGGGCGGGGCGGGGTATCATTATCCCAGGATAATAATACCCCCCAGAAAATAACTAGCAAAATTCGATTTGGACAGCACTCGTCACTACTTGACTGCGAATAATGCCGTCCAAGTAGTGCAGAAAGATCGTACCTCCCCTTACCACGAGCAGGCCGAGGGGGTACCATCATCATGCAGGACGATCATACCTCCTCTTACCACGAGCAGGCCGAGGGGGTACCATCAGCATGCAGGATGATCGTACCTCCCCTTAACACGAGCAGGCCGAGGGGGTACCATCATCATGCAGGACGATCATACCTCCTCTTACCACGAGCAGGCCGAGGGGGTACCATCATCATGCAGGACGATCATACCTCCTCTTACCACGAGCAGGCCGAGGGGGTACCATCAGCATGCAGGATGATCGTACCTCCCCTTACCACGAGCAGGCCGAGGGGGTACCATCAGCATGCAGGATGATCGTACCTCCCCTTATAACGCGCCTGCCGTAGGATACAGAACCAGATGAGAGCGGTTGGAGCTCTTTCTGTGCTTCGCGTCGTGTCACGGCCGAGGCCGAGGAGTGTTTTGGAGGCGCTGCTTCCGCACAAAAGCAGACGCGCAGGGTCGCAGGGCGGGGCGGGGCGGGGCGGGGCGGGGCGGGGCGGGGCGGGGCTCACGAGCAGCCTCGCGATGGGCCCAAGTGCGTACCGAGTTCCCAGCCCGGCCCAGCCCGCTCCCCCTGCGAACGGCCGTGAGGAGAGGTGCGGGGCGGGCCACCGTCGACTCATGCAGACGATCGCTCTCGTACCTACGTCCTTGTCGCACCTATGGCGGTGTCCTACGTCGGGCGTGACAGTACCCGATGAGTGCGACAATAAGGACGGAAGTTAGGAGAGATCCTCGCGGTATCAGTCGGCAGCACGCCGTGCACTAGCGCCATACCGCACCGCCAGCGCCGCAGCGCATCGCGGGCGGGGCCTAGGCGGGGGCGAAGGGCAACAGGGCGACAGACGAGACTGTCTCGGGCCGCGCCGCGCCGGGCCGGGCGGGGGGCTGTACCGCTAGACGGGTGTGCGGGCTGGTTGCCTACTCTCTCGGGGTTATCGGACACATCCGAGGGAGCTCTCCGTCTCTCTCGCACGCAACACCTCTGGACGAAGTGATTGCGTACCAGCTCGGAGTGAGGCGCGTGCGGATCAGTGTTGCCAGGAAAGTAGGCAATAAGGCGCCCAAACACAGAGAAGTGAAGCGGGCTGCATCTGCGCCTGCCTACTAGCCAACATGTATACGCACTTCCTGTGCGAGGGTGCTGCCTAGGAGGCAGGCGCAAATGCAGCCCGCGGCTTTATTACTCCACTGTGTTTGGGCGCCTTATTGCCTACTTCCCTGGCGACACTGGGGCGGATTTGGCATTTGCGGCCGAGGGGGGTCGCTCACTCTTCACATGGGTGTGCACTGTTTGGAGGGTTGTGTTGTGATTGGAAGTAAATTTTACCAATCTTCAGAGACACCTATAAAATTTCCATCAGAGAATCGATTTGTTGCATTTTTAAGGTCTTAAAAATACATTTTCGTCGTTAAATTATGTGATTGGACTGTGATTGGAAACGCCAGGCGTACACGGATTGGAGGAAGTGAGGTACCCCTCGTTTGCGGCGGTCGCGCTGGTAAACCTGGTTCGGGTCGGGCCGAGCCTTGGACACGACACGAGACGGCAGAGCACGTGATTGTTTTTATCATCTCTTCTCCCAAACTTCTGTCGCAAAATAGTTGGCATTATTTTGTCAATGTGGGAAGAGTCCGCGGGCCGAGTCGGTCGGCCGGCAGGTATATCTGGGTGGGGCGGGCTCGTTGCGCAACGGGGGACCATTTCCAGCGGCTCGCGTGCGGTGCTCCCCGCCCCGCCCCGCCCCGCCCCGCCCCGCCGGCCAGGCCTGGCCTCGCCCACCCCGCTCTATCGGACGCACTGCGCCCTGCCTGGCGCCCCGTCCTGCTCCCGCTCCGAGTCAAGTAGGCCCTCGGCCCGCAGGGCCTGAGCCCCGCCACGCCCCGCCACGCCCCGCGCCGCCCCGCGCCCCGCCCCGCGCCGTCCCGACTCTGCCACCCTAACCGCCGCTGAGCCCGTGAGACGCGCCGGTCCGCACCGCCCCGGCCCCGGCCCGGGGGTCTGGCCGGGGCCTCGCCTGCCGGCGCTTGATAAGCAGGCAGCTGCTCTGCATGCGTCTACACACATGTTGCCTAGTGCCTAGTAGGCGAGGCGGGAGGAGATACTACTTGCAAGGGTGTAGTGATCTAGCTTCTAACCGAGGTCCTCACGGTTTTCGCTGGCTGGCAGCCCTCTGGTAGCACATTCATAGTGTCGGGGCTTTTTCGAAAGGGAAAAACAGCTGGAAGGTGAGAATAAACGTGGTCGATACTCTTACACTTCTGCCCCGATGCGGACACGTCCCCGCCCTTTTCTCCTTACTCCTTTCTGCTACCACTGTTCCACCACTGTTCCACCACTGTTCACAGACGTAACGTGCACAGGATCACAAGGTAAAAGGATTACATCCATATTCCAGACTTTAGGGACAAGATCGTTTAGATTTGGGATATTTCAAATTAATTTTTAGTGTACTTTGACGCAATACATATGCAGGGATTACAGCGGGATTACACGTGGGTTACAGATTGGCGAGCTGACAGGATTACAGACTTCCGCCCGGCTCGGACTTAGCAGCGAAACACTCCATTCCGGCGGGGCGCCCCGTCACGTGACCCGCAGAGCGTCGCAGGCTTATTGGCCGGTTAGGCCAGGCCAGGCCCGGCCCGGCCGCTGCCCCGCACGCCGCCGGTTTATGGTGGAACCGCACCGCCAGATCCTGTCCCGTCCCGGGCGTGGCGTGGCGCGGCGTGGCGTGGCGTGGCGTGGCGCGGCGTGGCGCGGCGTGGCGCGGCCGTTACGTCACGCCTTGGTCACGCCGGTGGCATAACGGGCCGCCCCTCCTCCCTCTCAACTCAACCCAGGCGGGTTAGCCCCGCTAATCACTCTCAAAAGGTTTCTCGGAGCAGAGAAACGAAAAGCTTCGGATCTGAGGTGAGGTGGTGTGGTGGCGATCTGCGAAAGAGAGCAGGACATGCTACTTGTCCTTCTTGTAGGGCAGGACGAGCAGATCCCGCACACGTACCACCTGCTGACTGATTCCGAAGATCGCCTCACGTACATCTGTCCTCGTCGCACTCATCGGGTACGGCCATGCCCGACCTGCGACACCGCCATAGGTGTGACAAGGACGGAGGCACGAGAGCGATCTTCTGAATCAGTCGGCTGGGCCACGCGCCCGGTGAGGCCTTTCACGCCTCCATCGTGGCCGGGGCCGGGGACCGAGGCTGGGGCCGGAAAGACGGCTCGCCTAGCAACGCCAAGCCCCGCAACGCCGAGACTCGCCAGGGCAGCAAATCGGATTCTCTCCTTGCGTCACTTTGTGGTGAGCTCTGAGGCGTCGCGCGACGTACTGTGGTCTGGTCGTCGTCCTCCGCTCCGCCAGGCCCCGCCAGGCTGGGTGGACTGCACTGTATGATCCCGGCAAACATCGTCGGCAATAACTAATTTCCAAGACAAACCACGAGCAGGGCGCGCAGGGGCCGCGCCGCGCAGGGGGGCCGGAGCTTCAGAGCGGCGTAAAGGATACGGCTGGCGGGGCGGGGGGGCAGGTGAGCCGAGCCGACTCCTTGTTTTGACAACTCTCTCTTTCCTACCGTCTTTTCCCTACCCCGCTATCGCCCGCTCCTCGCCCCGCCCCGCCCCGCGGCCCTCTCCCCACCACCCTGCCCGACGTCGCGACCTGAGGCGGGGAAGGGGCGGGGTAGCTTCGCGGGTACCTCCCCCCCCCCCCCAGGCCCAGCCGCCCGCCCCGCGCGCACCCCTCTCCCATGGCCGCTGCGCCCGGCCCGGCCCGGCCCGCCTGGCCTGGGCTGTGTCTGCGCCCGTAGTGCGGTGCTCGGGGAAGTGTCAGTGTCTACCTGCTGCTCGCAGGAGGAGAGGAGAACGGAAACGGAAAGAGAGAGTGAGCGAGCAAGCGCGTCGGAGCGAGCGAGAGAGAGAGCGAGAGAGAGAGAGGCAGAGAGAGGCAGCCTCCCGGCGTCGCGCCAGTCCCTGTACCTCTCTCCGCGCCGCGCCGCACCGCCACGCGCGTTCAGTTCCCCAGCGCGCGCCACAGCCGAGAGCCGCCTGCCCTGCCCCGCCCGGCCCGGCCAGACGATCGCGACCCCCGCGGCCCGCTCCAGCACCAGGCGCCGGTGCGCCCCGAGACCAGACCGCGTGGATACAGTGCCTGCTGCAGCCCAACCAGTGCGTCAGTGTGAGCGCGCCCGTGTGTGTGTGTGTGTTTCGCCATAGTCGGGATCCTCCGCAGATCCTCCGTTGATCCCCCGTTGATCCCCCGGTGATCCCCCGGTGATCCTCCCGGTGATCCTCCGGTGATCCTCCAGTCATCCTCCGGTGATCCTCCGGTGATCCTCCGGTGATCCTCCGGTCATCCTCCGGTGATCCTCCGGTGATCCTCCGGTGATCCCCCGGTGATCCTCCGGTCATCCTCCGGTGATCATCCGGTGCAACCCGGCCCGGCCCTGCCGGTACTCCTGGTGAAATGGTGCGGTAACGACGGAAACCTTTGGGGATTTCGCAAGAGCTGGCGGAGAGCCTGGCCGGTGCGGCGCGAGGCGAGGCGAGCGCCCAGCGGAGCCCAGCGGAGCACCAGGACCACTCGGACTAGCCGACGACGGACTTCTCGGTGAGTGAGATGAGATGGAGGACTGACAAAACAGGTGCCCGGTTGAATCCGGAAAGCAATTTTCCGGATGCTGTTTCTCGGCATATCCATGCATGTTATTGTATTTCCAGCATGCAGAAAATTTACTTTCTGGATTCAACTGGGGTCTTCCCGGAAATGTTTGTGCTGTGAAGGCGCGTCTGGCGCCCGCCAGTGTTGCCAGAAAAGTAGGCAACAAGGGGCCTAAGCACAGTGGAGTAAAGCGGGCTGCATCTGCGCCTGCCTACTAGGCAGCACCCTAGCACAAGTGCGTACATGTTGCCTCGTAAGGCAGGAGCAGATGCAGTCCGCCCCACGCCACTGTCTTTGGGCGCCTTATTACCTACTTTTCTAACAACGCTGGTAGAGAGAGCTGCATGCACACTCGTGCGTGCATACTGCAATAAGGGGGAGGTGGGAGGCAAGAGCTTACTTTCACGGTGCAACGCGCAGATCAGTGTTGCCAGAAAATAAGGCAATTGTAGCCTGGCTACAGACCAAGGTAAACACACCGTATAACTCAGTTTTACAATGTTTTAACCCGCGTTTACCTTGTAATTATTATAGCGATAGCTCCAAGAGAGCTCCACGTTGTGTACAGCCCTCTGCCTCTGTCTTGACGGCGCCGGCGCGGCCGGTGGAGGGGGGGGGAGGGGGAGGGCAATTGTTACTGCGCATGTTGACAGGAGGAGCTTTCTCCGGAGTCGGAACCTTGAACACGGTGACATCGGACCACATGTGCTGCGCACCCCGCCACCGTGCCAGCCTTGTGCGAGCATGGTGCACTTTTGTGTGTGTTTGTGTGTGTGTGTCTGTCTGTCTGTCTGTCTGCGCGCGCTGACCACAAATGTGGCATGCCCTCACGGTGACAGAGTGTCTGTAAGTCCACACGTTCGACCAAAACACTCGAAATACCCGTCCGGTGACCCGGCCCCGCGGCCCGCGGCCCCGCAGGTCGGGATCGAAGGTCTCTTGCGGTGGGATTGGGAGCGGGACCGGGGCGGGAGCGGGGTGGGGGTTGGTGTTCGGGTCGGGGTCGGGGCTGGATATTCGGGCGGAGCCAGCCCCACATGCAGCAATAAGCAAAATCCGCCCAACCGTAGCTTACAGTTGAAAATCACCGTAAGCTTTCCGTAACTCGACCTATCCCGATGTTGGGTCGGCCCGGCACGTCAGGGACGTCGCGCGCTGTCCTCCTGGGACAACAAACGCAGGGAGCTAAACGTCCGAGGTCCTGGTGGTGTAGTGTCATGCTGCTGCGCGGCACGCCCGCCACGCCCATGCTGCGGAAGCAGACGGCAGAGGCCCGTGCGGTGCGGCCTCGCGCCTCGCGCGCCAGCCAACCCCAAAACAAATAACGCAACAACAGTCAGTGTGTGCGTGCGTGTGAATCATTTGCCGCGCACTCCTACACGTGTGTAAGAGTTGCACACCTACAAGTGTACAAATTATTTTTCGCACACCTACCTTCAAGTAGTGTGTTTTAAAACGGTATTGTAAAATGACGGAAGTCTACTTCTGCTGGATTAAGAAGTATAAGATAGTCGAAGTGTCCTTACAATCTTGTAATTTTTTCCCGATTTGATATCGTAACGACATTTCTCGTAGAAAAACGTATCCGTAGTCCCTACGAACATTTCTCACAGGGGCAGCATGAAGATGTTGCCTAGTAGGCAAAGGGGATTTTATTACAGTTAAAAATTGACTGAGAGAGCTATAATGCAACGGATTTTTATTCCCCGCAATAAAGGCTCCCCTCACATGCCTGGGCAGGGGGGGGGGGGGGGGGGATACTGCGGCGTTGGCCGGTCGCGGAAAGGAGGGGAGGGGAGCTGTAGGGGCGATTTTACGATCGTTTGTGGGTGCGCACACAGTGTGTAAATTGACGGAAGAAATGGCAAGATTTGGCGTTGAAATCGCGTGGCCATCCCACGCACAGTGCGGCGGGCGTGCGAGACCTTACGAACGAAACGAGTGTGGCTGCTTTGTAATTGTGGACCGGCTGCGAATGATTTTCTTTGTGTAGAGAACAAAATTCCCCGCAATTGCGAACGAATTTCTTTGTAAAAGCTTACAAAGCAGACAAATCCTTCGCAATGCGAAACCAAACCTTATTCGCAAAGATTTTTCAGAGCGTGCTGTAGTCGGACAGGGAATAAAACGAGAGGCTTTTCATACCGGACTCGGACCGACCTCAACCCTGCACTGCATGTTGCGAGTGTGACCGGTATGAGCAGGCGGATTCATGCCAGGCGCCGGTTGACAAATTTCGGTTCTGGCTCGTGGAATTGGGTTCTATCTGGGTGTCGCAGCAGTGTTATTTTTGGATTGGGTGGATTTGTAATGAATACAACATCTCCTCATTAATAGTGAGAGTGGGTTTCAGTCTATAATTAGATTCGCGACCACTTTACAGAGTGCTCTGCGTAGAGCAGTTTTTTTTTTTCTGTTGTTTTGGGTACTGGCGTAATCCCTGAAACAGGTGTACGCAGCATCTTCTTCCAACTGCATCCCCTGACTGTACGTTTCCTCTGCCGCAACACTGTATGAGGAATGTGAGAGGCTCTGACCGAGCCTGATTAGCACGCGTGCGTATGCGAAGCATTTTCCAGTGACTGGATCTGAGCTGGGTGTATTCCCTCGGCGTCCCTGAAAACTCTGTAGTGTGTATTGCAGGCTTACGTTAGAGCGAGCACACGCCTAAGAAAGAGTGAGCTTCCGGATGCTCACGCTAACTTACCGACCGCTCAACACAGATGTATATTGGACGTTTTTGCGACTTCTTTGTTTTGGCAACCCTGGTAAAGAGCCACGAAATCTGGCTAATATTCAAACCCTTATGCATGATTTTTGCAGGTCGTTATGCACTGATTTATACAACCATAGTTATGCACAATTAATGCATAACTATGCACATTGTACATAATTATGCACAAATTTGTGCATAAGACAGAGTTAAGAATAGTTATAAGAAAAATTGAGCATAGTTATATTATAAAATCTCGTAAGGCTATGCACAACAAAGTGCATAAGGATTTAGTGTGTACGAAAGCCTATTTGTGCTCGCTTACAATGACTAGTTGATACCAAAGGGTCATTACAATTTTGGTACTTTTGATATCGCAACTTTACGAAATTCCTCATGCAAGATTTCCCCGTACTCCCTACGGCCCTACAGACATCTCCCTCAGTGGCAGGCGCGGTTTAAAGTCCTGTAGACAGGGGGGGCGGTGCCCCTGGGCTGCCAACATACATTGGTTTTGTAGCCCAAGATGCCTACCTTTCAGGCGGTCCACTGAAGCCCGACAAGGCACCGACCCCTGCCCCTTTAAATCGCGCCTTACTCAGTTTCGTGCTGTAAAGGTGAGTACAACTGTGCGGGTTGGTGCTCAGTACCCTTGAGCAAAAATAAATAAGACATGATAGAGTTGGATTTCATCTCCGATTTGGCTGATATTTGGTGGGAGTGTTAGTGCCCTAGAGGGATGCTAAAAGCCGGAGTACCAGGTCCAAGTAAAAATTTATTGTCCAAACTGGGGCAATTTATCCAAATTTTTAGATTTTGCGACTTGAATTTGGGTATTTTGAACTATGTCTAGAGTTTTCGCTCCAAAAGGTCGCCGTGGGGTTTACCTGATGTAAAATTCATCAAGGAATTCAAATCTGGCCTGGGATTTGAGCTACGGCTCATAGTTTATGAGATAATAGCAAAAACCCGCCGAAAATTACCTAAAAAGTCCCATTTTTGCTCCTTGTAAGTATCCTCCGCGCCCTTCGCGCCTTTGACCTCACGCTAGGCTGCGACTCTGGCTGCTCGCTCCTCTCATCTCGTCTCGCACCTCGGAGTGGTAGCGGTGGCGCCGGCGCGGCGGCCGGATGCCGGATGGCAGTCGCGGATGACACCTGCGAATGAAACCTGTGGATTACACCTGCGGATGACACCTGCGGATGACACCCGCGGGTGACGGCGGGCGATGCGACGTCGCGTGGCGTGGACCTCCCGGCTGGTAATCACAGGCTGCCGGGGAAACACATCCCATCACTCGGAGCGGGGGCAGGTCCCCCGGGGGAGGGGGGTAATCGTCTAGATGCAGAGGGCGGCCCTCTCACGACCCGTATCAGTACGCAGAAGGTTTCACGGCGGGGTGGGGACCCACCCTCAGACATCCCCCCCCCCCCTCCTCCTGTGCTCAGTTCCTCTCCCGTGACTACGGATAGCGCTATATTGCTTGGCTGGAACACACTTGAGTGTTGGTTGAACGAGGTGTCACTGTGAAAAATTGTCGTACAGGGTACAGGGTACAGGAAAAGTTTCCATGGAAGACGTCGTACAATCATTACAATTCAAGATTGTAAATGTACAAGCACTGCCTCGTTGTACATGTACGGACATGTTGAACAAAGCATTAAAATGTGCTCACGGTTGTATGTGTGTCAGTTACAAGAGTGAGGCAGTTAAACACTTTTAGATTACAGTCGTAGCAGGGCAGGGCTGCCGTTGGTGTGCACGCTTCTTCAGGGCAGCAGATAGTTTGTGAGTCTCTCAAAGCGAAAATATAAAACCGCATGTACATAAAAAGAATCATCGGCAGGCTCAACCCTCGCGACGGGAGCGTGTGTACTTGTATTTTTATTATCGCCATCATTTCGCACGTTCTCTTGGTAATGGAACTGTGCAACTCGGTGCAACTCTCCCCGCTGCCTCGCCCCGCCCCGCCCCGCCCCGCCCCGCCCCGCCCCGCTCTGCGCGCGACAATAGCGACAGTAGTATACTGCGGCATGGTGGCAACCTAGCCGCAGCCGCACAGCGGAATATCACGCTTATTTCATTTCGAAACATGAGATCGCGAGACGAGACGGCAAAGGGGAGGGAGGGGAGGGAATGCTGATGGGAGACTTCTTCCTCCGGTCCAGCTTAACGATCTGCCGCTCGAAAAAAAAAAAAAGGAGACAAAAATAGAAAGAATACAGGAGAAAAAGGGGAGAAAAGAAATAGATAGAAAAAGAAAAACTATTCAAAAAGGAAGAAAAACATGAGGCAAAAAATGGACCACAACGGGCTCTTTGTGTAGAAGTGGAACATAAACCTTCGTGGGGCCGGTCTTTTGTTTTATTTGACTGTGATGGCGAGTCTGGGGCTGAGTGGGCCGGTGACATCCTGGTGACCAGGACCAAAACAGCACCGCGGAGGGACCAAGAGGACTCTATCCCCTGTTATTGCCACAGGCTCAATAGCAGGGATCGAATTTTCACCGTAAGCTACAGTGCTGCAGGCTTCACTGTAGCTCGCAGTGAAAATCTCCATAAGCTTTTTAGAGTGGAGATCTTTCTTTGGCAGCATGGCCTGTTTTTAGGAACTTATAGAAACTTTGGTCCTTTCATAGATTCTACCGAGGGGATTTCACTCTATATATAGAAACGTAGTACGCACCACGCGATATTTCGCCGCAGTATTGCATCCCCAATTCCGACCGATTCGCGGTATATTTCGCTGACTTTCTGCATTACATCACGCGTATTAGTTAGCTTTCGTTGTACAGGGCATTACGCGAGTGGTGTCCCCCCCACCCGCGCCCCCTGGCGCCCCCTACGCCTTACACCGCCGTACCGGTAACGTTTTTTTGGCCTCTTTCGGCAGCATATAAAACTCGGACACACCTCGGGGTTTACTTCCGTACGACAAGCACTACAAGACGCGGCTACTCTAGAATGATAAGAGGGGTTTCGAGTGAGGTAAGTGTTTGGCCGTGGTCTCGCCTCGCCTCGCGCTGGGGCAGAAGGAGAAGAGGCACAGGCAGGTGGCACGCCCCGCCCCGCCCCGCCCCGCCCCTCACCAGCACGCACGTAGAGCTGGCGGGTCGTGCCAAGCGCAGCGCCCGCGCGCGTGTGTGTGTGTGTGTGTGTGTGCGTCGCCGCGCTGGGCCGGGGTGATGTGATGTGAATGCCGGCCGGGTCCTCCCCGCCTTGTCCCCCACCGTGACTGACTGGCGGACGGATCCCCGCCGTTCTACGCCAAAAGCGTGGGAGTCGAGTATCGTAGCCTCAGGCGGAACTGTCACGTCACGCGGCCAGCAAGACGTGATACACTGGACATCCAAGTGTACGAATGTCGCTCACTTGTAGATGAGCGAATAAATTCACTCACATCACTGGTAAAACTAAGGCGTAGTTGTACGCCTTTCATGAAGTGTACAGTCCGTACGCCCTTCTTGAAGCGTACAAGAGCTCATGCGCTCTTTTCTTCCGATCTAAATGCATGGGGGAATTTTCTTGAAGCGTAGTTGTATGCTTCAAGAAGGGCGTAAGGTCTTCAAGCGTAGTTGTACGCTTGAAAAGGGCGTACAACTACGCCTTAGTTTTACCAGTGATATGTAGGTGAGCAAAATGACTATTTGCTCACCTACAAGTGAGCGAATGGCTATGTGGTGAATAGTCATTTGCTCACCTACAAGTGAGTGAATGTATTCGCTCATCTACAAGTGAGCGACATTCGTACACTTGGGTTTCCAGTGTACACTGTAAAATTATAAGTCGTCACATTTCGACAAAGCCAGTGCTGAATTTTACTCTTGAAAGGTTCGTCGCCAGGGGTGAGATAAATGTTGAATGACAAATGGTTCATCACGGTGTGACGAATGTTGTACGTCGCATGTGACGAATGACGCATGTGATGTGACGAGATGCATGTGATGTGACATGCCGACATGCCGTGTGACGTGCCGTTTCATCTCAGCTCTTGTGGCGAAATATTAGTAGCAATGTTCTTCGTCACATGACGCTTCGGTTTAACAGTGTATTAGACCGACGGCGCGACACACTGTAAAAACAAGACCTGGGATTCCCAGTGCATTTGGAACCCAGGAGAGGCCCTGGAAGTAACTTCTTCCACCGGGGCAGTGTCGCCAGATAAGTCGAGATATGTAGGCAAATATTACCGATTGTGAAACGGGCGGTATCAACGCCTCCTTCTTACTAGGCAAACTCTCCCCATAGGAGACTTTACTTTGCCTAGTAGGCAGGCGTTGATACCGCCCCGCTCCACACAGGTGTATCGTGTGCAGTTTTTGACTACTTGTCTGTCAACACTGCACAGGGGGACGGGGGGAGGTAGGCGATCGCGTGCGGGTAGGCAACCGCCTCGCCTCTGTGTTGGGCGGGCCTGCCTACCTCCCTGAGTACAAAAGTGTCGTAAGGTGGGCCAGGCCGAGGGGGAAATAACTCTAAAATTTTTGTACACCTTGTAATTCAGAAAAATTCAGGAAAATTCAGAAACATTCAGGGAAATTCAGAAAAATTCAGGAAAATTCAGAGAAATTCAGAGAAATTCAGAGAAATTCAGAAAATTCCATAAAAATTCATAAAAATTCAGAAAAAAATCACAAAAATTCACAAAAATTTAGGAAAAATTCGAGCAAAAAATCAATAAAAATTCACAAAAATTCAATAAAAATTCTCAAAAATTCACAAAAATTCACGACATTTGTACACCAAAATTCAGAGTTGTTTCCCCCTCGGGCCAGGCTGTCGTGTCCCGTCCGCCACCTTCGAGTGCAGTCGTAAGTCCCGGGACTTTCTCTTCCGTATCGGCTACACGAAAATGATAAAGATTTCTTGAGGTTGGAAAGGGCGCAGGGACGTTGCGAAAAAATCACTGAAAATGGACGAATCCTGATTCTCGCTCCTATACGGGCGAGAATTTGAGGGCAATTTTATTACTCCTGAGAGTAAGAATTTGTTTCCTCGCTCTTTTTGAGCAAGAATTTCAGATCTGCTCGCCCGAATAAAGTGAGAGAATTCTGCTTAAATAAAGTGAGCCAAGAAATCCCATCTACAGAGCAAGGCTAAAAATATCTCTGCCTAACAGAGTGGGCGCAAATGCTCACCCTAAATAAGCAAGGAAAAGTGTCCTTTTCCTTTTCGGGCGAGAATCTGGATTCGAGGATTTGCAGTGATTGCGGAAGAAATAATGTGGGTGCAGCAGACACTCCAGCTCGAACGACGCTGATGCCTGACATTGGCGCGGGCGCGTCACGACGTCTCTGCTTCCTTCCGCGCCTTTCACGCCGCTAAACGGAGAGCAAATTTCAGGTGTCAGGGTCAGGATGTAGTATTTGAACAAAACCATTCGTTTCTATATTTCGTCGCCGCTAAAAACAAAAATTACCACATGAGTGCCACCGCATTGCTGCAATTTCCTCGTCCCCTGAAATCCCGACGTGAGCAGGGGAAAAACAAAGTTGCTACATACACAGCACCCCAAAAGGCACGATTTCCCTCTAATGCCTCTGTAAAGTCGCAAAGGTGTTTAAAATCGGACATTTAGAGGATAATCGTGCCTCTGTAAAGGCACAAGTGCAGTAGCACCCCAATGTAAAAGCTGTCACATTCGTTATATATGATGTCACACTTGTTGTAATGTGAATCGTCAGGGCAAAGCGCCAGAAATTCGGCAGTCACATAATTCAAAGGAATGTGACAATTACGTCCAAACGAATGTGACAGTTTTTACAGTGAAAAGAATGTGACGTCACACGAATCGAATAACAGTGTCCTGCTGCCAAGTAAACATTTTTGCAAGAATCGTAACTTACATATGATCAGCTGAGCAAAAATATCACCCAACTGATCACACCTACCAGAACTAAATCGTCTGATAGAAAAAGTCAAAGTTTTGTTGACGTAATTTTAATTGTATTGGCTTCGCTTTATGTTCCGTGGATCAAACGGTTTTCTGAATGCGTGTCCCCTTGGCTACGAAGACGACGAAGACCCGCTATCGAGGGGGAAACCACTTGCGAAATCATGTGTCCTCTTACACGCCCAAAATCTCTTAAATCCGAAATATTTCGCCATAAAGGCATTAACCAAGCAAAATATGGGCGTATAGACCGTTTAAATCTTACGAAATCCGCCGAAATCTCTTCCCCGAAGAAATCTTGTGTTCCCTGCTAACATCCAAAGTGCTTGCCCCCTCGCCCGCCATACTAGCGTGTTCTCCACTGTTAAAAATCCCGTACCCCATTCCACAGATACTACGGTAAAATCCGTTTTGTTTGATTACGGAACAGCCGTATCGTAAAAATACGGTGTTTTCCGTGACCAATTCCGTAGTTAAGTCTCTTCAAACTTCGAAAAAAGTTAAATTAAAGGCAGTACGGTCATACGTACTACGGACGTCCCGTACCCACTAAAAACGGTCCAGACCTGGTAAAAAATTAACGGAAAAAACCGTAGAAATTACCGTGGAAATTTTTGGCAGTGTCTGAAACACCCGCCTCACTGCCCGAGACGGTCGGCCGGGCTACGCAAAGCAACCTTAAGCTTCTTTGTTTCTCGCACGCAGCAATTCGTTTTCTAAATGTCCTGAATTAATTTGTGTGTTTCAGCAGCGATGGCGGCGTGCGCCGACTCGTACGCCGTGCGCGTGCGCGGCGCCTGCAAGGCCTACGGCAGCCGGCGGCGGCCGCTCAACGTCCTGGACAACCTGGACATGTCCGTCCTCAAGGGCTCCATGTGAGTAGAGTACACTGGAAAATTTTAAGTCGTCACATTACCACAAAGTCAGTGCTAAATTTTACTTTCTGAAGGTTGGCACCTGACAAATGATTCATCACGGTGTGACGAAAGAGTCATGTGATGTGATGAAAGACTCATGTCAAGTGACGAAATGATGTCATGTGACGACTGTTTCATCACGGCTCTTGTGACGAAATATTCGTAGCAATATTTATCGTCACATGACAATTTGGTTTAACAGTGTCATATATGCACCAGCCGCCAGCCGCAGCTCCGCACCCACAAAACGCTCCATTTCAATCCACAGAGAAAGAAACAAAAAATGGCTTCTACCGCAGGACTTTTCCCACCGATGATTCAGAACAAAATAATGGAATGTAGTCAATTTTCTCTAGACCAACGTAATTTCTCTCATCTGAAACGTTATCAAAAATTATTTGGTACACATGAGCCATTTCAGTATAGAAAATTAAAAAAATAGAAGACTTTGGCGTGTTTAATGGAAGTGTTTTCTGGATGCGAGGCTTGCAGGTATGGCTGTATTGTGTTTGCGGCCACATTAGCGATCCGGCCAATGACACTCGCGCGACATGGGCAGGCCAGCCAGTGGCTCGGCTCGAGCGAGGTCCTTGTCGCTCGATTGCTGAACCAATCGTCCTGTATGTTGACACAAGCAACTCAAACACAAGACTGGATGTTTATTCGCATTGCAAACAGAGAGGGGAGGCGGGCGGGAAGGCGATAGGGAAGGTGGGCGACAGGGGGGGAGGGGGTCGTGGCGAAGTCACACCCTTTCTCCGTAGTCACGTGACGTGGAATAAGCGTCAGACTCAAGCAGGACCACATTCAAGGTAAGGCCCCGGGTGTGGCGTGGTGAAGCGGGGCGGGGCGGGGCGGGGCGGGGCGGGGCGTCGCTGGTGGGAGCGCGGAAGGAGGAAGGCTAGCAGCCGGCCGGGGGGAAGGCAAAGGAGGGTCTGGGTCGGAGCGTTCCGCCCCGCCCCGCCCCACCCCGCCCCGCCCCGCCCCGCCCCGCCCGGCCTGCTCACGTTACTTTCACTCTCACCATGGCGTCCCCACCTCGTCTGGATCGAGTCGGCCCCGCGCCGCCCCGCGCCGCCCCCGCCCCCCCCCCCCTCTACCCGCCGCGCCCTAACCTGCATGCGGCCCGCCTCTTCAACAGGTGTGTGGTACTGCCTGGCACCCTGCTAGAACCACGCTCTGATTTGCATTGCTTGGGGTTTTTATTTTTTGCCTCTGCCGGGCCGGCCCCTTGGCCGAGGCCGTTCTCCCCATGGTTCTCCCGCGGCGTTCCACCCGCGACGATACCTCCATCATTTCCCCGCGCGCGTGTACGTATAAAACGCTACCCGAAATAATGACAAAATCGCGGGAAAAGGATAATAAAAAGAATCCACTGCTGCTTGCTTCGTGCCGGGCCGGGCGGAGCGGGGCGGACACATCATGCCAAGTTTACCAACCGCCTCACGTATTACTGTTGTCTAACTCGCATCACTCCGAGTCTCGGGGCGTGGCGGGGCGTGGCGGGGCGTGGCGGGGCGTGGCGCGGCGGGGCGGGGCGTGGCGGGGGAGGGGTGGGGGCGGCGCAGCGGGCCGCGACGGGTTCAGCTTCCAGGTGCTCGCTCGCGCGGCCGGGCCGGCTCCTCTGTGAGGTGAGGTAACCCATGCGCGCCGCCGCATTCTCTCCCCCCCTCTCCCCTTTCCCCCTTTCTTCCGACCCCCCCCTCTCACCCCACCCCACCCCACCCCACCCACCCCACCCCACCCCACCCCACCCCACCCCGCATCAGCGACTTACTCACCACCCCACCTGCTAGCTCGCACTCGCGATCAGAGGAAAGCAAACAGGTGTTGCTCACCCCTCCCTTCCCCCTCCTCTCCCACTGAACCGGTGAAATACGGATAGTGTCCGGTCACGCCAACCTTGCCCAAGGACGCGCTGACGCGCTCCCCGATGCCTGCAGAGGCCGCCCGCCCCGCCCCGCCCCGCCCCGCCTCGGCCCTCAGTGTTGCCATATAAAGAGGCAAAAATTCCCCCGAGTACACCTGTGTGAGGCAGACGGGTATCTCCGCTTTCCTACTAGGCAAACTCTCCACACACGACACTGTACCTTTTGCCTGGTAGGCAGCCGGAGATGCCCGTCTGCCTCACCATGGCCTCACACAGCTGTATTTGTGTTGTAGTTTTTTTTTTGTCGTTTTTTTTGCCTACTTATCTGGCAACACGGTCGGCCCTCATCGCCGTCCTGAACCAGGCATTCGCGCAAAACGATATTGCGTCGGCGTCTTTGCTCAAATTGGCCGATTGTCCGCAGGTCGGATTGTCTGGCCTGGCGGATGGCTGACGTGACTTTAAAATGCCCCGCTTGTTTCGCATGGTGATGGAGGGGGGGGGGGGGCTGTGCCTCCTGCGCCCGCAGCACCAGCACCCCCCGAACTCGTTCTCCGTGGTCGACAAAATATTCCTTTTCTTAAAAAAATATTTCA
The DNA here is from genome assembly GCA_033675135.1 of Frankliniella intonsa. Taxonomy (NCBI): domain Eukaryota; kingdom Metazoa; phylum Arthropoda; class Insecta; order Thysanoptera; family Thripidae; genus Frankliniella; species Frankliniella intonsa. The sequence goes on along the minus strand of CM066245.1, from coordinate 11,483,010 downwards.
AACGAAAACTGAACGAAAAATATGACTGTTTGATTTTCTGGTACGACATTTTCGTTATAAAATAAAATTCCTTTACGTCAAAAACAAAATTTCTGGGTCTGACAAAGCCATTGGAACACTACAATTTTTCCGGGATTCAGGTAAAAACAAAACATCCATTTGTAAGTATGAAGTAGTTTCGGATTGTCTTGTTAATATTGTTATTTGACATGATGTTACACTGTGAGAAATGTTTGTAAGAGTTACGGGAAAATTTTCCATGTAATGAGAAATGCCGTAAAGTTACGATATCAAATTGTAAAATAACAAACTTTTAAGGACACTTGGTATCGACTTGTGATTCTTAAACGAGCACAAAAATAGGCTTTCGTAAATTTACGATTACGATCGTAAAGTTACAACACCGTTAGTAAATCACAAACTACGAAAAAAGTCGTAAACTTACAGAGATATTTTTTTTTACCGAGTGCAGTTAAAACATCATATCCGTGTTGCTATAAGAATGATTCCACCATTTTCTCGTACACTGTTAAACCAAGTGTGCAACTGTTCAACACTTGAATGTGTGCGACTACAAGTCTTACACGTCCAAGTGTACAACTCGGTATTTATGCAAATTCCAAGTGTCAAACTTGCCAGTTGTACACATGTAAGTGTTTAACTCGACATCTGTGCACTTGCATGTGTTCAAACTGCCCCGTGCAACATTTCCAATGTTGAACACCTGCAAAGTGTACAACTGTCGAGTTAAACACTTACAAGTGTACGACTTGCGAGTTTGACACTTCCAATTGCACAAATACCGAGTTGCGCACTTGCACCTGTTGTACTGCTGGAAGTTACACACTTACACGTGTTGAACAGTTGAACACTTGGTTTCACACACTGTGAGAAAATGTCGTACAGGGTACGGGAAAATTTTCCATGGCAGATGTCGTACAATGACAATCCTAGATTGTAATTGTACAAGCTATGCGTATCGACTTGGAATCGAATGACGATCAAGAGTAGGAGGTTGGACATGTACGACTCATTTTGTAAATGGTAAATTACAAAAAATATCGTACATGTACGGAAATATTTTTCACAGTGCAGTGTAACAAAGGTGTTAACAGTGTCCCCTGTGCAGATACGGCCTGCTCGGCGCGTCGGGGTGCGGCAAGACGACGCTGCTGTCGTGCACGGTGGGGCGGCGGCGCCTGGACGCGGGCTCCGTGTGGGTGCTGGGCGGCCGGCCCGGCGAGCCCGGCAGCGGCGTGCCCGGCCCGCGCATCGGCTACATGCCGCAGGAGGTGGCGCTGGTCGGCGAGCTCACGGTCCGCGAGACGCTCTTCTACTTCGGCTGGATCTTCGGCATGACGGACGACCAGATCGAGGAGCGCATCGCCTTCCTGCAGCAGCTGCTCGACCTGCCGCCCCGCAACAAGTTCGTCAAGCTGCTCAGGTGAGTGATGAGTCTGGTCAGGTCGCAGGTCCGGCTCGGCTACTCAATCTAAAAAAGCTTACGGTGATTTTCACTGTAAGCTACGGTGAACCCTGCAGCACTGTAGCTCATGGTGAATTTTCACCGTAAGCTACGGTGAATGTTACTGTAAGCTACGGTGAATCAGGGTGCATCACCGTAGCTTACAGTGTCATTCACCGTAGCTTTACGGTGAAAATTCAACGTAAGCTACAGTGCTGCAGGGTTCACTGTGGCTTACAGTGAAAATCGCCGTAAGCTTTTATTAGTGCTGCCAGCCCCGCCCATCCCTCAGAAATACATCGGAATGGAGCAAGCTGCGTCTGACCAGTAGCTTACGTATAGACTGGTCACTCAGTCAACTTTTTCTAGCTAACCTAGTGAATATTTTGCTGGGGTAGTCACACTGTAGTTGTGAGCTAGAGCTCACTGAAAACGGGGGAATGATGCATGTCGATCACGAGAGGATAACGCGTGTTATTATGTGGTTTTTTGTGCAATATTATTTAAGCAAGCTCTTGGACTCCATTTTCCATGGCACCATCGGATTCCTCATAAATTTCCTTTCGAACGAGCATACATGCCAAAGGGTTCCTGGTTCAAATACATGCACCAACTAGAATGCTTACAGCAGCACGTGTTCGAAAAGTATGGGTAGAATACTAGCCACATGTATGCCCGTTCAAAAGGAAATTTGACGAGATATTTAGTGGTGTCATCAAAAATTAAATTCAGGAGCTACCTTGGAAAATATTTAACAAAAACTGCATGATGACGCGCGTTATCCCTTTTCCGATGACGTGCGTCATTGCAGGGTAGGGATGAAAATGCCCGGAAAGTTTCCGGAAAAATTGGAAAAAAACACTGTTTTTTTCGGGTTTTTCTCTAGCCTCGGAAAAATTGGAAAGGTTCATCCTGCAAAATAGGCCAAAAGCACGACTTTTCGCCTGGAAATAGGCATAAAGCATATCTTCATTCTTCATCTCTATGTGAAGGAGCTTCTCAGTGCACTCATACTATTTATACCCTGTTACGTTTCCTTCTCGTGCGTTTTTTGCGATTCCAGTTGGTTATCTAGAGTTGCCAGTGGAAGTAAAGACCTGATGAAATACGAAAGTAGTGGCTTTTATGTTCATATTCCACTATAGGACTTAAAAACAAATTTTTCCAATTTTTCCGGTATTTTTCCGTTTTTTTCCTATTTTTCCGGTTTTTTTCGGACACTTTGAAAGTTTCCGGAAAATTTCCATCTCTATTGCAGGGCTTACAGTGCTGATAACCCTGTTGGCATGGGGCACCTTGTCTCAACAAACTAACGTCTTGCCACAGGCAGCTAAACATTAGCTCCCACAACCGAGCTCACAGCTAATATTTCGCTGCAGCTGCTATAGCAGCTACATATATCTAGTTTGGCTAGCTATAAAAACTTGACTGAGTGGAAACCAGTTAGCACAAAAACTGCGGTGGCTTAATTTTTTTTCTGCGTGCTGCCCTGCCCGCCTGTCCTGAACAGTGGCGGCCAGCAGAGGAGGGTGTCCTTCGCCGCCGCGCTGGTGCACGACCCCGAGCTCCTCATCCTGGACGAGCCCACCGTCGGCCTGGACCCCATACTGCGGCAGGCGTAAGAGCAGACGAGCTACCACACGTCATCTTCGTTGCCATTGTCGCCAGACGGCTCAATTTCTTATTTTACGGTACAGCATCTGGGACTACCTCGTCACCATCACCCGGGACGACCACAAGACGGTCATCATCACGACGCACTACATCGAGGAGGCGCGGCAGGCGCACTCGGTGAGTAGGATCATAGTGCTTCGGGGAAAGTAGGCAATAGGTAGCCCAAACACAGTGGAGTTAAGCGGGCTGCATTCGCGCCTGCCAACTAGGCAACATGTACGCACCTGTGCAAGGGTGCTGCCTAGCGTAGATGCAGCCCGCCTTACACTACTGTGTTGGTCGGGTGACTTATTGCCTACTTTTCTGGCAACACTAGAGGATCAACCTCCTATACGCTGACGCCGAGCTGACGCCGAGCTGACGCCTCGCTGACGCGCTGACTGTGTTGCAGATAGGGCTGATGCGAGCCGGGCGCCTGCTCGCCGAGGACTCCCCCAGCCAGCTGCTGAGCCGCTACGGCTCCGCCACCCTGGAGGAGGTCTTCCTCATCCTCAGCTCGAACCAGGGCCCCGTGGACCAGGGCCCGATGGACGACGCGCTGGACCAGGCGTCGGTGGACCAGGGCGCCGGCACCCTGCCCATGGTGGCCAGCTCCACCGAGGCGCTGCACCAGTCCAACGGCGACATCCCCACGGTGAGGCTCGATACCCTACTCGCTGCACCGTAAAAATGATGTCTGTTTTTTTTTTAGGAAAAGGGAAAACATAATGAATTGTGAACCTCCTCAGATTTTGAGGAAGACTCCTCAAAAGTGTGGGAATTTCCTTCAAGTTTTGAGGAAACATCCTCAAAAATCTGAGGTTTCCTCAAATTTTGGGAGCTCCTCAAAGTTTTCCCCATTTCTTCTAAATTTCAGGCATTGTTTTTACCGTGGGGCACGGCACTGTTTGACATGTCCACAGTAAACAGTTTCACAACGACTCCTTTCTGCAGATCTCACCAAACGGCAACGGGCGCGACTCTCTGGCACTGAGGAAGCTCCCTGTCAATGTGAGTATCAGCCTCGAGGGGGAAACAACTCGGAAATTTTTGTACTCCTAGTCATTTAGGAAAATTCAGATGTATTCGCAGGGAAATTCAGAAAAACTCAGAAAACTTCAGAAAACTACAGAAACATTGAGGGGAAATTCGGGGGAAATCAAAGCAAAAATTGCGATGAAACAAATTTAAAAAAAAATAAAAAATTTCAGGAAAATTTACAGAAAATCACGACATTCGTGCACCAAAATTCAGTGTTGTTTCGACCTCGATCAGCCTCCAGCCTTTCGGAGCAGGTCAGGTCGGTGCTAGAAGCACGCGGTGCGTCCCTGCACGGCTCTAGCCACTCCCTCCCTCTTCCTCTATGTCTTTTGCGTCTCTAAGAAGCTGTGTTTACCCTGGTGTCTCTGACCTTGCAGGGCGCGCAGGCGGAGGGCGGCGGCAAACCTTGTAACGGTAGTGGCGTGCACGACGTGCCAGTGCGGCCCACCCCGCCCTTCTCCAACATGTTCAAGGGCCACGTCAAGGCGCTGCTCGTCAAGAGCTTCCTCCGCATCCTGCGGCACCTCGGGTAAGCCCCTCACCATGGAGTAGTGCTACTCTCATGCCTCACCCCCTCAATCCGCGCAGCCGAGGGAGAGAGAGAGAGAGAGAGAGAGAGAGAGAGAGAGAGAGAGACAGAGAGACAGACAGACAGACAGACAGACAGACAGACAGAGAATCTCTGAGTTTCGGCCTAGGCCGCGGAGCCGACTGGACCGAGTGCTCCCCCACCCCTTCAAGCGTAGGTTCACTCTAACGCAAGCGTACGCTTACGCTTCGACTGGCGTACGTTCTTAACTGAATATAGATCAAGCAGCCCGATACTGCACTTCGTTTGGGAGAAAATCGCTTTGGCGTTGGCCTTTACCTCAGCGTCGTTTCGTCGCATTTTTTTTTGACAGTGATAGTTGTAAAAGAATGAAATTTTGTTTGCACTTTTTTTATTGCACCGATATTAGCGCGGTAAAAGAACGTAAATCGTTGAGAGCAGCACCCACACTTCGCCCACACTACTTTCCCTTGCCCTTGCTGCTGCTGCCCCTCTGCTTAGGAGGGCTCTTGCTCTTGTCCCTGCCCCTGCCGGAAGTGCTGGGGCCGCCTTCCGGCACGTGTGTCTGACTAATCGTGCGAGGGGGGTCTGGCTTTTCAAACACCCATTTAAAGCCTTTTTCAGGCTTCGGCATTGGTCCAATCGGCTTATTTTGGTCGGCACGTTTCACAAGTGTGTGCGAAACATCTTCTGGAGCATCAGCGGCTGCCTCCATGCAAGCCTGCAAGTAGATTGTGTTATTGTAGTCGAACATGTTTTAAAAGCTTGGGGGCAAAACCGGTTGTTGGGCCATCCCAATTCCATTGCATACTCGACATCATTTCACATTTTATCCCATTTTTCTTGCAGTAAACTACCCTCAGTAACAAAGAAAGTACTTTCTGTCAAGAAATGTTCCCGAGAATGAAAACACCCCAACATCATTGCCGACTCACCGCAAGGAGCACCAGCGCTACCGATACCACAATGATTGCTGTCTTCATGGTTGAAACTATGAACATGCTTTTCCTACCCTGGCCTTTCCTTTTATACAAATCTCCGTGTTGGCGTAGTTTCTAATTTTACACGATCTCGTGCACTCGCCATTTTTCAAAAGCCATCAAAGACGACTTTACGGCTGTCACGCTGCGGCAGGTGTACTCGGACGAATGCACCCAGATACCGGTACATTCGTCCTAGGACAGAAGTACCCATCCCATGTAAGGCAGCGGGTCAGGGTGGGTATATCAGTCCTAGGACAGAAGTACCCACCCCCACCCCATATAAGGCAGGGTATCACACTAACTGTATTTGTATCTTTTATTTGAACAAAGTTAAACAATCAAATTTTTCACACAAATTTGTGCGTTGATTTGAACGATTTTGTACATACTTCAACTTCAACTTCAACTTGGGTTACAATGGCAGCGGTTCATTGTGAACCTTTGACACCTGTATATACATTTGTACAAATTCGTGCAGTTTTTCGCATGAATTTGTGTGAAAAGATATGTAGGTTTAACTTTGCACAAAAACATACAAATACAGTTAGGGTGTAGGTACACCGGTTACACCGGCATTTCTGCGAATATCAGTACTTTCCTACTCGTAAAAATAAGCATTAAACGCAAAACTTCCTACACTACCAATGAAAATGAGAAATAACTCTAAGGAAAGTCGTAAGAGCGTCACAAAATGTCACCTATCGCGTACGCTATCAAGAACGCCGTCTTCGTGTCACCACCTTAGTCCAGTCATATGGTAGAAAAAATGTGATGGAAAAATAACTTTTTCCTGAAAAGTCGTGATGTTGCACTGTGCACTGTGGGCTGATGGGTTAAGTAAATGCGTCGTTTTCGTTCAGTACACTGTAAATCAAAAGGTCAGACATCTTGCCCTATAAGGGGTGAGACATAACTGTCTGACCGAAAAAGGGTGATACTCCAATGTATGACCGGAAAATGGTGATATTCCAATGTACGACCGAAAAAAGGTGATACGTTCGATGTACGACCGATAAAAGGGTGATACACCGGTAAAGGATGATACTTTTATAAGGAAATCAAGGGCCATCCCCACTGATGTCTGACCTTTTTTCGGTCATACATTGGAGTATCACTTTTTTTGGGTCATACATTTGTGTACGACTTTTTTTCGGTGAGACTTTATGTATCACCGAAATTTGGTCAGATGTCTCACCACTTGATTTCTAGTGTAGACACCCGCAACCAGCAAACCAACAATACGCGAAGTTAAAACCCCGAGTAAATCGTTGTAATGCACGCGAAAAGCCAGCGAGAAAACAGGGCGTTTTTCGACCAGAAATTGGCTTGTTGTGGTTGTTGCCTAACAGTACCTTGCGGAGATTCTCCATTACAACCGCCCTACAGCCCGTGTTGTGCTCCACTTTGCCACACAATATCTCTAGTACCAATAGTCACAGAGACTTGCGCGCGAGCTCCTCTTAAAGACACTGTAAGAAAATGTCGTACAGGGTACGGGAAAATTTTCCATGGAAGATGTCGTACAATGACAATCCTAGATTGTAAATGTACAAGCACTGCGTATCGACTTGGAATCGAATGACGATCAAAAGTGGGAGGTTGAACATGTACGACTCATTTTGTGAATGGTAAATTACAAAAAATATCGTACATGTACGGAAATATTTTTCGCAGTGGATGAATTAGTCCCCTTTTGCAATCATAAAAAGCACATTTTCAATAAAACTGCTAGTTCACGAGAGAATGGCCAATTGGCAAATTTTGAACAAGTCCAAACGATTTTTTGACTTTTTTGGCCTCTGTGTCTAAAATGGAGGACCAAAACGCCGGGCATATTTGGAATCTGCGTTTCGTTCCGCGTCGTTCAGCACCACTCTCAACCCTGCATGACAAATTTGGGCTTAACTACACCAATTCGGAAAATGTACGAATAGCCGAACTTGAACCGGATTTCCGAACAAACTCAACGTTGGACGAATTTCAAATTCGGGTATGGTGTTCTCAAATTCGAGCTCTGCTGATTCCCCAAAGGGCGTTCTGCCGCAAATTTTTTCCAGCAAGAGGCCTTTTTTTGCACCGTATGACTGGACTAAGGTGGTGAAACGAAGACGGCGTTCTTCATAGCGTACCCGATAGGTGACATTTTGTGACGCTCTTACGACTTTCCTTGAAGTTATTTCTCATTTTCATTGGTAGTGTAGGAAGGTTTTCGTTTAATGCTTATTTTTACGAGCAGGAAAGTACTGATATTCGCAGAAATGCCGGCCGAAGCGTGACAGCCGTAACGTCTTTGATGGCTTTTGAGCGGATATACCCACCCCGAGGGGGTATGCACTCTCAAAACCTGTGACCCGACTATTACGTCTATTACGCTCTATTACGCCTCAAAAATATCGGGATTCAGCTGAAAACAGACCAAAACAACCCAAAAATAGGTAAACTTCGGAGAATTTTGGCTATTACGCCACTATTACGCATACTATTACGTGTGCTATTACGGACAGAGTGACCCGACTATTACGCGAGTGCATACCCCCTCGACCCACCCTGACCCGCTGCCTTACATGGGATGGGTACTTCTGTCCTAGGACGAATGTACCCAGGGTATATGGGTGCATTCGTCCGAGTACACCTGTCGCAGCGTGACAGCCGTAACGTCTTTGATGGCTTTTGAAAAATGGCGAGTGCACGAGATCGTGTAAAATTAGAAACTACGTCGACACGGAGATTTGTATAAAAGGAAAGGCCAGGGTAGGAAAAGCATGTTCATAGTTTCAACCATGAAGACAGCAATCATTGTGGTATCGGTAGCGCTGGTGCTCCTTGCGGTGAGTCGGCAATGATGTTGGGGTGTTTTCATTCTCGGGAACATTTCTTGACAGAAGTACTTTCTTTGTTACTGAGGGTAGTTTACTGCAAGAAAAATGGGATAAAATGTGAAATGATGTGGAGTATGCAATGGAATTGGGATGGCCCAGCAACCGGTTTTGCCCCCAAGCTTTTTAAACATGTTCGACTACAATAACACAATCTACTTGCAGGCTTGCATGGAGGCAGCCGCTGATGCTCCAGAAGATGTTTCGCACACACTTGTGAAACGTGCCGACCCAAATAAGCCGATTGGACCAATGCCGAAGCCTGAAAAAGGCTTTAAATGGGTGTTTGAAAAGCCCGACCCCCCTCGCACGATTAGTCAGACACACGTGCCGGAAGGCGGCCCCAGCACTTCCGGCAGGGGCAGGGACAAGAGCAAGAGCCCTCCTAAGCAGAGGGGCAGCAAGGGCAAGGGAAAGTAGTGTGGGCGAAGTGTGGGTGCTGCTCTCAACGATTTACGTTCTTTTACCGCGCTAATAACGGTGCAATAAAAAAGTGCAAACAAAATTTCATTTATTTACAACTATCACTGACCAAAACAATCAATAAAAAAATAAAAAAAATAAAAAAAACAACTTTTGCTCCAAAGTGGTTGTCGGAAAACTGGGTTTTTCGGCGAAGAAATGCGACGAAACGACGCAGAGAAAAAGGCCAACGCCAAGCTAAAATCACCATTTAAGGTCACATGTGTGACCTTTAAAATGACACTGTTGGCGTACAATTTCTACACACTAACGGGCTATGTAGTATTTTGTGCATAACTACGTACAACTGTGCACACTGTAAAAAAATAGAGACGAATACGGAACCAAGTACGGCGGTCCGTACCTGCCCTGTGAAACTTGCGACGGAGTGCAGAGAACGGAGAGTCCGTATACCCTATTTTCGCACTACGGAGACGTGTAACGCCTTCTCCGTACACATAAAAACCGATAAAAACTGCTGCGGAATGGCCGTACCACACAAATAGAGGTACGGGGCGGTCCGAATACGGCGATGTCCGTACCTTTCAATGACGGAAACCACCGGACAATAATTAACGGTCTTTCTCCGTAATTGTTCCGTTCTTATTTTTTGCAGTGCACATACATAACTTACGTACAATTTTGTACATAATTACGTACAAAATTATGCGTGATTTATGTACAAAATCACGATATTGTGCGTAATTATGTAAGAATATTGTACGTAAGTTACGTATGTGCACAGTTGTACGTAGTTATGCACAAAATACTACATAGCCCGTTAAAGTGTAAGCACTCCAAATAACTAACAGTGTAGACTGAGCTCGCCCTGGTCCTTGCCCTGCTGCAGCGCGCTCGGCTTCATCTTCATCTTCCCGGTGCTGGAGGTGGGCGTGTTCTTCACGGCCATCGGCGGCGACCCGCAGGGCCTGCAGCTGGGCGTCGTCAACGAGGAGCTGTACGCCATGAACCTGAGCAGCTGCGACGAGTACCGGGCCGCGTTCGGCAGGCCGGGCTCCGTGTACACGGGCGGCACGGACGACGACTACGGCTACCCCGTCGGCAACTGCTCGGTGCGGATGCTGTCGTGCGCCTTCCTGGACTACCTGGACCACCGCATGGCGCACCAGGTCGGTGGCGAGGGGAAGTAGGGGAAGTACACTGGAAATCCAAGTGTACGAATGTCGCTCACTTGTACGTGAGCAAATAAATTCACTCACTTGGAGGCGAGCAAATAAATTTACTCACTTGTAGGTGAGCAAATAAATTCACTCCCTTGTAGGTGATCAAATAAATTCACTTACTTGTAGGTGAGCGAATAACCATTCACTCACTTCTAAGTGAGCGAATAACCATTCACTCACTTGTAGGTGAGCGAATAACCATTCACTCACTTGTAGGTGAGCGAATAACCACTCACTCACTGTACCTACAGGTGACCGAATAGTTATTTGCTCAGCCGCTACAAGTGAGCGACATTCGTACACTTGGATTTCCAGTGTAGGCTCTGAAAAATAAAAACACCTCCGGGCGAAATTCATCGAAACTTCTCCTCGAAGTTTACACTATAAAAGCGTTCAAGGAAGTTTGACGTTAAGTTCTCCAAAGTTTACGAAAATTCGTTGAAACTCACTGAAATTCTTTAACCAAAGCTAGTCGAAGTTCAAAATTCAACACACTGAAGTCGACGCCCATTTCCCGGTGCCCAGGTCTTCTACAGGGAGAAGGACGCGGCGCTCGACGTGACCCGCGCGGGCGCCTCCATCGGCGTGCTGCACTTCGGCCCCAACTTCACCGAGTGGCTGGACGCGCGGCGGCGCTACGGCTCCGAGCTCACGCCCGAGGAGGTGGACCAGGGCGAGATCCCCATCTGGCTCGACATGTCGAACCGCCAGCTGGGCACCATCATGACCAAGAGCATCGTCGACTCGTACCACGCCTTCTCCCGGGACCTGCTGAGCACGTGCCACGCCAACCCCAAGATTGGGGAGATCCCCGTGCACTTCGAGGAGCCCGTGTACGGCGTGGAGAACCCCAACTTTGCCGTGTTCGCCGCCCCGGGCATCATCCTCACGTAAGGACCGCCTGTCATGGACAGGGTAGGCCACCCCGCGCGACCTTGCCGCGCTGCGGGTCTGCCTATGCGGAAGGCGTTTCTCGCGCGTTGTCGAGTCTAAAGACCAGTCTCTCTCCTTTCAGAATGATCTTTTTCTTGACCACTGGTCTGACGGCGACGGTGATGATCACCGAGAAACAGGAAGGGCTGTGGGACCGAAGTTTAGTTGCAGGTAAAATTAATTATAATTAAATATGGTGGTTCTTTTTGTGCCTTTTCTCCATCTGATTGTTTTTCTGATTCACATAACCAGGAGTGACAGCGTGGGAGTCCTTACTTGCCCATGTGGTTACTCAAGGTGTACTCATGGGAATTCAAGCTGCTCTTGCCCTCATCATGATGTTCTTGGTCTTCAAAGTGCCTTGTGTTGGACACATGGGTGATGTCATCTTCCTCGTTTTTATAACTGGAATGACAGGAATGTGCTTCGGTAAGGCTTGTATTAAAATTAAAAATAATTTTCTGAACAAAATTTATTTTTAAATTCTTAAGTTTGTAAGCAATACATGATTTTCATTGGCTGTTGTATTTTTTTTCCTCTTTTCAAACAGGTTTCTTTGTCTCAGTATCTTGTGAAACTGTAACAACTGCTAACTTTTTATCCCTCGGTAGTTTTTACCCTATCATCTTATTGAGTGGTAAGCTCTGATTTATTCTTTTCAAAATAAGAAGCAATTTTGCCAAACGAACATGTAATATTTCATACATTTTGCAGGTGTCATTTGGCCTTTAGAGGGAATGTCAACAGTTCTGCGTTGGATTGCACTGTGTCTTCCTGTCACACTCTCCACTACATCACTTCGAAACATAATGCTCAGAGGCTGGGGTCTTACAGAGCCTCAGGTATACATAGGCTTTATTGTAACAGGACTGTGGGCAACAGGCCTGATAACTATTTGTATGGTTATACTTAAGTATCGTAAGTAGTTAATGTTTCTACAAATGCTCAAATATTGTATTGTGAGTGAACGTAGGTGCTCACATGGGATAAGACTTACTTAATCAAGCCAAGTTTAACTGAAATGAAAAAAGAGGCTGTGAAGCCACAAATAGCTGTAAGTCAGAAAAAGGGTTGAGATTTTTTTGAACTTTGATTTTACAATTTTATCCTCTCACATACCCAATTTTCTCCAAGTACAGTAGTTGTAAGAGTTAACAAATGAAATTCTAGGCAATGGCTGGAATAGCTTATATGCCTTGTCATTATAGTCAGTAAATTGTAAGATTTACATTATTTAAGGTGAATTATCAAAAATATTTATTCAGTGTTATAAAATAATATCAGATGTAAAACTCATAAATCCAAGTACTAGGAAATGTGTGATATTCCAGTCTCAGTTTGTGAAGTTTCGGATGACATTGTTGAACAAGATTATCATAATTGAGTCTCATGATGTCCGAGTTGTACCATAAATTTGTTCTTGGACTTTCTTTATGTGATATGTACAAATTATCAATTGTTTTATAATATTTCAAAGAAAAAAAATTGTAGGATTATATGATTGTGTTCAAATGAAGGTGGTGAACACAACCAGTAGAGAAGGGAAATGTAAAATGAGCTTATTGCCACAATCTGCCTGATTGATGAAATGTGATGTACAAATATAATATTTTTTGTTATATTGCATCATTTACCAATGTATTGTAAATATTTCTAATTGTAATAGTAAAAACGTAAAACACAAGAACTTGTAAATATTCCTTGGAAAGTATTAGGACTATTAGGTGGCGCCTTGTGAACCCAAATTATTTTCATTCACAAGAACTCTTTGAGAGGATGGAAAAGGCTATCTTCAACATTAAACAGCACAGAGAACCCCACTTTTAACTTTCACAAGTTTATTATTAACCAACAAAGAGTCAGAGTGAGTTTGAGATTAATGGCAGTCTTGAGAGTAAAACAGAAAAATCAACACAATGTTCTACTTAATAAAGTGACATATTTCTGACTTACATCATATTAAACACTTATGTAAAACTCAGAAATAACTGAACCTAACACCTAAGAAATTCGTACTCTTTCTTTTTTGGGTGATGTAAATCAGATAAAACACAGGATAGAGATGAAAGCAGTTATTTTTCCTGCAATCATGTTTGGCTTTGATCTCCAGAATTCATGTGGGAATTACATTTAAAACACCCTTGCATGCCCAATGCAATTGGTCATTCAAATCTAATAATCACGTCATAACTAAGTTAAAATCACAGACAAAAGAAGTCACCCAAAATGAAGTGCTACTGTTCAAGGGCCCCTGTCTGATGTAGAAGGGTTCTTTGTAGCTTCATTAGTATGAAGATTTTGCTTAGCTATTTCTACTTCAAGTCTCTCTCTTTCTCGGAGAAGGACTTGATGTTCAAGTTCCAGCATTTCCTTTTCTTGGCGCATGTTATCTCTCTCTTCTTTGAGCTTTTCTGTTTCATACAGCAGTTTTTCCACCTGAAAAATACAAACTAATGTAAGGAAAAAATGGGTCAGTATATATTTAAATGGAATGGGATGGATCATACCTCAAGAAGCATGACATCTCGCTTCAGCTCACACAGTTCACTGGCGCTGCTGCTTCCCATTGTCCAGGGATCCTATTTCAAATATTACAAGAAAACCTTAGATAGTGCCAGATCTACAACAGAGTAATGATATGAATATAACAAAAATAAGACTTGTAAATATTACTGAACCAGAATAAAAGAGATCTACAGCAATTGGGTTAATTAGTGTTGTACTCAAAGAATGAATAGTAATAATGTTAGGCAGAAAATCCACATAGGCACATGAAATTTACTTTAAAAATCCGGTGTTAAACCAACACAAGTTTTAAAAACAAAAGGATTGTCTAGTTTTTAGCAAGAAGAAAAAGTAAAAAGCAGAACTATATAGGTTGAGTAATTGTCAAAATGATTGAAAAGATAGCTCATGTAAGTTACGATAATACGACAAAGTAGGTTTGATTCGAAAATAGGATAGGAATAACTCACACTTTCCGAAATTCCTCGGACTTATGAAGTTCTTTCAAAACTATTCGGTACACACTGTCTTTCTTGCTTTCTTAACCTTCTTTCATACACCAACAAAAAACAAATCACTTTCGAGGTCGAGTGGAGAAATAATCGAGACTCTCGATTCGAGACATCGACACGCGCAGTCGACCGGCAAATCTCTGCCGACGCAGTTCACCGCGGCGCCGGGAGAGGGCGCTGCGAGTCGTGTTGTTGTGGCCGGTGCGGCCCGGCCCGGCCCCGGCACCGCGCCGGTCGGGCTTGCGCCCTGCGTGCCCTGCGTGCGCGTGTGCCCGTGCCCCGCCCCGCCCCGCCCCGCCCCGCCCCGCCCCGCCCCGCCCGCGCCGCGCCTCCTGTGCTCTGCTGCCAGAGAGGCTCGTGCTGCTCAGCGTGCCCAGCCAGCCCAGCGGTGCCCTGCAGGCTGCAGAGCCCACAGACTACATCTCGTCCGAGGCGTGACGGGACGGGGCGCTTGCGTTAGCGTGAGCATTGCGATCGAGTTCTTGCCGAGTGAAAACGAAGCCGCTCCCTCCCTCCCTCCCCCTCTTTCTGTTTTCTACACCGGCGGGAGGCGGAATCCTCACGGAGGAAAAGTCTCCGATCCGCCCCTCCTCATCTCCCTCCGCTGGACCCCACCCCGTGCCCGCCCCGTGCAGGGGAGCCCCGCCCGCGCCGCCCCGCGCCGCGCCGCGCCGCGCCGTCGTGCCGTGCAGGTTGCCTGCATCCTTGACTCCGGACCGGAGGAGCGCAGCTCAGCTCAGCACCGGTCGCTGCTAGCAGCAGCAGCAGCAGCAGCAGCAGCTCCAGACCCGCAGAAGCAGTCCGACTGCCCTTCGCTCATCGGAGGTGAGTGGCCAGTTAAGCCGACTGGTTCTTAAGTGCCGGGTTAATGGGGATGGGGCTCATCTACCCAGGGCGGTACATTGTTTCACGTCCGAAGGTCTCGTCGTCTGCTTGTAGCTGGTGTGTGTGTGTGTGTGGGGGGGGGGGGCGTGGTTGCATCTCGCGTTCCCCCCCCCTTGCCCCCCAAGCATCGCGCGCTAAATATGCGAGCCGCGATGTTTTTGTTCTTTGGGGCGGAGGCGGGGCGGGGCGGGCGCCCGGCCCGTCGCGGATTTGGTCTGTTTCGCCCGACGGCGTGGAGAACCCGCCCCGCCGCCCCGGCCTCTCACTTTTACCAAGGGGATGCCGTTCGGGGCAGGGCGGGGCGGGGCGGGGCGGGGGGAGCTGCTGGCTGTCTGAATCCAGCCCCCCTCCCCTCTCCTCTCCTCCCCCTCAAGCGAATGGATCGCTTTGTACTGGGGGCGAGGGGGAGGTAGAGTGGAGAGCGGCGCGGTGGGAAGGGAGGGGTGGGTGAGAGCGAGAGTGAGAAGGGCGAGGGCATTCAATGCAGCCACCCCCCTCCCCTCCCGGCCCCGGTGGGGTGACCGCCCCGCCCCGTCCCGCCCCGCCCCGCCCGCGGGGGCAGGGGTTTGTTGTGACGCGGGGAGAGCGTGCGCGAGCGAGAGCAAGAGCGTAAGGGCGGCTGCGGGCTGGACCGGGCGGGGCGGGGCGGGGTGGGGCGGGGCGGCGTGGGGCGGGGCCCCTGCGCCGGGGGGAGTGAGAGGAGAGGGGCAGCCCACCGCACCCCACCCCGCCCCGCCCTGGGGTGGGTGGTGCGGTGCGGTGCGCCCGGCTCGCCAGCCCTTGCCGCCACCCCTTCCCTGGTTACGCCCCTGGCTACGGAGACTCCAGCCTCTCCTGCTCGGTAGGCTACGCCAGCCCCTTGTTCCTAACCAGCCTCGCGGCCTGCCCTGCCCTGCCCTGCGCTCTCCTTGCAGTTAATGACCGTCACTAGGCAGCTGCTGCTGCTGTAGGCTGATTCCGCAGTCGCTCTGTCTCGCTCGCACCTATTCATAGCAAGTTCCTCGAGTGCGAGAGAGACAGAGCGACAAACTGCGTTTGCGGAATCAGCCTGCTGCTGCACAGTACGCGTCGATAAACTCACGCCGCCCGTCGCAGGTGGACGTTCCGCATAAAGTCACGTCACACGCTTGTCGATGGTTTCGGCCGATTTTTAGATGTGCGCTCGGGGATGGCGGCTGAGTGGCAGGGGCCGAGGGGGCCGCACCAGCGGGGGGGCAAGGGGCAGTGGCCTGCGCGCTGCTTATAATATTTCAAGTTGATTGGTGGCATGTTGGCTGCAGTTTTGGCACGCCTGGTCTGCCGCGGAGAGGAGAGGAGAGGAGCGGCTCTCTCTCCCGGGGCAGGGCGGGGCCGGGGCAGGGCGGGGTGGGGCGGGGCGGGGCGACCCCAGGGGAGGCGGTCAGTGCCGCCACCACGCCCTGCAGCTCCGAGTGTCACTACCGGACCGGACCCCAGGGCTGCCGTTGGCACGCCTGATCGGCCTGATCCCGCCACTGCACTGCAGTCCCGTCACGCCCGTCACACGCCTGGGGAATGCGGTTCGTCACTGACTGCTCTGCTCGCCGCCCCCCAGCCGAGCCCAGCCTAGCACAATGATTCCGAACAAGCGTTTAGTATGGTTTAGTATTAGTGTCCTCTCTCTCTCTCTCTCTCTCTCTCTCTCTCTCTCTCTCTCTCTCTCTCTCTCTCTCTCTCTCTCTCTCTCTCTCTCTCTCTCTCTCTCTCTCTCTTGCTCCTGATGGTCGTGCCGGATGAGTGCGACAAGGACAGAGAGACAAAACCACTGTGCGGCATCAGCCCACAGGTCTGGGAGATGCCGCCTGGCGCCCCCCGAACAAGGCGAGCAGGCGAGCACTTTCAAAAATATAAAATTCAGTTAGCACTCGTGCCAAAAAATTGGTTCTAAGAAAATTGAGCTGGACATGTATAGGCATTTAGCTGCTCAGCTAGGTAGCTGCGTAGCTAATCGATAGCTGTACAGTAAAAAGAATTGTACCGCACTGTTAAAAATCCCGTACCCTATTCCACAGATACTACGGTAAAATCCGTTTTGTTTGATTACGGAACAGCCGTATCATAAAAATACGGTGCTTTCTGTGACCAATTCCGTAGTTAAGTTTCTTCAAACTTCGAAAAAAGTTAAATCAAAGGGAGTACGGTCATACGTACTACGGACGTCCCGTACCCACTAAAAACGGTCCAGACCTGGTAAAAAATTAACGGGGAAAACCGCAGAAATTACCGTGGAAATTTCTGGCAGTGCGGTGCTATACAAATTAGCTGGGCCTCTGCAGCTCTTTATTTTTTCTCCAGAGCTGAAATTTTATCTGAGACGCTACTTCTTTTGCGTGAAGGGGCTGGCCTCTCTAGTTCCATCTGTAAAGATCAATCGCAGGTGGTAACCAGGCAAAACGGAAGTCGCCCCGTCAGCTTCTTTTTCAGCGACGTCAGCTGGGGGTTCATGCTCGCTGGCTCGCCTGTTAGTGCAAGCCTGCACTTGAGTTCGCCCGGTGACATGTATTATTGCTCTTGTGCGGCTCTAAGGGACAGTGTACGGAATCCTTCTTTCCTGCAGATTCTCTTTTTTTATGCGGTGAAGTCCTGCACGGCCGGCTCGAGGCTCGACTCATCCCAGCCACCTCGCGTCGCGTTGCGCCGGGTGATTTACTGCTAGGGGCACCTCCAGGCACCTCCAGGCACCTCCAGGCACCTCCAGGCACCTCCAGGCACCTCCAGGCCATGTCCAGGCACCTCGAGCATCCTCCAGCTCCAGCATCCTCCTGACTCCCCGGGTTCACTGCAGGCTTCGTATGACGGTCGTCCGGGAAACAAAACGCGGCTGCCCGAGAGGGTCGATTCTCGACTGTTCGAGTTCGAGACCCTGCAGAAACTATACGGGATCTCGAACTTGAACAGTCCAGAATCCGCCGAGCAAGAATCGACCCTCTCGGGCTCGGCGAGCTCTCTATTGACCTTCCAGGAGTGGGATTGGGGGGCTCACGATGAGCATGAGCAGCTCACTCGTTCTCGTGTTTCCCGGTGTTTCCTCCACCCCCCGCCCCTCACCCTGAGTTTGTCCGGTAGAAGGCGCTTTTCAGAGTGGCGAGGGAGCTCACCGGCTCTCCACTCCCACTCTTCCGGGGGTCATTAGAAAACTCCCTGCGATAGTCTCGACCGGACTACTTCCGGGCTAATGGAGGCCTCTGTTCGGTCAAGAAGCCAAAAACAATTGACAATCATCGGCCTCAGTATAATTCGCTCCTTTTTATTGAGTCTCGAACTCGAGCTCGAACTCAAACAGTCAAGAATCGACCCGGAAGTAGTCTGAGACTATCGCGGGGAGCTCCCTAATGACCCTCCTGGGGCCGGCCGCCATGTCGGGCCAGAGACTCCCGAGACTCCCGCCCGCTGGCCACAAGAAGCTAAAACCCGAGGCGCCACGACGCCACCGCCGCCTCGCCGCGCGACAGAGGGACGTGTCATTTAATTATTTAAATTCGTCGTCTGCGGGGGGCGGGGCGGGGGCGGGGCGGGGGCAGGGCTCTCAGCGGAGATGTCCCGCGGATGTCTCCTCCCCTCTGCGCCTCGATTGTTTAGGTTGGCAGCCCGCGGGGCGTCATATGTCGTGTAGAGGAGCGGGAGTGGGGCAGGCCGACGAGGCAACTGTCCGAGACGCGACAGACACTCAGCCAATCGCCGAGTCAAATTCAAATCGTCCCCTTTTATTACAAAGTCGACGCACGTTAAAACCGTGTGAGGCTGAGCTAAAAGTGCGTCTACCTTGGCCTGCGGCGCGCTAAAGCTGGAAGCCAAAACACCGATAATCTATTACAACCGATAGTTGTGCATTGGTGGTTGGCAAGCCTGTCCACACCTCTCATCCCACGTCTCACGCCTGGCGCCTCACTTCACGCCGTCTTCCCGTCGGTCTCCCCTCGGCGCTTTCTGACAGGGCTGAGCATTTAAAGTTCAAATCAAATCAAAAAATTATATTTCAATTTCAATTTAGCTCAGCCCATTATTATTACATAGCATTCTAATTTTACACCACTCCGCTGCCGTCTGTGCTCTGTCGGAGTGTGACGAGGCGCGGCGCGGCGGGGAGGTGCGGGACGAAGGGGTAAGAGCGAGGGGGCAACCACTCGTGAAATCCTGTGTACAAGCCCGCGGAAATCTCAATGAAATCTTCAGAAATCTCGATGAAATCCTCGGAAATCTCGATGAAATCCTCGGAAATCTCGATGAAATCCTTGGAAATCTAGCTGAGAAATCTCATGAAATCTCATTGAAATCTTGTGAAATCCCATGAAATCTGAGAGAAATCTCATGAAATCTCATTGAAATCTTGTGAAATCTCATGAAACCTGAGAGAAATCTCATGAAATCTGAGAGAAATCTCATGAAATCTGAGAGAAATCTCTCAAAATCTGAGAGAAATCTCTCAAAATCTGAGAGAAATCTCTCAAAATCTGAGAGAAATCTTGCGCAATCAGTAGAAATCCCGTGTACACCACGATGGGGAGTGGTTGCCCCTCGGGTAAGAGAATCGCAAGCAAGAATGACCGTCATTTTTCTGGAAAGCTGAGCTGAGCAGTAGTAGCTGCAGCAGCGGCCGCGGTAGCAGACACGGCAGAGGTCATTGGCAAGGCTAGAGACTTGCTAGAGAGCGTTGCGCCAATAGTTTTTTTCCTTTTCTTTATTTTTCTTCAATACTGTAGAGAGGTCGTGCCCTGAAAACCTAAAAGATTCAAATGTAGGAGGATCAGGGAAATACCGAAAGTGAGCTGTGCATGCCGTGTTGTTGTAGGTTATCGACGGAGAGCGCAAAAACTGATCGAGCATTTTTTTTATTTTTTATCGCGGTCCGTGGGGCAACACTTCGGGGAGGCTGCTAGGAGCGCCCCTCCATCAGTGTTGCCAGAAAAGTGGGCGACGAGGCGCCCAAACGCATTGGAGTAAAGCGGGCTGCATCTGCTGCCTACTAGGCAACATGTACATGTACTCACCTGTGCTGCCTGGTAAGCTGTGTTCGGGCGCCTTATTGCCTACTTTACCGGCTACACTGCCCGCCGTGGTGGTAGACAACCATGACAGTCCGCTTGTCCGATGTGCACTCTCATTGTCCGCCTCGCCTGACCCGGCTCGGCCCGGGGCGGCGCGCGGCGGCGGCGGCCACTTTAGCTTTGTCGCTCCGCTGCTGCAGCTGGGCAGCAGAAGCGCCTTGCCGTCACTGGCGGGTCGCTGGCGGGGCGGGGCGGGGGCGAGGCGGGGGCGAGGGCCGCGAAGCACGCAGGTGGACGACGGGGAGCAGCATAGCGCTGGAATCCTATGAAACGCATGGACCTTTGGCATGGACGTTGTTTGCGCTGAGCGCCTGTGCTCTGTCGCGCCTGCGCCTCATGGCTGGTCTCATGAGCAGTAGGCTATGTTGCCAGAAAAGTAGGCGCTATGGCGCCCAAACACAGTGGAGTAAAGCGGGCCGCATCTTCGCCTGCCTACTAGGCAACATGTACGCAGCTCGTGGTAGGGTGCTGCCTAGTAAGAAGGCGCAGATGCGCCCCCCTCCTCCTCTTTACTGTTTGGGCGCCTTATTGCCTACTTTATGAGCGCGGCTCAGCCATGAGAGGAGGCTCAGCGCTTATTGCCTGCTGCTGGCCTCCCTCGCAGCCCTTGATGATGACGGTATGGAGTGAGTGCATTGCCTTCCGGTGCGGGACGTGATGCGACGCGACGCGACGTACGCAACATTGTATTGGCGCTGCGGGCCGGGCCCGGACGCCTGTTAGGAGAGTGGCCATGGGCAGGTAGGGGAGGGGAAAGGGGTACACTGTGAAAAAAATCTTTGTAAATTTACGACTTTTTTCATAATTTTGGATTACGATACGGAGTCGCGTAAATTTACGATCGCAGTCCTAAATTTACGAGAGCAAATTCTTGCCCGTTGAAGAAAACTAAGTCGACGCATGATGTCAACACTGTAAATACCAGAGCGAGGATCCTCGCCCTCAGGAGAGCGAGATATTTTCCCTCTCTTTTTAAGAGCGAGGTGTGGTTTTCTCACCTGATTAGAGCAATAAATTCAAAAATCTCGCCCTGTTAGAGCGAGGATTGGGAAACCTCGCCCTTTCTGAGTCAGGATTTTTACCCTTGATCTCACTCAATTTGAGTCATGTTGCAGATTCTTTCTCAATAATAGCGAGGCTCCTTAAGTCTCACTTAAATGGGACGACGGAAAAAAATCTCACTCTTTAGAGATGAGACATCTCACTCTTGGATTTGCAGTGAAAATATACTCTTAAATATACAACTCGAAGTCGTAACTTTACTACGCATTTGTCACGGAAATTTTTTCGGTAACCCTCACGACTATTTTTCACAGTGTAGGGGAGGGGGCGTCCAGCCATGTCCGGGGGGCCCAGCCGGACCTCCCAGCCGGCCGGGTCTCCTCTCGTCTCGTCGAGTGTTATATGCGCGACGAGCACGACTGCATGGAAAATCCGAGCCTGGTAATTATATTCGTGCCCTGAATGGCGTGCGTTAAAGCGTCGTTCGGAGGAGAATTTATTGATCCCAGGCGCTGGAGAAGGCAACCTTTATACTCTCCAGCAAGGGAGCACCCGGTGTACACTATGTATTGTGCGTGTGAGTGTGTGTGTGTGTGTGTGTGTGTGTGTGTGGCGAACACAAATGCCGCTAAAGACCCCATATACCTCACCGCGAATACCCTAAGCAAAATCTAAAACCTCTCGGACTTTGTGTGAACCTGTTGAACCTGTTTTTGTCGCGCTGCGCGGCAGCCGACGGCGGTGTCCCCATGTAATGCAGCGAGCCTGCGCATGGACGGTACGCCTCATAAAGTACTTTATGGTACGCCTCGCTGAGCGGAGCGGTACGCCCGCCGCGGCCCTCCGCAGTGCTGAACGCCCCTCCCCGCCCCACCTCGCCCCGCCCGGGCGCAGCGTCCACGCCTGCTCCTAATGTTTCTGGGGTCAACAGAAGCATGCCACCACGCAGGCTTATAACCGACTGTCTCGTTTCTCCCTTTCCTCCTTTTACCTTTTACCTACCTGTCTGTTGTTTATGTGAGGGGAGCGAGGCGGAGGAGAGCCCCCAGGTACCCTCCTGCCCAGCCCCGGCCCCGGCCAGCTGTACCCGACGTGAGAGATACAAACTTGCAGGTTGAGGTTGTGAGTCGGGCGAGTATCGTTGAACGACCTAAAATTGCTGCATGGTCGCAAAAAACAAGTTTCATGCCAGCCGCAGACACGTGGGACAGCCAAATACTGCATACTCGTTCGTCGTGGGTGTCTCCTGCTTTCATCCCTCTTTGGTGTATAATATTTTTAATCTTAATTGTCCATGACAGACTACGCAAACTGAAAATGGAAATGATCAAAAATGAAGGGCAGTTAGTGGGCTTCTTGCATTCCCCAGCCGGGCCAGGCCCCTCGCCGTCGTCGTCGCACCTCGTAGCAGCGTGTCGCGGGGCGGGGCGGGGCGGGGCGGGGCGGGGCGGGGCGGGGCGGGGCGGGGCCGCTGGGGCAGGCCCACAGTCACAGCTTCTAATCCTGCTGCTGCTGCTGCTGTTGCTGCCGCTGGCTCTCCTCCAAGCTGGGAAAGCGCGCGTAACGCTCGGTTGCGCACATCTCGTAAATTATTTTTCCGTCGAAGATCCGCCCATTGCGTCCCGTCCCGTCCCGCTGCTGCCACCCCGCCCTGCCCCGCCCTGCCCCGCCCCGCCCCGCCCCGCCCCGCCCCGCCCCGCCCCGCCCCGCCCCGCCCCGCCCGGCCTGCTCTGTGGCCGTGCCTGCCGTGCCGCTGCGCCCCTTGCGGCTTCTCCAACACTTCCCAGTCTGTTTTCCCCCGAATAAATAAACATACAAATCTTTGTTCGGCCCTGCCTTGGCCTGCCGGCGGCACCACCGGACCGCACCGCACGGAGGCGGGGCGCGGCGGGGCCCCCGCGGGGCCGCGGGGTCAGATCCCTTTGCCTATCGGCTCGGCGGGGTTGCGGTACTCCGCGCGGCGCACAAAGCGCTCGTGACGCGTGCCGATGTGATGCGATGCGGCAGTTTGCATAAGAAGTTCGTAACGTCCCAACGTGAGAGGACCTTCCCGTCCCCGTCCCCGCTCCCCTGCAGGCAGGGCCTGCACGCCACGCCACGCCACGGTTCTCTCCCCGGACCGGACCCGGCGCAGCGCGCCAGTCGTCAATACTGAGGCTCTTTGAGAGCGCTTTGAGCGCCGCGCCCGCGCGTCGGGGCGTTCGAGAATCTTCGCGCGGCTTCCTCGCGAAACAAAAACCTTTATTTTTTTTTTATTTTTTATTTTTTGGCTGGCAGCCCGTCGGGCTCGCTGGTATACGGGGAGTAGGCGGGGCGGGGTGGGGTGGGGCAGGGCGGGGCGGGGTGGAGCGTGCGCCCAGTCGCCATGGTCGCTACGGGTCGCTACGTGCCGGTCCACCGGGCGGCCGGCTCATGTAAATTCCCGGGCCTGCCCGCCGCCCTGGGCCCCACTCCACCCCGCCCCACCTCACCCTCCTACACCCCCACCTCGCCCCAGCCCGCCCCGCACTACCGCCTTCTCAGTGTTTCTGCTTCAGCCACGCTGCCGGCACCCGGGGCACGACATACTCAGCATCTGGTTACACAGCTCAGCCCTTAGCCCTAGGACCCCGTCCCGCTGGGCCACTCCGACAGGGATGTCCGCGCTGCACGACGACATGACATAGCTGGTCCTGGTCAACCTCGAGTCCTCGAACTCTAGGTGAGCCCAGCAGAGTCCCTTGCTACCCTACCACAGCGTGCCCTGCCCGGCCCTGCCCCCGGTGCGGGGCGGAGCCCAACTGTTGCTGCCTTCGTTTGATTTCCGCCTGGGGATTCAAACACCACAGCAGTCGCAGTGGTAAAGCAGGTCACCCCTTCCACACCCACTTACCCGTCTCCTTTCTTTCTCTCTCTTTCTCTCCCTCACTTCGCCTGCAGTGGGACAAGGATGGGAGACGGACAGCAGCGCGGCGCGGGTGCGTCATGCTCAGCCCCCGCGCAGCCCCCGACCAGCGCGCCTTCAGGCTGTCAGCCCCGCGTGAATCAGCTGGGCCGCCTCACAGCAAACAGCGCAGCCCCCCCCCCCCCGCCCCGCCGCTTGGGATGTGCTTGTGCTCGGGGTGCTCTACTTCCAAGCAAGCCTGACGTGTCGTGTGGCCGGGCGGGGCGGGGCGGGGCGGGGTGCGGCCGTCGAGCAGGTGCCGTGTCGTACACCATACCGAAGCGTTCCGCGACATTTGCGACGCCAGAGGCAGGCACGGGTTCGGCCTCGCGGAGTCATTCGAACTAAATGTCGATGTGAATCTGAATGAGTACCCGCCTCTACGGCCGGCCACCAAGGTGGGCCACTGGGCCACCACGGCTCCGCTGGTCCGCGCTGTGGTACTGACTGGATGAGCCGCGTGGTTGTGGTCCGGTTGCGGTCCGGTACCCAGTTTGCGCATCCGCACAGGTGTCGATCCATGGTCGTCCTGCTGCTGGCGGTCTTGATCGTCCTGCTGCTGGTGGTCCTGATCGTCCTGCTGCTGGTGGTCCTGATCGTCCTGCTGCTGGTGGTCCTGGTCGTCCTGCTGCTGGTGGTCCTGGTCGTCCTGCTGCTGGTGGTCCTGGTCGTCCTGCTGCTGGTGGTCCTGATCGTCCTGCTGCTGGTGGTCCTGGTCGTCCTGCTGCTGGTGGTCCTGATCGTCCTGCTGCAGCTGGGTCTCATCGTCCTGGTGAAACGGAAGGGGGTGGGGTAGCGAATGCCCCCCCCTCCCCCCCGCGCTGACCCGCCCCGCACTTGCTATGTACAACTGCAGCTGCTATCGGCACTTGTTTGGTGCAGCGGGTGACGTGGCCGGGCGGGGCGGGGCGGGGCGGGGCGGGGCGGGGCGGGGCGAGGCTTGTTTCACCGCCGTGAAGGCGGCCATTGTTTTGGCTGGGTCACTCTGCGCCATCGCCCTCCCTGCCCTGCCCTGCGTCAGTCGCTTTGCAATGCACACAGTCGGTTTGCTATTACCCCCGCGGCGGCCCGCCCCGCGCAGGGAGAGCGCCGCCGCCGCTGGCTGGCAAGGCCTTGGGACTTGCCATTACTGATTGCCTTTCTGACGATTGCCTGTTTGGGAAGATCGAACTGCTGACAGCGGCCTGCCCCGCCCCGCCCCGCCCCGCCCCGCCCCGGCCGCCGCTGCTGTTTGCACTTTCGCTGGCGCGGATTGAATGGCCGCTGCGCTGCGCGGCACGGCTTTACCCCGCGCTCCCCGTCCCCGTCCCCGCGCTGCGCGTCTCTGCGTGTCGGCAGCGTCATTCTCCTAACCGTCTTTCTGCCGCTCCGCCCGCCAAGAATATTCCATCATTTTGCCAAATCTTGGAGTCTAGCGAGTGAAAGTTCCGCGTCGTTAACCCTGGCCGGGCCGAGGCCGGGGGGTTGCCGGGCCGCGCGGGGTTGGCGGCGCCGGCGCCCAAGAGGCCCTGATTACCTTCCCTTGCCTCGCTATGGCTTCATTCACTGCTGGCTGTAATCTGTCTGCGGTGCGGTGCGGTGCGGTGCGGCGCGGCGCGGCGTGGTCGGAGGTTCCTCTCCTCCATGCGGGCGCTGGAGAGAAACGGGCCGGGCCGGGGCGCTGCATGGCGCTGCTGATGCTGGGACTTCTCTCCTCAGCAGCACAAGCAGGCCATTTACTCCGGCACGATTGAAACCTTTCACCCGGTACGCTGCGCTCTGCGCTGCGTGCGCTGATACTAACTAGTCGCTGGCGGGGCGGGGCGGACATGGCAGCAGTGTTGCCAGAAAAGTAGGCAATAAGTCGTCGCCCCGCAAACACAGTGGAATAGAGCGGGCTGCATCTGAGCCTGCCTACTAGCCAACATGTACGCACCTGTGCTAGGGTGCTGCCTAGAAGGCAGGCGCAGATGCAGCCCGCGCTTTACTCCACTATGTTTGGGCCCACTTTTCTGGCAACACTGCATATCACGACCTCACCTCGCCCTCGGCAAGAAGTGTTGTAGCAGCTATTGTACGGTCAGCTCATTTTTAGTCGCCCCTACCCTCTGGTCGAACACGTAGCAGTGTTGCCTTAAAGTTCATCAAAAATACACACACCGGAAGACACCCGCCCCCGCTGTTCAACATAAAGATGCTGTTCAATGCGGGCGCGTATCTCCTACTGTCTTCTAGGCAACATGAACGCACCTGTGCTAGGGTGCTACCTAGTAGGCAGGCGCAGATGCAGCCCGCTGCGCGCAGGTGTGATACGCAGGCGCAGGTTCTCGCCGAGCTTGTCCGGCAGCCCTGTTGAGGACGCTGTTACCTTTGCCTCCAACACACTCCTCGATGCCGCTGCCCACTGCTGTCGCACAGGCAGGCGCAGAGATGTCCAGAGATGTGTCACGCCTTTGCGTATTTTGTCACCGCTGCCTTTGCGTGCGTGCGTCACCCACCGCCTCCCGCCCCTCGCAGCTGCGTGCCGAGCACCACAACAGGGCGACGATCATTCCGGGGGCAGGAGAAGGGATATTGGGGGGGGGGAGGCAGGAGGGGGGAGGGGGCAGGAGGGGGGAGGGCTCCCACCGTGCCGCCGCGCCGCGTGCATCGTGGCCACTGATCGCAGTAAGAGGTCCATTATCCGGTCCACTCGCAGCCATTAGCCGCTCAGAGAAGGGGAGAGGCTGAGCTGAGAGGGACGACTCTCGCCCGGCCCGGCGCGGCGTGGCGCGGCGGGGCCCGGCTCTACCTCTGGGCGGGGCGGGGCGGGGCGGGCGCGCGGAGGCACGACGGCCCCTGCCCTGCCCTGCCCTGCACCGTGCCGCCACGCTACGGAGCTCTGCCCGATGATGACATAAACTAGACGCTCCTGCCTCCTGGCCCGACACGACGGAGGTGGAGGTGGTGACCCTCATGACCATGGCCCTGTGGACCCTGCCCTGCCGCTGCGAGGGGCGTCCTACTTCATGGAGCATGGCGCAGGGGCCTCGGCGGCGGGGCGGGCGGTGCTCATGGCAGCGGGGGCGGGCGAGGCTCATGGCAGCGGGGGCGGGCGGTACCCATGGCGGCGGGGGCGGGCGGTGCCCATGGTCGCGGGGGCGGGCGGTGCCCATGGTCGCGGGGGCGGGCGGTGCCCATGGTCGCGGGGGCGGGCGGTGCCCATGGTCGCGGGGGCGGGCGGTGCCCATGGTCGCGGGGGCGGGCGGTGCCCATGGCGGCGTGGCCTCGAACCGCTGCGCCGCACGCCGCCATCTGAGATGAGCTTCGCATGAGCTGCTGTGTGTTCAGAGTGTTTGAGCTTCCGTCACCGACAAAACAGGGGAAACAAAGAAGAAGGAAAATATGTGAGTCACAGTCCGTGGCAAGTCGCAAAAATATGCTAGCTCGGCGCAGCGCCGGTGGGCTGTGGGCCGCCGGGCGCGGCCGGAGAATGGAAAGAGATATTTCGGCGCCAAGGTGCGATTACCGGCGCGAGGTGAGCCACGGCCAGATGCGTTTGGAGCGTAGCGCATCGGTCTGAATTTAAATACGGCCCGCGAGCGGAACGCGTGTTCACTTAGAAACGCAAAGGCGTGGCTCAGCGGCTCAGCACATTTTAAAGGTGTTATGCATTTGCAACCTTACGAGCTTTTTACCGCCTTTGAAAAGGCGTGGCTTGAATCTTCCAATCATAGATCAGGTGCCAAACACTTTTGACACAACTGCAAGTGAGCGAGTAAATTCACCCGTTTGCAAATGAGTGACATTCGTACACTTGGATTCCCTGTGTAGTGAAGCTAGCGAATCCTTCGATGCCGGGGCGGAGGGAGCGAGCGGGTACGCGGAGAGCATGAGAAGTGCATTCAGGCGCCACCCATTGTCGTGTCAGTTTTGAAAATTAGCACCTCCAACTTCCAGAAAGGATTATGTGAAAAAATATGTATGGGAAGTGAACAGAGGGCGTCTCGGTAGCCTTCGTGTTTTATTATCCGTCGGTGGTTCGCGTTTTTTTTTTGACTAGACTATTAGCCTTTCAGCTCAAGGCTATAACTGCTCTCTCTCACAACAAAATCTAAAGAAACACACTATAGAGAGCGATCTAATTTGTCCCCATCTGACATTTCCCCATCCCTGGAAAAAAGCACCCCTCGAACTATTCAGTTTAGGCCCAGCTAGTTCCCCTCTGAATTTTTATGAGCCCCACCTTTTTTTTTATTCGTTTCCCTTATTTTCCACGAATGTACTCTCCGCCGGTTTTTACAAACTTTCTAACCGCAGGCTTCTAGGCCTTCCTCCTCTTTTAACAGACGTTGTTATGTGCATTTCACTCCCCTACGAGCCTCTCTCCTGTCCTCTCTGTCTCACTCTCTCCCCTCCCACCCGTATTCACCGAGCGGAAATACTTGTTGCATGCTGGCCTCATCCTCCCACACGCCGCCGGGCCAGGCCGCCCGCCCCGCCGGCCCCGGCGTTTGGGTACTCGGCTACAGCAAGGGTCTCCCGCTGGCAGAGGTAAGGGGTCGTTCATAAACACGCTAAAAACATGTTTGCTACTATGGTAACAGCAAAAGAATTTTGCTACCACTGACAATTTTTTCTTTGCCATTCGTGCAAAATGTTTTGCAGGAGTGGCAAAAAAGTTATCAGTGGTAGCAAAATTATTTTGCTGTTACCATTGTAACAAAAGTGTTTGCTAAACCAACGTTTTTTGCTTGCACTACGAGCCCTGAAAGGCGGGGGAGGGAGGCGTACAAATATTACGGGCCATCCCCAATGTGTAATGATACCATGATATTTGTATACCCCTGGGTTCAAATATTATGGTGGTCTATGAGTTCCGATGAAAGTCTTGAAGCTAATGAGGTCCCGTAATATTTTGTACCCATCCCCCCCCCCCTCTCATCTCTACTGACAGGCCGGAAAAATGCTCGCAGTGAGAGGCTCAGTCAAAATACGCGCTGCTGTCCGAATTCGCACCGCCTAATCGTGGAGCAGTCTTTTGTCTGCTCGCGATGATGTCTGAACGCCACGCCCGTCTTATTCCACGAACGAGCGAGGAGCCGGCCCGGCTGCCCGTAACCTGTTGGACACGGTGGCGGCGGTAGGCGAGGCGGTCCGGCCCGCCCCGCGCTGCTCGGAAATACCGATGTGTGTGACTAGCGCATGACGCGGGCCGTCACGGCCGTGACGGTGCCGTGACGGTGCCGTGTGCACAGGCGCTGTGCGTTTGGACGCGACGGGACGCTTCGGCTCACTGCCCGGCCGTCCGTAAGGTCGGAATCGTTGTTATGAAATGTGATGAGCTGCTGCCACTATCTGAAGAGAGGAGAGGAGAGGAGAGGTGAGGAGGTGAGAACCGCCTACTCGTTTTGGGAAATAGCAGGCCTGGAGTGCCGGGCCGGGCCGGGCGAAGCAGGGCCGGACTGTTTCCCATCCTGGTAATGAGAGTCGGCTGTCCGTCCGCCTCTCTCTCTCTCTCTCTCTCTCTCTCTCTCTCTCTCTCTCTCTCTCTCTCTCTCTCTCTCTCTCTCTCTCTCTCTCTCTCTCTCTCTCTCTCTCTCTCTCTCTGTCTCTCTCTCTCTCTCTCTCTCTCTCTCTCTCTCTCTCTCTCTCTCTCTCTCTCTCTCTCTCTCTCTCTCTCTCTCTCTCTCTTCACACCAACCAATATGTCGCTCTCTGCCCCTTCCGCTCTCTTTCTGCCGTTTCTCCCCCGGGCGCCGGGCAGGGGCCGGGTCGGGCCGGCGTGAGTATCGAAACCAGTTCTATTGTGATGGCCGAGGTGTCGGTATCACTGCTTTCTAGTATGTATCCGCACGGCGTGTGCACGCCGGCACAGCGCCCCACCCCACCCCACCCCACCCCACCTCACCCCGCCCCGCCAGTGGCCAGTGCACCAGCGTAGTACTTACATGTGTTCTGACAAGCAGTCCATGAAGTCCCCCATTCGTTTTATCACGCATACTACCCTTATGCACAACTTATGCATTGTTATGCACGATTTTATTCAACCATCACGGTAAAAACCACGTCTTGGTTTTCAAGACGTTTTGGAAAAACCAAGACGTAGCAATGCATTTTCTCCATAAGAAACCCGTGGCGTCTTGAAAACCAAGACGCAGTTTTTCCCGTGTATAGTTATGCACAAAATTTATTCACGCATTGTACATAATTATGCAAAAATTTGTGCATAAGGGACAAAATTAAGCATAAAGTTGAGCACGAAAATTGTGCATTGTTATGGCTGCTCCTGCTTAAAGTCCTGTCAGGCTTAAGGCATATGCACAACAAAGTGCATGACGGTTTAGTGTGTAGGTACTAAGGTCCAGTGTTCCCAGAAAAGTAGGCTAAAAGTCGCCCAAACACAGTGGAGTAAAGCGGGCTGCATCTGCGCCTGCCAACTAGGCAGCACCCTAGCACACGTGCGTTCATGTTGCACAGTAGGCAGGCGCAGTAGCAGCCCGCTTTACCTCGCTGTGTTTTGGCTACTGTTTTGCCTACTTTCCTGCCTGCACTGCCGTGTAGGAGGGTAGGCACCAGGGCGAGTACATGAGCGACAGCGGCAGCCCCTCCCGCACCTGAGCCAGGCCCGGCGGCCCCAGCCTGCCCGCGCCAGCCCGCGCCGCGCTCACGCTAGTGTCACATTCCGGTGATGATAATTAGTTCCGCTGAGCTCCGCGCGCTGAGCGCCCCGCCCCGCCCCACCCCGCCCCGCCCCGCCCCGCCTCGCGCGAGGAGAGCAGAGCAGAGCACTGTGTCCGTGTCGTCGTGCCGCCCGGGCCCGGCGTGCCGCGAGCTTATTGTAGGTGCCCTCCCCTCCCCCGCCCCGCCCCGCCCCGCCCCGCCCCGCCCCCCCCCCCCCCGCCCCCCCCCGCCCGCCCGCCCCGCCCCGCCCCGCCCCGCCCCGCCCCGCCCCCCCCCGCCCCGGTGTCAACGCTCGCTGGCTCGCCGCGCCTCGCGCCCGCGCAAGGCCAGAAGGAGGGGAGGGGAGGAGGGGAGGCGGGCACGGCGAGGTAAAACAAGCTCCGCTCCAGGGCCGCAGCAGTGCACTGCGTAGCCGCGGGGTGAGTGAGTGAGTGAGTGAGTGAGTGAGTGAGTGAGTGAGTGAGTGAGTGAGTGAGTGAGTGAGTGAGTGAGTGAGTGAGTGAGTGAGAGTGCGCAATGCTCTGGATGGCTCTGGAATCCAAACTACACTATAACTCGAAGGGCCAACAAGTTTGTGTTCTTTTGAGGCCACACATCGCAAAAGGAAACATCCTTAATTTGTGACTTTTTTTTTCGGCGACAATTTTGACAATTTTGTCGCCAAAAGCTCCGCGTGTGTCCGAAGCGGTGATGCAGGTCACTGTTTTACGGTTACACGCGGAGCTTTTCGCGACAAAATTGCCGCCGAAAAAAAGGTCACACGCGCAAGTGTCGCCGGAAAAAAGGTCACAAATTATGGATGTGTCCGATTTCGGGTGTGTCGACGATTTAGGGTTACATGTGTGACCTTTAAAATGACAGTGTAGGGAGGGGAGACATAGCCGGCCTGCGGTGCTCTGCGGTTCGGCTCCTCGGACTTACTTTACGTCGGTGGAGGTGTGTGACGTGTGGCGTTCATCACCCCGGAGGATAAGATACGTGCAGCACGGCTCTAGCGGGCGTAGCCGACACCGCCATTTGGATCTGGGACGGCACCCCCGCCCCGCCCCGCCCCGCCCCCCCCGCCCCGCCCCGTCGTCATCACGCTGCGCGGCCACCCGGGCTTCTTTTATTCGCGTATCCCCCCCCCCTCCCCCTCCCGTTACTTTTTCTATGTTTTTGATGGTCTTGCTTCCTGTACGGCATGCTTGCATGATGTGCTTTATGGACGAGGACGCCCTGCTGACCTCCATCCTGCAGTCTGCAGCAGACGGACAGGGCAGGGCCGGTGCATGCTGCAGTGGCTGCAGCAAGATGAAGGCTAAAGGGTGCCGTGTGGCAGGGCAGATCACGTTGCCTACCTAAAATACCTATTTTTGAGGACTCTCGCGATCCTCATACTGCTACGTGTTCCCTGAAACGCACGGTATGATGTACTGTACGTACTTCCGGTCGCAAACCACTGCCAGAAAAACTTCAGGGAATCCCATTAATTTTTATACAGCCTTTACTGTAGTTTCAGGTACAAGATGCACTGTACATTTTGACAGTCGTGCCCCAAAACATAAAATTGTTGAAACGGAAAAAACAATTATGGAAATAGATTCGTCTCGACGAGACGAACGAAAAATTGCAACAATGCCATGGGTTTTGACTCGAAATGAAAAAGGTTATTAGCCTTCAACAATCTTAGTTTTTGGGATACTGGATGGAATGTCAAAAAAGTACAGTGAATCCTGTTCCTGTATTTACAGTAAAGGCTTATAGCCCTTAAATTAACGGGATTCACTGTAGTTTTTTTTTTCTTGCAGTGAGTGAGCTTAATAGCTTGATGAAGTTATACTTCTGCACTGAATATTGGTTGGCGTCTAAAGACGCCAAAATCTTGGCGTCTTAAGACGCCAAAATCTTGGTGTCTAAGACGCCAAATCTTGGCGTTTTATGACGCCAAATGCAAATTGTGTTGTTCTCCTAGAGGACGCCAGTATTTGGCATCTTTGAACTCCAAAATTTGGCGTCTTTTGACACCAACATTTGGCGTTCATAGAAAAACGCCAACTTTGGCCTCACAAGACGCCACGCAGTTTTCAGTGTGATGCACAAGAATCGTCTTCACTGTGTAAGCGCAGACTAGACCGTGGAGCTGGGCGGGGCGCCGGCGCCAGTCGCCACAGGGAAACACAAACAGGCTGCCTGTGGGGGGAGGGGGGGGGGGTCGCACGGTGATTCACAGTTGACGCGGTGATGTCATTATAGAGCCACTGCGAGGCGCGGCGAGGCGCGGGGCGGGCCGTGTGGTCCGCCAAGATGAACGGCGCACTATAAATATGGAGCGAGGTGGGGTGGGGTGGGGTAGGGTGGGGTGGGGTGGGGTGGGGTGGGGAGGGGTGGGGTGGGGTGGGGTGGGGTGGGGCGGGGTGAGGCGTCGGAGCGCGGCGCGGCGGTCGCTGGCCGGGCGTAACTAATCTGCCAGGTTAGCGACACGGAAGAAATTGAACGTAAAAGGCCATGATCGTGTAGAAGAGGAGCTTCGGAGCACCGTACCGCTATCCCGATGTGTTTTATCACACGACAGTCCGTGTCCTTGGGACTCGTCGCTGAAAAAGTTACCTGTAGTTAGTCCCGCCTTCCGCCGCACGCTCTTCCGCTCGAAGCATACCCCCCCCCCTCTCTCGCTCTCTCTCTCTCTCTCTCTCTCTCTCTCTCGCTCTCTCTCTCTCGCTCTCTCTCTCTCACTCTCTCTCTCTCGCGCGCGTCTCTCTCTCTCTCTCTCTCTCTCGCCATTCTCTCTCTCTCGCTCTCTCTCTCACTCGCTCTTTCTCGCTCTCTCGCTCTCTCGCTCGCTCTTTCTCGCTCTCTCGCTCGCTCTTTCTCGCTCTCTCTCTCTCTCTATCTCTTTCTCTCTCTCCGCACATCGACCCCGAGCATCGTTCCGTCCCGGCCGCTAAACTACCCCGGTCGCTGGCGCCAGTGTCTGGTGCACGTTGGGTAGGGCAGTGTCGCCTGAAGGGCGTTACAGGTCGCCGACCCAGGCCGGCGCGGGCTCGGGCTCAGGTCCGCCGCCGCGGCCAGCAGCTCTGCAGTGTCGAGGTGGCCCCGCCCAGCCCCGCCCCGCCCCCCCCGCCCCGCCCCGCCCCGCCCCGCCCCGCCCCGCCCCAGCAGCCCTGTCGGCGAGGGCGGGCGCCGAGACACCGAGACAGGTAGCCTAGGGGTGGAGTGGAGGCCTTGCCGCCTGGCCTACTTGGCTCGCTCCCACGTCATTCCTGCTGGCTGCACCCCGCCAGTACCCCCACCCCCGCTCCCCCTCCCCCCTCTGGCCCTGCCGACACCCCTTCCCGTCCCACCCCCGCTTCCACCCTCACCGCCGCGAGACAAGGGGGATCAAATCACGCGAATAGTATTATTTGTATTTGAAGCCCCTTTGCTCGCGGGTCTTGCTGCGAGTCATTGTCACCGCGCGTGTGCTTCTGGAGGTGCATTGGAAACCAACGACTGTAGCGGTAAAATACTCTGCAAATCTAACTGTTGTGTTACTGCATGACAGGCTAAACTGCGAAATTCAGCAGTCTTGCAGTTTAAACTTCTGTCGTGTAGTACAACAGTTTAAACGGAAATAATACTGCTGAGTTTTGCAGTTCAAACTGGCATGTGTTGCAACACAGATTTGCAGAGTAGACGCAAACGTTACGCCCCTCCCCCACCCCCTCTCCTCCAGGGTTTTCGAGGTGGGTGTGGGTGGGGAGGTGAAGAAGGGGAGGTGACCGTGGCACTGCCGGGCCGGAGCCGGCGCGGCGTGCTCTGCTGCTCCGACCGGATTTGTGACTCACGTAGTATGTAAACCGATCCAGTCCCGGGGATAGGGGCGGGTGCCCCCCGCGGCCGCCCCCCCCCCCCCCAACTCCCCAACCTCCCCCCCGACGGGTCCCGGCACCGCGACGCCAGGTCGTGCCGCGCTGTTTTTGTCGCGTCGCGTCGTGGCGTGGCGTGGCGTGGCGCGGCCGCGGCGCCTTACTCGGAACTCGGCAAACACCTGTTTTTTCATGACCCTCTCTGGACCCCTGCCCCGCCCCACACCTCCAGGGCAGATCGACTTTCTTTGTGAGTCGTGTGGTCCCTTAGCGAGGCGGCGGGGGTCGGGGACTGCACACACATGCTGTGTACACGTGCGTAAACGCTCATGCTACACCTTTCACTGTTAGTTCCTTACAAAGGATGTTCTTCATATTACGAAGAATTGGGTTTGTAACGTACAAAGGATCTGGCACCACCATATTACAAACCGATTTTCTTCATATTACAAACAATATTGGTTTGGGAACAACAGCGTATTCTTCGTAATACAAACTGGAAGCCTTTGTAATACGAAGAATTTGTTTGTATTACGAAGGTGCCAAATCCTTTGTACGTTACGAAGAGCAGTTCTTCGTAAGAAACTTACAGTGTTAGGCTTGCCAGGCGTAGCATGTTCAAAGTATCATGGCACGAGTCGGACAAATAATCTGCACGTTAGTATATAAAGTTTTCCACAACCAAACGGGCCGTGACCGTGTCTCACATTGAACTCCAGGACGGAAATTCGCACGTCGCACGTTCTAGGGGAGTTCCAGTCTAGACCCAGACCCTTTGAGTTACACAATGCCGGTGCCTTGCGTGGTGGCGATCACTTTTTCCTTCTCATGGTTTTATGGCTTCTTTCTTCTGCTATCGACCTGCGCCCCGCCCCGCCCCGCCCGCCCCGCCCCGCCCCGCCCCGCCCCGCCACCACGCCACGCCACTCTCGCAGGACATGTGAACGCATCAGGTCGCGGGAAGGATTAGGGTCAGAGGCCCTGAGCGCCCTGGCATTGCACACACACACGCACGCGCGCGCGGGAGAGAGAGAGAGAGAGAGAGAGAGAGAGAGAGAGAGAGAGAGAGAGAGAGAGAGAGAGAGAGAGAGAGAGAAGCAGACGGGAGGGACCGAGATGGGAGGCTCCCTGAGCGCCCTGTATCGTGCTGCATGCTGTTCCCTGACTGAAAGGGGAAAAAAATGAAAATTGCTGTGTGCGCCATATAATGGCAAATGGCCGGGCGGCCCCCGCCTGCCTCATGGGCCCTTGCCCCCCCCTCCCCCCCTCTCTCCTCCCCTCCCCTCCCCGAGGGGCCGCGACCATGGCCAGCAGGGATCTGACGTGCACCTACTGAGTCGAAGCGCAGGCGGGGAGGGACGGACCTGTACGCGTGCGCTCTGAGGCTGCGCGTCAATGGCCAAGCGGAGCCCCGTGAGGTTAGGCAACCCGAGCGCGCCGGTGCGCGAGGCGGAGGGGGTTGCCTACCGAGGTAGGCGTCTGGCCGGGCTCGGCAGCGGGGGATGGGCGACTATCGCGATGATGTTTCGACGACTGATTTACTGACTGACAGACTGACTGACTGACTCACTGACTGACCGACTGACTGACTGATTTACTGACTGATTGACTGTTTTACTTACTGTCTGTCTGACTGACTGACTGACTGACTGACTGACTGACTGACTGACTTACAGACTTACCGACTTACCGACTTTACTGACTGTCTGAATGACTGACTGACCGACCACGTGACTTTCTCCTTCCCCTTCATAAGCTGAGCCTGCCGCTGCGGCTCCTGTGTGTGCGCTGGCTGCGGCTGGCTCCTCTCTGCCGCCTGCAGAACCGATGCCTATTCAAACCGACACGACAGGAGTGGCGGTCCGGCCGGAACATGTCATTATGCGGCCGCCCCGCCCCGCCCCGCCCCGCCCCGCCCCGCCCCGCCCCGCCCCGCCCCGCCCCGCTCCGCTGCCGTACCGTTCTGCCCTGCGCCGCACCGCGCGGCTTCCAACTTTTCCCCGCATAGCGTTGGGGCGTTTCGTCCGACGTCCGTTTCCCCGTAACGCTTCTGCCCGTCAGTGTGTCAATGCCGACCCGGCCCGACCCGGCCCGTGTGTGCCTACCGTTATATTTGTATGGACAGCACAGCGTAACGTTTGTTTGCCTGTTCGCCGCCATGGCCGCGGTGCGGTCCGTGCCGGGCCTGTCCACCTGTTACCTGTTGTGCGGCTGTCCCCGCGGCCTGCTGTCCTGTCCGTGCCGGGCCTGTCCACCTGTTACCTGTTGTGCGGCTGTCCCCGCGGCCTGCAGGCCTGGCCCCTGCTGTCCTGTCCGTGCCGGGCCTGTCCACCTGTTACCTGTTGTGCGGCTGTCCCCGCGGCCTGCAGGCCTGGCCCCTGCTGTCCTGTCCGTCCGCGAGCCCCGCGAGCAGCTGCCAATCAGGTGAGGGTCAGGAGCCGGCCAGCCGGCCCGCCCCGGCCCGCCCCGGGGTTATTAATACGCTTCCGCGGGGCAAAAAAGCAGAACGAGGAAAATTAGTTACGGGTATTTTCTGTCTTATGCGAAAAATATAAAGCTGCATGCCTTTTACTTTTTTAACCTACGATTGTAGCAAATTCGTGTAAATCCTTACACTGTTATAAAATACTACAATTTAACAACAGTGTGGAACTGTTATTTATAAACACGATGGAAAAGTGTTAAAATTTATTGTACATTGTAGGGTACAACGAGCTGAATGTACAGCGTTTCACTGTTAATGTCAAATACAACGACGAATTGTACGGTTCATATTGACGGTATTTTTTTACAGTGTACCTAATGTCATATGAACTAGTAGTGCCTATTATCTATTTTAGAAAATTCTGCTTTTTTTTTTTCGCGAACAGAAAGAGTTGGGGACATTGACTGACAGCGACAGAGCGGGGCGCAAAGAGCGAAATGCATTGCGGCGTGGGCGCGGCGGGCGGCTCCGTAGAAAGTGTAGGGAGCTGGTGTCGCGGTGCCTGGTCGGGTACCCCGGCGAGGTGCAGCCCCTCCCGGGGCCTCCCGGGGCCCTCCCGGGGCCCTCCTGCCAGGGGGCTCGGCAGACTCGTGACTCGGTGGTAACCGAGACCATGGGAACCGCGGTGGCGGCAGCGACAGCGGCGCGAGGCTCTGCGACCAGAAAAATGAAAATTTGAAGCAACGATCGTAGGGTTACCCTAGCACAGGTGCGTACCTGTTGCCTAGTAGGCAGGCGCAGATGCAGCTCGCTTTACTCCACTGTCTTTGCGGGCGCCGTATTGCCTACTCTTCTGGCAACACTTACATCCACGTCCTTGTTAGTTTTCCTTCGCACTACCGCGTCACGTTTCTTGTCCCTTTCATTTTCCTTTCCTTCTTCTTTTTTTTGCCGGGAGCAACTCGTCCTTTTCCCGCTCCATCCTTCCCCACCCGTCCACCACCGCGCTGCGATCGCTATCCATTACTGACATTCCTCCGGAGGCAAAAGCGTTTTGGTCCAACGGGAGCGGAAGTGTCGGCGGGGGGGGGGGGGGGGGGGGTAGCGTGCGGTACGGGCCGCGCGGGGCGGGGGCCGGCGGGGCGGGGGTGTATTGTGTATAGAAGTTTCCCTCCGTCCGTGCTGCTTGGCCCTGGTGAGCGTTGTGCCTCCTCACCTGTAAGGTGGAGGTGGGGGGGGGGGGGGCGTCGTGAAAGGTACGGCACCGACCAGCAGCGGCGGGTCGGGGGCGTGGTGGATGCTGACATCGCCACGCCACGCCACGCCACGCCACGCCACGCTGCGCCGCGCGGAAGCCCAAAGAACCTGCCGCGCGCCGCGGCGGCGTTCAGCAGCTGCCGTCTGCGTGGTGCACGGCGGCGCCCCGTCGCGCCACAGGACCTCGCCACGCCACGCCACGCCACGCCACGCCACGCCACGCCACGCCGTCCTCCCAACCAGCCGCAACATAACAACAATGAACCCGCTCCATTCGGCTCGGGGCGTGGCGGGGCGTGGCGCAGGGCCTGGCGTGGCGGGGGGCGGGGCGGGGCGGGGTGGGCGCCGGCGCGGCGGCCCGCCGTCCACACGGCGTCAGCAGTCACTCTTCCAGGCGGCCGGCCCCGCCCCGCCCCGCCCCGCCCCGCCCCGCCACGTTCACTCACTCTCACTCACTCTCCCACTCACTCGCGTTCATTCACTAAGTCAGTCATTCATCCATTCTTTCATTTTGGCGGATAAGCGCGGGGCGTGTGGTGCCGGGCAGGGCAGGGCAGGGCAGGGCAGGGCAGGGCAGGGCAGGGCAGGGCAGGGCAGGGCGGCAGCGCAGACACGTAATAGGCTGAGGGCGGCCCGCTCCGCAACAGGGTCCGAGCGCGTACGGACACCGCCCGCCCGGAAAACCGGGAAGACCAGGAAGATCCCCCTCCCCCCTAAATGAGGAAGAGGCAACATGTATGCATCTGTGCTAGGGTGCTGCCTAGTAGGCAGGCGCAGATGCAGCCCGCTTATTTACTCCACTGTGTTTGGGCGACTTTGCACTGTTAAATTTTAAGTCGTCACATTACGACAAAGTCGGTGCTAAATTTTACTTTTGAAAGGTTCGTCACATGACAAATGGTTCATAACAGTGCACTGTAAAAAATTTCTTTTGTAAATTAACAAGTAATATCTGTGAATTTTGTTAAACGAACTGCCTGTTAAATATTTGTTCTTTTACAGAGTTTATTTGTGAATTTACTTTTATTCCTGTACATTTACAAAAGAATTCTGTGACTTTACAAAAGAAACCTGTAACGTAACAAACGTTATCGTTTGTTTTGCGACTTTTCTTGTTATTCTACTAATTTGGCCATCAATGTACAGGCAAAATCTGTTTATCGATTTAACAGAGAAAATCTTCTAATTTTTTCCTGTTATTTTACATCAAATGTTTACAGTGCAGGCACGCTGTTCGTTTTGTAAATGTGAAAATAAAAGTAAATTCACGAATATTTCTTCACAAGAGCTGTGATGAAACAGTCGTCACATGACATACATTTCGTCACTTGACAATGAATTTTTCGTCACATGACATGAATCTTTCATGCTTTTCTGGCAACACTACCGAGTAGCCGAGCCTCCCCGAGCAGCGCGTGGCATCATGGTGGCATGCGACTTCCTGCGAAGGAAAGCAGTCCATATCGAACTAACTCAGATTCGTTGTACGCGAGTTGCATGTTGGTGCTGGTCCGCGCCGTGGCGGTCTGCTGGGCCCTGCCAGCCCTGCAGTGGGGCGAGTCTTGGTGCGCGCACGCCCTGCACAAGGGCCTAAGTGCTGGGGTGCCGTCCGGAGTGACAGGGTGTTGTTTCCGTAAGCAGGCCCCGCCGGCCGGGTGGGAGGTAGCGGGCGGGGTGTATCTGGGGTACGTACTCGAGGCATTTGCAGCGGGGGCGGGGCGGGGCGGGGCGGGGCGGGGGGCGGATGGCTGGGGCAGCCAGCGCATGCCACCGGCCACCGCACGCCGCCGCCGGCTAGAGCAACAGCCAGAGGGATCGCGAGCTAATTTTAAAACTTGTGGGGCCAGGCGTGGTGCGCGGCGCGGCGCGGCCCTGCGCGGACTGTCGGGGTGCGCGAGCGGTAGAGGAGAGCAGAGGGCCGCGCGGGGCCGGGGCCGGGGCCGGGGCCGGGGCCGGGGCCGTGCGCACCCGTACGCCCACCACCTAGAGTCTTAGGCTAGACTCTAGGAATCTGCCACCACTGTGCCCCATTCCCTTCTCTCTACTGACATTATAAGACACGATAAACGAAACTCGATCTGAAAGTGCCGTTGTTTGAGAGAGGTTTCGCGCACGATAAATACTATAGAAGCTGCTCGGAGAATATTTTGGACCTGTCTAGGACATAGCGATTTTCGCCTCTAATGCATACCAGCCATTTCGACGTCTTTTCCTCCTGGGTTGTGTCAATTTGTCTTGATGAATAAACGGCCCTGCTCCCTGCCCCCCCCCCCCCCCCCCCCCTGGCCCGCTGCCCTGAACTGTGTCGTCTTCTCTCTCCTGCAGCTTGCGGTCCCGTTCCGTCCTCTGTGTACCTTCCCTCTGCTATTTCCTGATCTTGTCGACAAACGGGGCGTTATTTTTAGGTCGACGCTACGCTCCGCCAGGAGACCTTTATTCACCTCTAACTAGTACACTGCAAAAGCGGCCGCCTAAAATGTCCGTCAGATTTTCACGACGTGTTCGAGAGTTACCGCCATCTGTAATAGTTTAGCGCCCCGCCCCGCCCCGCCCCGCCCGAGCCCGGGCGCCACGCACGCTGTCCTGGCCCGCGAGGGGGAAACGACTGAGGTGATCCGGCTGACAGACGTTTCGGTAATCCGGGAGGAGGAATCCGAGGGAATTGGAAGTACTCCGGCGGGTAATCCGAGGTACAGTGTAAACTCTGTAAAGCGCGTTTTCTAATATAATGCCAATTTTTGGCCACGTTTTATACCAAAATTTTGCATTAAAATGGGTCAAAACATGGCATTTTTAAAATGGAAACTAGCCAAAATTTGACATTAAAAGTTGCCACAGCGTCGCACAGCGTTTACAGTGTAATCCTTAAGTAAACACAACGTCATCCGGGGGAAACCTATAGGTAATCGGTAATGGAGCGCAGCTGACACAAAATGTGATATAGTCGTGTCCCTCTCGGTCTGCTGTGGATACAGCGCATGTGGATCACTGTGAAAAATATTTGTAAAGCTTACAGGAAAATTTTCTATGATAATTGTTGTAAAATTACAACTTGAAATTGTAAAATTACAAGTACTTTGTATCGACTTAGAATTCATTGACGAGCAAGAATGGGCGATCGTAAATTTACAACATATTTTGTAAATCGAGATTACAAAATTTGTTGTAAATTTGCGAATATATTTTTCACAGTGACATATCGCAGATGTTTCTGCCAATGACTATAATTTTGCACGTGAGTGAGTCAGCGGACGGCGGGGCGGGGCGCGGCGGTCCTTGGAGGCCCGGGTCCGATCGCTCCATTTCCAGCTGCAGATGGTGATGGTCGGGTGGGTCTGGCCGACACCTGGCCTGGCCGACTGGACTCTGCCGCCGATGAAGTCGCCTCGCCGCCGCCTCCCGCCTCAGCCTACCGTAATGTAATGGCCGCAAAGTGGACGGATCCGCGGGGCCCGCCGTGCCGTGCCGTGTGCTTAGGCCCGCCCCGCCCCGCCCCGCCCCGCCCCGCCCCGCCCCGCCCCGCCCCGCCCCGCCCCGCCCCGCCCCGCCGAACTATTATTATGCACGATGTGATTTCTCCTCGGCGGAGCGTGGCACGCGGGGCGGGGCGGGGCGGGGCGGGGCGGGGCGGGGCGGGGCGGGGCGGGGCGCGCACGATCCTGGACCGTCTCCGCGCGTTGTGGTGGGCTAGTGAATGAAGTGAGCCCACACACCGTTCCCTCTCACACGCACACACACACTCACAGAGACACGGGCGCGGGTGGTTTGGTTTGGCCCGGCCCGCTGCGCTGCGCTGGGGTATATAGAAATGTCGCCAGGCTCCCGCGTCAGCCAGCTTCTGCTTCCTCTCGGACGACCCCCAGGGGATTTTCACTTTCTGTCATACCGTGTTCACCTGGTCTGTGTGTTATGTGTCATGTACTACCGAGAAAGGTTAAAAATATGCTCTAAAGCAGTAGAGTTCTGGGTGAAATACTTGAATAATACTGGCGTTATACCACGTAATACACAGATAATGTACACAAAAACTGCAAGTGAAAGCCCCCTTGGAGGGCCCTCGGGGAGGAGAGTGCTATGACTCTATGGTCACCGGCCCGCGCACGCTTGCGCAGCACGGGCGTGCACGCTAAATTTTCAAGAACTTCTGTGTGCATGCTACGGATAATTGCAATACATAACTACAGACAATTTTGTTTGTAATTATGAACAATTTGATTCTTTTGTTTGTAATTATGAACAAAAATTATACGGAAGAACAGCATGCACGTAGAAGTTCATAACTATGTATGATTGCGTTAAAAATGTTTATAAGAATTTAGTGTGTGCACCCAGAAAATCTGATCCTTAATAAAATACAAGGAACTTTTTTTCTTTTACATGATGTTAAATACGTAAAAATAAGGAATAATCTTTAAAACTGAGGAATAAAAAATCCTTGACTCAAAGAAAATTCCTAGAAATTGGGTTAAATTTTTCCTTGTAATTTTTTTTCCTTGAATCAACGCGTTTAGCCTTGTTTCAAGGATCACATTTTCTGGGTGTGGTGCACGGTAAAAACGATGTCTGATTTTTTAAGGAAAGAGGGAAAACTTTGAGAAACGTCAATAATTTTAGGGAACCTCCTCAGAATTTGAAGAAGTCTCCCCCCAAAATGTGGGAAAATCTCTGAAATATTGAGGAGACTTCCTCAAACTCTGTGGAGGTTCCCTTAAATTATGGGAGTTCCTCAAGGTTTTCCCTTTCCTCTCAAGAGGTCAGTGTCGTGTGTTACGCGATGTCTAAGGTGAGAGTCGATGACCTCACCCGCAGTGAAAACCTCCCAGTCTACGCCCAGTCGCGAAATTCGAGTATGCTAATGAGGAGTTACTGTGATTGAAAGTGCTACTGGCCGAGAAAAGAGCTGGGCTGGTTCCTTATGGTGCCCTATACCTACCACGCTCTAACGCGAGGGGTCCGTCCCTCGGTTCAGATGTGTATACAGTACACACGATTACCGATTACCAGTACTTACCAACAGTTCTCAGTATATTTATTATTATTATTATTATTATTATTATTTTTAAACTTTGAAATTCATGTCATTTGCATATATTTCATGAGGGAAAACCCAAAACAACGAAAAGAGGCTTTTATGGAATGTGATTACCAGTCCAGTGATTACCGGGCAAAGTGTACGCTTTGTCCCGCTTCGCCCCGCCCGCCGCGCATCGTGACGACAACTTCTGCGCGGAGCAGAGCGGAAAACCGGGGCAGGATCCGCACTAAACCGCAGCGGATAACCTGGGGTGACCCCGCCTCGCCACGCCCCGCCCCGCGAGGCCGCAGCTCAGCGCGGGCAGCGCTATGGAAGCTGCGTCGCGTCGCATCGCGCAGCACTCCACGACTCACCGCTCCAGATGTTCGCAAAGCAAAAAGCATCGCTGGCCCGCCCCGCGCGAGGAAAGTTCACCCGGGGGGAAAGGGCTGGGGTAGAGCCCCCCCCCCCCCCCTCACTCTTCCCCCAAAAGCCTCCAGGGCTAAAGAGGCGGGTCCGCGCCGCGGCCCCCGACAATAGCCACGCCCTCCCCTCTCCTCCCCTCTACTCTCCCCTCCCCCCCTACCGGCAACGACCGACAGGCATCGAGGATGCCGATAGCCCTTAAATATTATCTCTCTCACCTTCGCCGTCTCGCCCCGTCTCCGCAATAAATGCCACAGTTTTATGGGAGGACGACTCATGTCGCCTATTTTTGAAACGGCGACTGAGGGGACGAGAGAGAGAGAGAGAGAGAGGGGGGGGGGGGAGAGCGAGAGGGCGAGAGGGGGGGCGAGAGAGAGAAGCGAGATTCACGGGCAGAGGGTACGAAGAGGAGAATGAGATACGGAGAGCGGGGAGAAAAGAAAGAGGGCATGGGAAGAGAACGGGAGCGGGCGGGAGGGGGCGGGGAGTGGGGGGTGGGGGGGCTGGCTCCTTTGCGTCGGGTGAAACGTGCCGTGTTGAATAATTGCCAGAATGATGTACGGAGACGGAGTGCTTTCTGATGCGCGCTGATGGGCACGGCTGCACACCCCCCCCCCTCTCCCTCACCGCCACCGGCTCCCTCCTCAGGGTCAGGTAGGGCAGGGTGCAGCAAAGGGCAGTGCTGCTGCAGCAGCGGCGCGGGGCTCCCGGGGGACTGTTTGTCCCG
The DNA here is from genome assembly GCA_033675135.1 of Frankliniella intonsa. Taxonomy (NCBI): domain Eukaryota; kingdom Metazoa; phylum Arthropoda; class Insecta; order Thysanoptera; family Thripidae; genus Frankliniella; species Frankliniella intonsa. Next base: position 11,438,655 of record CM066245.1, on the reverse strand, counting down.
CAGCGTGGTTGTGCCCAGCCTGCCCTGCCGCACCCGTCATGAGCAACGCACCACTGGAAGAACAAAGGTGCGAACTAATGCCTTTAAAAGGTGCTATTCTCTAGTGCCTTTAGAAAGGCGCGATTGTGTTCAAAGGCACTAAAATATAGCACCTCCGGTCAAATTAGTGCCTCTGTAGGGGTGCTGTTTGAATAATGCCTTGGTAAAGGCACTATTACGAGTAGCACCCCTAAAAGGCTGTTATGTCCTACCTTTGTTTTTCCAGTGACGCTAAACACAATGCCTAATTTTTTTGAAGGAAATATTGAGAAACTTTCAGAAACTTCCATCCTCCTCAGATTTTGAGGAAATCTCCTCAAAACTCGAGGGAAATTTCCACTTCTTTTTTTTTAGGACTTCCTCAAAATCTGAGGAGGTTCCTTAAAAGTATGGAAGTCCCTCAAAGTTTTCCCTTTTTCCTCAAAAAATCCGACATGGTACCGCGGCGAGTGTCGAGTACGTCCACAAGGTTGCGGGCGAGGCCAGTTCTCTCCCTCCCCATTCTCCCCATGCCCCTGCACTCTCCTGCACGCCGAGGTGGAAGCGTGCTTCGCAAACTGTTTGTGACGTCGCTCTGTGAGCATAGCAGTCAAAACCCTGTGGAGCGTGGTAAGGCGTGGCGGAGCGAGGCGAGCGCTCTGCAGCCCGCTGCGAATAACGTCGCGAGATGCAGCCTGCTGCAGTGTTGCCAGAAAGTAGGCAACAACGGCGCCCAAACACGGCGGCGGAGTAAAGCGGGCTGCACGGGGGGCTGCATTTGCCTGTTTGGGCGCCTTATTGCCTACTTTTCTGGCACACACGGCCTGCACACTAAAATCCTTATGCACTTTGTTGTGCATAAGCCTTCCAGGATTTTAAGCAAACTATGCACATTTTGTTCTCCATAACTATGCTTAACTCTGCCCTTATGCACAAATTTGTGCATAATTATGTACAATGTGTGCATACTTATGCATAAAAATTTGTGCATAACTATGGTGGTATATAATAGTGCATAACGATGCAAAAATCATGCATAAGGGTTAAGTGTGTGCGTTGCTAAGCATAACGTCGCGGGCTGCAGCCTGCTGCGAATAACGTCACGGACTGCAGTGCGAGGCACTGCGCTGTGCTGGTCTGATCGCGAGGGATTCCGAGGCTGCTGGACTGGGTCCACGCCGCCCCGCCCCGCCCCGCACGCCCCGGCCGGCCCAAACCGTCCTCACGAAAATAGCCGGCCCCGTAGGGGAATGGCCGCGCAGAGGGGCCGGCCAGCCAGTAGGGGCCGGTAGGGGCCGGTAGGGGGCGCTCACGGGCTTAACTCCTCTCGGTAACCCGAGATGTATTGCCCCTCACCCCCCACCCCACGCTGCACCCCTCAACTCCGGGACACTCCTTGAACTCCTCCACGGTTTAAAGTTGCGATAATTGCCTCGCTTGGGTCGCGAGAGGGGAACGCGAGCGGCAGGGCGAAAGGGGGAGGGAGAGGGGCGCCGCCCGGCCCTGCCCGGCGCGGCCACCATCTGGCCTGCCGGCGGTTTGGCAGAGCGTCGTCGCGGAGACGCAAGCCAGTCCCCGCCCCCGCCGCCGCCCCCGCCCCGCCCCGCCCCGCCCCCGCCCCGGTCCTGGCGCGGCGTCGCACGTACGCCATGCTGTGACCGCCAGCAGCCGCCGCCTCCCCGCCCCGCCCCACCGGGCACCACCACCGCACCGGAAGCGACCGCGGGGCGGGACGGAGCGGGGCCTGCGGGGGAGGGGCACTTGGCCCTCTCATTGATAACATCCTCCCCTCCCTTCCCCTCCCTTCCCCTCCCCTCCCCTCCCTTCCCCTCCCCCTCCCTTTCTCTCTCTCCGTTCTGGACGTCACTGTGACTGGTGTGTCTGGCTGGCAGAGCGGCTAGCACTCCATCCCGTCCCCGCCCGCCCTGGCAAGGGTGTGTCTGCTCCCCACCCCCTCCCCCGCCCGTCCCCCGCCCGTCCCCCGCCCCTCCCTGCCCCGCCCCTCCTCGCCCTGTCCCGGCCTAGTCAGGGACGGGACGGGCCGCCTCTGGGACGGCCCAAGAAAAGGCGGATAAAGAGTGAAGGGGCGGTGCCCTGTGCCTTGTCGAAGCCGACGATTCCCTTTCTCAGACACGGGGAGAGAGAGAGAGAGAGAGAGAGAGAGAGAGAGAGAGAGAGGAGAGAGAGAGAGAGAGGGGGGGGAGGGGACGGGGGCGGATAGGGCTCCTCTACCGCGGGCACGGCGAACGTCACCTTCTGGCTTGGTATAGAACTGTACATGCGCTACGTTTCAGTTTGTCGCATGAACTCGTAAAATGCCCGCCCGCCCGCCCAGGCCGGGCCGGGCGCACTCAGAGCACCAAAATACTTTAAAATGTGTGAGTGTTGGTGGTGCACGAGCGTGGCGCGGGGCGGGGCGGGGCGGGGCGGGGCGGTCAGCGGAGCTGTAGGCTCGGCGCTGCGCCGCGCCGCACGGCACCACATACCCCGCGCCGGGCCGGGCCGGCTCGATCTTAACCGCTGGTTCTACAGCTGCTTACAGAACAGAGCCGCTGCGCTCCGTACCGCACCGTGCTGTACTGCAACCATGTGTTAATTGCACCAGGAACTCATTGCGGCTCCGGCGGGCGGGGCGGGGCGGGGTGGGGCGTCGACATTCGATCGGCATTGGTGCCTAATTGGGAGGACCCCATTAGCGCCCATCCCCTCCACTCCTCCATGACCCCCCCCCCCACAAGGGAAGACCAGCCCAAGCCCAGCAGCCATGCCAAAAGCATTGCAGTTTCTGTTGCTCGCGGCTATGGTTTGCTCGAGCACCTATGGGCACTGCTCACCGCTATGCAGAGAGAGACAGACAGACAAAAAGACAGACGATAGCAAATGTTATCATAGTTTTCTAAGTTTACAATTTCATAATTGATAGTTGATAATTTGAATTTTACAAAATTTCTCATGGAAAATTTCTCCGTACACTGTGAGAAAAAACTACAGTGAATCCTGTTAATTTGCGTGCCAGCAATGTCTGTAGCTTCAAGTACAGGATTCACTGTACTTTTCTGACAGTCCATCCTGTACCCTAAAAAACCTAGGCTTATAACATTTTCATTTCGAGTCCAAACCCATGACATGTATTGACATGTTTTGCTCGTCTTGTCGAGACGACTTTCATTCTACAATAATTGGTTTTCCATTTCGACCCTTTCATTTTTTGGGGTACGGTATTGACTGCCAAAAAGTACAGTGAATACTGTACCTGAAACTACAGGAAAGGCTGTAACGGGATTCACTGTAGCTTTTTCTGACAGTGTAACCCTTGCAAATATTTCACACAGTTGAGAGAGAGAGAGAGAGAGAGAGAGAGAGAGAGAGAGAGAGAGAGAGAGAGAGAGAGAGAGAGAGACGAAGCGGCCGGTCTGCTGTTGCTGGCGCTGCGCTGCGCTCGGCTCGTCTCGGCCCGGCCCGGCTCGGCTCGGCCCAGCCGGCCCGGCGCGCGGCTCGCTCCGCTCCGCCTGCCCTGCTAGTCTGCTGTCAGCTGGCGGAGCGTGCGGTCGTGTCGTGTCGCCCCGTGCTCGTCCCGTCCGCCCCTTTCCTGCTCGTCCTGCGCGGCCGGGCCCCTACCCGCTGGCCCCCCGCGGTCCACCTCGCAGTGACTCGCGTGCGTGGCGTGTGCGTGCGTGCAGTGATCGTAGCAGTGTGATGATTGGTGCGTCAAGAGCACCGTCCTTGTTGTGATTTGGTGACACCTGTTCATCACTACGCGCCGCTAGGATTGATTGGATCTGACTTTTGCGAATTTACAATTACGAAAGGTAAGAAGAGGTCACTTAGTGTTGCGGAGGGTTAAAATTTTGATATGTGTGAAAAGGACGGCCACAACATGTCAACGTTATACGTTTTGATGTACATAATGAAGTATGCAACATTGCTTTCTGTCACAGTTTTGCATTATTTTTGCACGTTATTGCTAAAAGTCGTTCGTAACAGTATGTCAGTAAATGTCGTCATATATAATTCTGCCCTGCACAAATTGTGTGTATATTTTTGTGCTCGACCATTTCTCTCAAATCATTTGTTTAGTCTACTCTGGAAACCTCAGTGTGAAACAGTCCTACACTCTTTGGTGTAGGACCAACAGGTCCTACACCCTTAGGTGTGAGGCCCAGTGTGTCCTTCACTCTTTAGTGTGAGGTAAAGTGTGTCTCACTTGCAGAAACGCAGGACTCCCACACAATTATGTGTCGGACACATAGACCAAAAAGTGTAGGCTACACGTTGGTCCTCCATTAAAACGTGAAAGACCATTTGGTTCAAAAACACTAAAAAGCATAGGACTGTCTCACACAAAGGTTTCAAAAGACAAAGCAAAAGAATGATTTCTTGAGAGAAATTCTTGTTAGCATAAAAAAGTGGCTCTAGTTGTGCAGAGAACACACATACACACACACAGACACTCACGTAGAGTAACGCTTGGCGGACGACGATCGACGAATGCCAGAGGTGCAGGGAGCTGTTCTTTTCTATGACTTCTTTGTGCCCGCGGCAGATGCTTGCGCAGCGGGTGGGCGGAGCGGGAGCGAGGGCGAGGCAGGGCGCTTAGCGCACTGCACTGGGAACCCGCCGAGTGATGCAGTACTGTGCTCAGCACGTACGGACGGATGTGGGGTGGGATTCGAGGAATGACGTCTCTGAAGAGAGCTTATTTTATGTTAACCCCTCGGCTGGCCGAGGATCCCCCTTTCTGCGTCGCGGGATGCCTCCGCCCCCCCCCCTCCCACCCGGCTGACTCAGAGGGAATGACGGGGATGGGGGTGGCAGTCCTGTCTCGCTGTCAGGGTCATTACACCCACAATCCTCTCTGTATAAATTTATGTAGGGCTGTTGACAAACTTCTATTCTGCTTACTAAGTGGTTTTAAGCAATTGGAGGTGCCAGATCGTTCCTCGGAGTCACTATGCCGCCGAAGGGGTCGCGACGACTCGTTTTCTCCTGTGCACAAGTGCACAAGTCCGACGAATGTACTCCGCGTACTCCGGGTGTACTGCGTGTACTCCGTGTACTCCGACTGTACTCTGAGCGTTCTCTGGGTAAAATGTCTATACCCCGGGTGTACTGTCTCCGAGCGTTCTCCGGGTTAAATTTGGATGTACTCCAGGTACTCCGGTTGTTTCCGATGTACTCCGGCTGTACTCCGATGTGATCCAGCTGCGCTCCGTGCACTCCGAGTGTACTCCTGTGCTCACTAAAGAGACGAGTTGTCGACCCCTGGTCTGCCCCCGGCCCGCCGCGTCCACGCCCGCATTCCGCCGCCGAGCCGAGCCGAGCTGAGCCCAGCAGAGCCGCGGCGCGGCGGTCTGCCTGCCATAACTTTGAGCGCCGCTTCTGTAAAGTTTTCAGCGAAAGTGATTATGGTCCCTCCGAGACATCCGGTTCGGCTGCTGTCTGCTGCCGCCTCGCCTGCCACCCGGCCCGCCGCGTCCGTCCGGGGCTGTTTGGCTAAGCGCCTACACGTAGTGTGTGTGGTGAGTGGGCGGGGTGGGGTGGGGTGGGGTGGGGTGGGGTGGGGTGGGGTGGGGCGGGGCGGGCGGACGCGTCCTGGGAACAACCGACAGGAGGACCGGTTGGCGCGGCGGGGTGAGGTCACCCGGCCCCAGGGCCTAGGGGTCCACGCGATACGCGAGTCGTCGCCGAGGCGCGTTGTCACGGCCGTGCACGCGGCGCGTCGCGGTGATATCGTGTCGGAAGTTTCCTTCCTTTCCTGCTTCGCCCCCTCCAGCAGGCGACTCTGCCGCCACGGGGAAGTGGTGGGGGGGGGCGTGGTAGCGGCGGGTGCGTGACAGTGCATTGATCATGACGGAATGAGATGGGAGGACGACTCGGGCGGGGCGGGGCGGGGCGGGGCGGTGCGGGGCCACCTCATCTACTGGGGCGGTGGCGGTATGCTCGCTATGCAGGGGGGCGGGCGGGGCGGGCGTGCTGGGTCGTCCACGCCTCACCTCACCGTGGGGCCACGGGTGTCAGATTTCGCCCTACCTGCCCGGTCTGTGCGGCCTGCATACCGCCGTGCCGTGCCGGGCCCCGCCCACCCCACCCACCCTACTCACCCCGCCCCGCCCCACCCCACCTTGTATTGCCCCGCGCGATACAAAACCCCGCTGCTCGCCGCCCGCTGTTATTGTCTCGCGGGGCGGGGCGGGGCGGGGAATGTATCGGGTGGCTGAAACTCTTGCACTTGTTTATTTTTCATTTACCTGGCCGCACCTGACGTGCACCGCCGCTAACCCCCTACTCCTCTGACGCCTCCCGGCCCGGCCCTGCCAGCCGGCGTGGTGGAAATGTAGGGCGACCCGACCCGGCCGACCCGACTCATAGGCGCTCTAGCTGCTCCGCCCCTCAGACCTGCCGACCCCTTTCTCTCCCCCTCCCCCCCAACATCTCTCTTTCCCTCTCCACCTTTCTCACCCTCTCTTTCTCTGCCTATCTCTCTGCCTCCCCTCGCCACCGTGTGTGTACGGCCCGGGGGGAGGGGGGAGGGGGTGGAAGGTATAGTTGGGCGGAGTATGTGTCGTCGACGGGGAGGGCTGAGAGTTACGTGTTGTTTGGTGGACGGTCTCCTTTCACACCCACACACACACTCACACCACTCGCTGGTCGCTCTCACCCGCGGGGCCCACGGGGCTGATGAGGCTATGGCGGGGCGGCGTAGGGCGGACCGGGCCGGGCCTGCTGAGGAGGATGGAGGAAAGCTCATACCGTACCAGGTCGTTTCTCAGCGAGGCCGGTGCTCTTTGCCTTTGGCAGAGCGAGGCCGGGCGGTGGGCGCCGGGCCGGGCCGGGCCGCGCCCGACCACACATCAGGATTAGGGACGGGTGGGCAAACGTGAGGGGGACAGGGCAGGACAGGACAGGGCAGGGCAGGGCAGGGCAGGGCAGGGCAGGGCAGGGCAGGGCAGGGCAGGGCAGGGCAGGGCAGGGCAGGACAGGGCAGGGCAGGGCAGGGCAGGGCAGGGCAGGGCAGGGCAGGGCAGGGCAGGGCGGCGTGAGCTGAGCTGCTCTCGTGAAAGCAGCGATACGAGGATCGCTATCGAAATAATGTCGACACGCAGGAGGGGCGTGTGTGTGTGTGTGTAGGGGGCACTCGCGCTCGCCCGAGCGGCGCGGCGCGGCTTGCAGTGAAATTCACCGTAAGCTTTTCTTAGAGTGCCGCGGCGGTGTTCTGTTATTCTGCTGTGTGTGTGTGTGTGTGTGTGCGCGCTCGTGCCGGAGGTGGGCCTATAGGCTACAGCCTCACATCACGTCTGCCCATTGATTTGTTGAGATGTCTGCCCGGCGGCCCGACCCCCGCCGTGAGTGCTCCGCCCCGCCCCGCCCCGCCCCGCCAGTGTAATTGGACCAGATCAGTGGTCGTGGAGGGCGGGGCGGGGCGGGGCGGGGCGGGGCGGGAGTACTTCGCGGGGGCCTTATGGCCCAGCCCGGCCCCCGGCCCGGAACCCAACCTCCCCACGTTGTTGTGCGTGTCGCGAATCAAGTCACGTACTGCGTGTTTAATATCGGGTAGCAGCCGCCGCGGCCGGGCCGAATGGGATCGGGATGCATCTGTCTGTCTGTCCGTGTGCCTGTCCGTCTGTCTGTCTGTCTGTCTGTTTGTCGGTATGTTCGTGACGCGTGGCGCGTATAGCGGAATCACTGATGGTCTGATCGGGGCGGGGCCCGGCCCTGGCCGACTGTCGACTCTTGTCCGCGCTGACAGGAGGCCGCTGACCCCGCGCCGCGCATAGGGGCTGCGGGTCCTCGGGCGGGGCGGGGCGGGGCGGGGCGGGGCGGGGCGGGGCGGGGCGGGGCGGGGCGGGGCGGGGCGGGGCGGGGCACTGACTGACGGGGTGGGAAATAGTAATGGTGACAAACGATGGGATGCTGCGCTGTTCTTCTGGACCCCCGCGGTCTCCGTCTCCTCCCGTCCGTCTCCAGCGTGGACGCGAGGAGGTTGACCGTCAGGAAACAATCTGTTGTGCCGCGCCCCGCCGCACCCCGCCGCACCCCGCCGCGCCCCGCCGCGCCCCGCCGCGCCCCGCCGCGCCCCGCCGCGCCCCTAGTAGTTAAGTGCCACTCCCATCCCCGACTCGTATCCAACTTGCCTGACTTATTGACACTCCGCCGGTCATTAGAATCCGCTAACGCTTGTCCAGCGGCTCGGCTCCAGCTCCAGCGCCGCGTTCAGCCGAGCTGCTGCTTCTCCAGGAGTCAAGGACCCGGCCTGTTCGCTCGCGGCGCGGCGCCTGGCTGGCAATGTCCTTCCCTCTCCCGCTGTCTCCAGGACCTGGACCCGAGGGAGCCATCGCTAATCCCCTGGAGGTCCGCAGGATTTCAAGATTACAGGGATTATACACATGACGTGCCAGATTTGCGGGGTTAAATCGCCAAATGTTAAGGTAGTTTTCAGACATTCAGTGCGGGACGTGTTTATCCACACTGGGAGAAAAAACTACAGTAAATCCTGTTAATTTGCGTGCCAGCAATGTCTGTAGCTTCAAGTGGATTCACTGTACTTTTCTGACAGTCCGTCCTGTACCCTAAAAAACCTAGGCTTATAACATTTTCATTTCGAGTCCAAACCCATGACATGTATTGACATTTTTTGCTCGTCTTGTCGAGACGAATTTAATTCTACAATTGGTTTTCCATTTCAACCGTTTTATTTTTTGGGGTACGGGATTGACTGCCAAAAAGTACAGTGGATACTGGATACTGGTAGAGGGTTTGCTGGGACCAAGAAATGACAGCGACCTCTAGCGGCTCGAAACATGTTTAATGGTTTTGTCACGTGATTGTCGTCGAGGCTGCAGCAAATGGACGCGTTGACACTGTGCCCTGCAGGCAGGCGCCCCCAGACATAGGTGCATTAGGGGGGGGGGGGAGGATGCACTCGCGTAATAGTCGGGTCACTTTACCTGGAATGAAGGCGTAATAGCCAAAATTCTCCATTTTTCTACTAAGTTTTGGGTCGTTTTGGGGCTGTCTTTGCTTGTCTTTGGATAAACTTGATATATAGCAACTATAGAGTAACAGACGTAATAGTCGGGTCCCAGATTTTAAGAGTGAATACCCCCTCGTGCAGCAGACTGGCTCCGTGCGGTACACGCAGTACTCCTGCCGGAGCGGGCTGGTGCTCCGCTGGGCTCTGCTGGGCTGGGCCCTCACGCTGGTTTATTCTGTGAGAATGCAGGCAGAGGCTCAATTAATAATTCATTTCCCTGGTGATGTCCCGCACCCGCCCCGCGCCCGTTACTCTGCTCGTGTGGGGCGTGGGGCTCCGCCTGGGCCCTGCCGGCCCCCGGCCCGGCAGGCTCTGTTGCGGTGTGCGCGCCCCGCCCCGCCCCGCCCCGCCCCGCCCCGCCCCGCCCCGCCACGGTTCTGTTACGCTGCTTGGGCCCGCCCCGCCCCGCCCTGCCCCGTGCCGGCGGCGTCGCTCCTGGGCCCTGAGGAGACAATGAGCCTGTGCTGAGGTGCGCTGCGCGGCGCTCTCCCAGTGCGGCGGGCAGAAGTGCAGGAGTGGTAGTCACGGGCGCCGGGCCGGGCCGGGAAACTTCCCTACTCACAGGGAGCAAATCCTGCTGCCTGGTGTAACGGACCAGGACTAGCGCAGCGCGGGGCGGGTCGGGGCGGGGCGGGTCTGCCAGTGCTGCCAGAAACGTAGGCAATAAGTAGCCCAAACACAGTGGCGTAAAGCGGGCTGTATCTGCGTCTGTCCACTAGGCAACATGTACGCACCTCTGCTAGGATGCTGTCTAGCAGGCAGGGGCAGATGCAGCCCGCTTTAATCCGCTGTGTTCGGGCGCCGTATTCTGTATTGCCTACTTTTCTGGCAGCACTGCACCCAGAAAAAGGAAGGCCAGAATCTAGGCTATAGCCTTGAAGCGCTCAAGACCCATGAGCTTGAATCAAGTCATTAGACTTGAATCAAGGCAAATATACTTATTTGAAGGTGATTTAAGTCTTGAATCAAGTCCTAAATACAAGGTTAAGACTATTGTTTTCTGGGTGTGGGGTCTGCGGACGCGACTGGCCTGGCCAGAGCAGTGTTGCCAGAAAAGTAGGCAATTCATAGCCCAAACACAGTGGAGTAGAGCGGGCTGCACCTGCGCCTGCGCCTGCCTACTAGGCAGGATCCTAGCATAGGTGCGTGAATATTGCCTAGTAGGCAGGCGTAGAGATAGATGCAGTCAGCTTTACTCCTGTGTTTGAGCACCTTATTGCCTCCTTTCTGGCAACACTGGGCCAGAGCGAGTGCTCTGCAAACTCAAGTAAAATACAGGACTGCAGTAAAAAGTGTGAGACCAATGGTCCTGCAGTAAAACGTGAGACCTGTTGTGTCTTACAGTTTTTAGTGTAGCACACCCTGTGTCGGACAGTTGTATGTGTATAGAGCCCCATATGTCAGACACAGGGTTTCCTCGAGATACAACTGTCGGACACAGGGTGTACTACACCTAACAACTGTAGGACACTGTAGGCAAGGCAGGACTATTTTGTCTCATGCTTTTTACTGCAGCACTTTACCACCACGGTAAAACTTGGAAAAATCAAGACTAGGTCGATTTTCAAGACATTGCTCTTGGTTTTCAAGACAACGTCTTGAAAAAGAGGAATAATTTCAAGACTATGTCTTGAAAACCAAGAGCAATGTCTTGGAAATCGTTCAGGTTTTCAAGACGTCAACGAAAGGTCTTGAGATTTCCAAAACGTCTTGAAAATCAAGAAAGTTGGCTTGAAAACCAAGAAGCCAGTTTTACCGTGATACTCTTGAGTTTGCAGAGTGGCTGAGCCAGACACCTTGAGCTGTTACGTTACGCCCTCTCCTCTCTGTTACACGCGGTGCAGCCTTTTGTTCCGGCGGGCGCAGATATATAAAAGCAGAGGTGTGAATGGAGCGTACGCGATTTCTTTTTTCGCGGGTCTAACCCGCCGCGCCGCCGCCGAGAGAGAAGAGGTGCTGCTGAGCTGCTGTCGGCGGCGGGGCGGAGCAGAGCTGAGAGGAGCCTTTTTATGTCGCGTTTACGACCCGGTCTGTGCCTGGCGGGGCGGGGCGGGGCGGGGCGGGGCAAGGCGCGCCGGCACCACCCTCGCCTCGCCTCGCCTCTCTCTCTCCCACGAGATTGTCATGGCGCCTATCTCAGTCACGCTCACGGCCGCGCCGCTGGGAGCGAGAGATCGCACGCCAATTAATTGTGCTAATCGCAGCGCTGTGCCCCGGGCAGGCAGGCAGGCAGGGGCCCCGGGCCGGGCTGGGCCAGGCCGGGCCAGCGGGGGCGGCGGGCGGGCGGGGGGCCACAGCCATAACGGCACTAATGAGACAACGCCTGTCTGACAAGGCGGGGATCAGAGCCTAACTCCTTCCAGGCTGAGACGAGACTCTTTTCTCCGCGAGACCACAGCCACACGCACACTGGCAAAAACCCTGTACCAAAGTACCATAGGAGACCATAGGTGGCTGAACACTGTGAAAAATATCTTTGTAAATTTACGTTTTTCGTAATTTGTGATTTACGCTCAAAATCGTAAATGTAAGAAAGCTTAATTGTGCTCGTTTAAGAATCACAAGTCGATACCAAGTGTCCTTACAATTTTGTAGTTTTACAATTTGATATCGTAACTTTGCGACATTTCTCATGGAAAATTTTCCCGTAACTCTTACAAACATTTCTCACAGTGAAAGACCCCGCGCACTTTCGTGAGTTATACTGTACCGCATGCATGTGTGCGGGCGGGTTGCATACTCACACGGGGCCGTAAGGCGCCTGGGTGAGCGACGATAGGCAAGCCCGCCCGCACGACTGCATGCGGTGCAGTACAACTACGAAAGTGCGCGGGGGTTTCCAGCCACCTGGTACAGGAAAAGTGCAAGATACCCATGCAGTATGAGGTACGCGATGCTCTTTTATCCTGTACTGCCCAGAAGACTCCATGTTAAAGACTCCTGCTGAGCTCCGTATACTCGAAACGCCGCCGTACCCAGGCAAGTACGGAGCGACCAGGCACATGATTATAACCACAACGTCCCGTACTTTTTGCCGTATGCTTTTTTCTGGCAGTGTACTGGACGTTATGCTGCTCTTGGGGTATGGAATGCTACCCTCCCCCTGCGCCCCTGCCCTTCTACCTCCCCCTTCTCCCTGCCATTGCCCCTGCTCCTCCTCCTCCTCCCTGCCCCTCCCCTCCTCCACCTCCTTCCTTCCTCTCTCTCTCTCTCTCTCTCTCTCTCTCTCTCTCTCTCTCTCTCTCTCTCTCTCTCTCTCTCTCTCTCTCTCTCTCTCTCTCTCTCTCTCTCTCTCTCTCGCTTCCTTCTCCGGCAGTTATAAGCAGCGGCCTGGCCTTCCCCCTTGAAGCTGCTGGCTACAAAATGGGCAGCGTCCTTGCCAGCTGCATTGCCTTGACCGCCACCGCCGCGCCGCGCCGCCGCCGTGCCAGCTGTCGCGGTGAGGTGGGGCGGGGCGGGGTGGGGTGCGGTGGGGTGACTGCACCTGTGCGAATGCCGCGCCGCCTCTTCCCGCCCCGCCCGCCCCGCCCCGCCGGCCATGCCCTGCTCAGCAGATGCCGCCCGGCGTCCGGCCCCACCGCGCCGCGTAGGGCATTTTTAACAGCGACAGTGCGGCGCGGCGTGGCCTGCTGGTCGCCACTATGAACAGCTCACATGTCCGTCCACTGGCGGCGCGTTTTTATTTTGAGTTTCTCGTGATTAATTATTGAGGCGCTGCCGGCCGGCCGGCCGGGGCTGCCCGGCGCTGCTGTTGCGCTGTGCTGTCCAGCCTGTACTGCCCGCGTGATTAGTATGCCACAAGCGTTTTCGCTGCCCTGTGCCCGGCCGCGGGGCGGGGCGGGCCCGCCACCGCTCGTCTCGAGTGTCTTATTGCTTTGGAGAAAGCTCTGTGGGGCGGGGTGGGGCAGCTGTGCGGTGGACCCCTGCAGGCAGGGGCTGCGGGGCGGGGCGGGGCGGGGCGGCAGCTGCCGGGCTCTCCGGGAGGCCCTGCTGCCTGCAGGTGCGGTGGCGCTTGACCCGTCATTGCCTGTGTGTATGTGTGTGATGGACGGTACGGCTCGACTCAAACGACGCGCCGCGGCCGCGGGAGCCGCCCCGCCCCGCCCCGCCCTGCCCCGCCCTGCCCCGCCCCGCCCCGCCCTGCCCCGCCCCGCCCTGCCCTGCCATGCCCCGCCCCGCCCCGCCCCGCCCCGCACTGGCTGCATGGCTCAGCGGGCAGTCGCGGATGCGGAAGCGCGGCGTGGCGCGGCGTGGCGCGGTGCGCCGACATGGCCCTGTAAGGCTGCGCGACCCGGCCCGGCCTATCCACATGGTGTGACGACTGACTGCTTTGCGCCGCATGTGCGTCCGCCACACCCCGCCCCGCACGCCCCGCCCCCCCCCGCCCCCCCCCGCCCCACCCCGCCCCACCCCGCCCCACCCCGCCCCACCCCGCCCGCCCCGCCCCGCCTCGGGCGCCGTGGGAGTCGCGACAAGCAAGTCTGGTTGCGTTGGCACGTTGTCGCCATCCTGTCCGTTCATAGGTCCAGATGCCGGGGCGGTCGGGTCGGCGGGCTTGGAGAGTAAAAGGAACTGCCATAGCGCCATACGGCGCGGCCCGGCCCGGCCGCACTGACCGCACAGGGACTGGGCTGGGCTGGTCGCGTCGCACAATACAGTATCGCTTTCCCCGGTCCTTGCATTGTGAAAAATAGTCGTACGTTTACGTCGAAAATTTTCCACGAAGCTTTGTGAAAAATATCTTTGTAGATTTACGATAAAATTTGTACATTGCGATTTATGGAACATGTTCCAAATTGACGACTGACCCTTTTTGCTCGTGAATTAATTTCAAGCCGATATGTATTGCTTGTAATTTTAAGATTTGCGGTTGTAATTTTACAACTGCACTTCGTGGAGAATTTTCCCGTAAACCTACGACTATCATTCTCATAGTGAGTGCAGCAGTTGTAAAATGACAATTGTGAATGGGACAAAGTTACAAGCACTACATATCGGCCCGTGCGTCGGACGTACTCCTATAACTCCCGGTTAAAAAATTAGTCGACCAAAACATTAGTTTGCTTTTTAGAGTGCAAACGAGACTGTTGACAAACTAGAAGGTAGACTAGCATATCCTTGGGTCACAAGACGGTCGCTGTATGAGAAACTAATGCGGCGCGGCTAACGGCCCCGCTGCTAGCTACGCTCCGCCGTTAAGGCTCGGTGACGGCAGACGTGATAATTACAGCGTGACTTTAACGCTCGGTAGGGCCGTAGTGGTAGTGAAGGCTCCTGCATGTATTGTTCCTGCCTCCCCCCCCCCCGCCCCGCCCCGCCCCGCCCTGCCCCGCCCCGCCCCGCCATGGCCGGTCAGAACCCGGGGAGCGGCGGCCAGCGACTGATGATCCAGAAGTGAAAGGTGTGTGTAAGCAACACCGCGGTGAGAATGCCGCTCTAGTGGGTGCGTGACGTGGCCTGGCCTGCAGGCCGAGCAACGGAGTCGGCCCGGCCCGCCTCGTTATATCCGGCCCGGATTTAGATGACCCGCCCGGCCCGGCCCGGCCCGGCCCGGCCCACAGTCACCAGATCCGGCCCTTTGCAACGGAGCCTCTGTATGTGTCACAATTTGATTCCGCCCTAAATGTGGCCGCCAACAGGCAGAGCGAGAGGCAGCTCTATACGCTTGGCTCTCTCGCTCTCTCGCTCTCTCGCTCTCTTGCTCTCTTGCTCTCTTGCTCTCTTGCTCTCTTGCTCTCTTGCTCTCTTGCTCTCTTGCTCTTTCGCTCTCTCGCTCTCTCGCACTCTCGCACTCTCGCACTCTCGCACTTTGGAGACTTGGAGGTTGAGGGGGCGGATCTCCGGGCGAGGAAAGTGTTTGATAAAGAGTGGCGCGGGTGCGGCCGGGTCGGACGGTTTTCTCCTCGCGCTCCCCTCACAGTCCGGTTCAAGGTGAAGGAGCCTGGGAGGCGGACGGTCCAGCGGTCCAGGCCCTTCTCTTTCTGCAAATTACAGGCATTTTGGGCAGAGATGTGGCGGCTCGCCGCGCCGCGCCTCCGTTATGGGAGCAGCTCAGGCGGAGGAGCACTTTGCTCTCCTGTTAGAGCAAAAATGTGGCGTTTTGGTGGAGGTCGCCGCCCTGCCACAGCACCGGGCTTCGCCGTGGCCGCTCACTGGCACGGCCGCCTAAAAGCCAATAAGGCTCCTTCCTTTTAGAACCCCTTAGTACAGGGTGGCCCACTCACCCCGGCAGATAGGCAGACCCGCAACAACAATCTTACCTTTATTATAAATTTGCTAGTATTGGTAGTAGAGAAAAAGAGTATCAGTTGGTGCGTGTTGCTGAAAGTTCAAGGAACACAGAGCATATTTTACTTTTCCTCGACTACCAATATTGGCAAATTTATAATAAAAAGTAAGCTTGTTGTTGCAGGTCTGCCTATCCGAAGAAATCTGCCGGGTTGCGTGGGCCACCCTGTATAGAGGGGCCGGGCCGGGTCGGGCGGGGAGACAACCCACCGCTTGGGGAATCTTTTCGGGCTTCTCCCTCTCCCCCGACCCGAAGGGGGTATTCACTTCTGTAATGCCCTGTTCACGTGACCTGGCTATTACACGGTATAACGCGTAATGTAATACCGAAAAATAAAATAAACTCTAAAATGGTAGAATTTTCCATGTTATACTGGTGTGATACCGTTTTCTTGTAGTTCTCTTGTAGAGAAAACCCGAAAACCCCCTTGCTCTCTTCCTCCTCCCTCCCCCTTTCCCTCCCTTTCCCTCCTCTCCTTCTCTCCCTCCTCTATTCTCACCTCGTTGAACAAAAACCGCCAAGGTGAAAAGTGAATCGCGTTATATCACCCATGAGCTAATAGGGCCCTGCCCCTCAGGGGGCCCAGCCGGCTGGGGCAGAAGAGGCCCCAAGGGCTCCCTCTCGCCAACTGACCGCGCGTGGCGTGGCGTGGCGTGGCGTGGCGTGGCGTGGCGTGGCGTGGCGTGGCGTGGCGCCGCGCCGCGTAAAAGAGGCCTTCAGTCAGAGTGGTGTGCGGGCAAATCCAATTTGCTTCGATTTCTCGCTGTATTTTTTAAACGAAGCTTGCTTCGCGTGCGAGTGGAGTCGAGCTGGGCTGGGAGGGACTTCTCTTCTTTTTTTTTCGGGATGGGGGAGAGTTCTGTCAAAAATGTGCGTGCTGCTGTTATAACCGCCGAGTATTAAAACAGATTAAAGAGCATGCACAGTGAGTGCCTCTGTGATGCCGTAAAAAAGAAACTATCCTGCAGAGGGCCTGTTTAGCATGCCTTATCTCAGTTTCCAACTGCCAAAAATTGTCGGCGCAGAAAATGAAAACAATGTGGTCCATCCCGCGGCGGGCCGGGCCGGGCCGGACCGGGGCAGACCTCGCCGCCGAGATATTGGCCCTGATGCTCGCCAACCAGACCGTGTCTCCCTCCAGGCCTGTGCGCCCGCCCGCACCCGCCCGCACCCGCCCGCACCCGCCCGCCCCCGCCCGCACGCCCCTACAGCCGCGGAGGGAGAAAGTCCAGTCCGGCGGAGCCAAAAAGCGAAACGCGTTATCTCCTATCAGTGCATATGCGAGTGGCCCGGGCCGGGAGCTGTTTTCTACTGTGTTGTGGAAAGCGCTTGGCTGCAGGTGTGAGTGTGTGTGTAAGGTGAGGTGGGCGGGAGCGGGAGGAGCCGCCGCCACGCCGCGCCACTCTGCGCCACGCCGCGCCACGCCGCGCCGTCCGCGGCAGTTGGAGGCCTATTGAAGGTGCGAATTGGCGCGCGTTTCAAATGTCTCACTCTGAAGTCGAGGATCGCTGGGAAGGGGAATGGGGGATCCCCCCGGACAGGTACAGGTCCCACCAGCGCTACTCGCCGCACAGCGAAAGAGACGTTCTGAGTTCCCAAGCGCCATGGCTGGCTACGCCTGCTTTTTCCACATAGTCCTCGCCTTGTCTCTTAGAAGGCACAGCAGCGAGGCAAGGTAAGTCACATTCACACGAATGTGACACAATAGTCGTGCCAATGTCCAATGCCACACGAGACATTGCTGTTTGAATTGCGTTGACATACTGTTTTTAATTCACTGAGCTGAACTTTACTGGAAACCCAAGTGTGCGAATGTCGCGCACGCACACTTGTAGGTGTACAACTGGCCACTCAAACGTGTGATTTTTTTTTTTTCAATGAATGCCATTGGTCATGTCGAGTCATGTGATGAGGCCAGGTCGCGGGTAGGGGCAGGGTCGCGGGGGGGAGTGCAGGGTGAGATAGGTGGCCGTACGATAACGCCCCCAACCCGGTGCGCGGCCGCAAGCGGTGGGGCGGGGCGGGCCACCCAGCTGTTGGGCGGGCCGGGCCGGGCCGGGGGCCGGGCCGGGCCGGGCCGGGGTGGCTGATAGGTCGGCTCATAGTCGAACTCAGTCGGGCGCGTGTGTAAAGGTCGGGCGTATTCTCGTTTGTTTTTGCCGGGAGTCCAAATACGCGAGGTAAAGGCCAGCTGGGCGCGGCGTGGCTCGGTGGTGTCTTGTCACCTTGGGTCTGCGCGCCTCGCTTCGGTTATTCAATCCCACACGTCGACATCAAAGTGGTCTGTGTTTGGTCCGGTCCGACCCGGGCCAGCGCGCCTGGGGCCTGGGCTGGGTCACTGCGGGGGTGCGCGGCCGCGACCGCCCCGCCCCGCCTCGCCCCGCCCCGCCCCGCCCCGCCCCGCCCCGCCACGCCACGCCCCACCCCGGCCCGCCTCGCGCAGATGGCGCCGGTTTCACGCCCCGCTGCATTTGGGCCCCTGCCCCCTCCCCGCCAGCCCGCCTCACTCCCAACATATTTTCATTCCCGCCTTTCTTACGCCCATGTGTCTTTAGTTTTCGACGGGCTCTTATAAGATGGAACACAGGTGACGTCATGGCTCTTTATAACTTATTCGATCTACCCTTTCGCCTCCCTTGCATTGCATAATCCTCTTGGAAGTTTCCTTGCATGAGGCGCCTGCAGCGCCCAGCTTAGCTTAGGGCCTGTAGGACCCTAGTTGCACGGTGCCGCCCCGCCCCACACTGGCAAAAATATTGTACCAAAGTACACTACACTGGTAAAACTAAGGCGTAGTTGTACGCTCGAGTCAAGCATACAAGTACGCTTGAAGGGTTTACGCTTAAACTTAAGCATAGAGAAAATTTTTCCCCATGCATTTTCAGAGGTAGGCGGAATTAAAGCGAATGAGCCTGATTACGCTTCATTTCAAGCGTCCACTTAGTGCGCTTGAAGAAACGGGGTCGCACTACACTACACTACGCTTTAGCTTTACCGGTGCTCTGCGCTGGCCAGATCTGGCCCTTCTCTTTCCCCTCTCCCTCTTTAGCTTTATCCCCGTCGCAATAACTTCCGCTCGGCTTGGGCCCCAATAACCTTTGTGCAGCGTGTCGCCGTGCGTGCCCCCGCCGTAACCTTTGCCAACTGCCCAAGCGCGCCCCGCCCCGCCACTCCCCGCCGCACCCCGCCCCGCCACACCCCGCCCACCCCCGCCCCGCCCCGCCCCGCCCCGCCGCCCCCCGCCCCACCCCGCCGCACCCCGCCTCGATCCCTTCCTCGCTGCCATAACGCAGCGTCGGCCGCAATCAGTGATCGATAGAATGTCAGGGTGTGTCTCGGCCCGGGCCGCAGCTGATCGCGCGGGTCAGTGAGAGAGGGAGAGGGAGGGAGAGGGAGAGGGAGAGAGAGGGAGAGAGAGAGATCCCCAGAGAGTTATTGAAAGCGAGAGTTACTGCTGAGGAGATTGTTGAGCCCCGGAGGCGCTCCGGGCGCCCAGGCTGGTCTGGTCTGGCCCTACTCGTCCTGGACTCACCTCTACTACCCGTTCCCCGCGACGTGTCGATTTGTTGGTGGGGACTTAATGTCCTCTGCGGGAGAAAAAGCGATGCGATGGACGTAAACATCCGCCCCGCCCCGCCCCGCCCCGCCCTGCCCCGCCCCGCCCGCCCCGCCCGCCCCGAGCGGCAGCTGGCTGGTGGCGCCGCCTTTCTTTCCACAATCCTCGACAGTTGACTAATGTTTCCTTTTTTTTCCGTTCTCCAGGTTGGTTGCGCCGGAAGTTCGTCCGCGGGGCGTCGCTATCGAGAGGAGCTTGGCCCGGCCGGCCGCGGCAGTGAGTTGTTTCTCTGGCTGCCCCTCCCCCCCCCCTCCCCCTCCCTCTCCCCTGTAAGGCAAGGCCCTGGAGTGGAAGCAAGACGCGAACGGGGTCGCCTTATCACTGCAAACCCTCGAATCCAGATTCTCGCCCGAAAAGGACACTTTTCCCTGCTTACTTAGAATGAGAATTTTAAAACATCACTCTCTTTGAGCGAGATATTTTTAAATCCTCGCTCCATATGAGTAAGGATTTCTTAGCCTCACTTTGTTTAAGCAAGAATCCTCACTTTATTCGGGCGAGATCACCAAATTTTTTCACAAATAGTGAGGAAAAAAATTCTTACTCTCCATAGAAAGTAATAAAAGTATCCTCCAATTCTCGCACGTATAGGAGCGAGAATCAGGATTCGTACATTTTCAGTGATCCCGCAGAGCGCCACGTCACCTGCCATTATACGTATAGTTCTTGTTTAGTCAATGATAGCATTTCACCGCCAGCGAGCGAGCTCACTGGAGTTCTGCTGCACTTACTGCACGACCACGTAGTTGTGGGCAGTGTCTTGTTAGTAACAATATTGCATCTGAACTAGTGTCGTGCTAAACCGCCCGCAGAGCAAGTTACAATAATTGTCCTCGAGCATTTAGAGTCGTGCACCAACAAAACGCAGCAGTGCAGTGCTGCTGAGTGTGCTGAAGCTGGCACTATCTGTGCATGGTTAAGACCGAGGTTAAAACAATGCCTGATTTTTTTGAGAAAAAGGGAAAACTTTGAGAAACTTTCAAAATTTGAGGGAACCTCCTCATATTTTGAGGATGTCTCCTCAAAACTTGAGGGAAATCCTTTTCCTCAAAATCCACTGTAAATCGGGGAGTAGTGAATCTCGCTCTCTAGAGAGCGAGATTGTGACCCAAATTTTAACACTCTCTGGAGAACGAGAAAGAGTAACATCGCTCAATTAGTCATTAAAAGGACATTTTCGGCTATACCTATACCTATGACTCCTTTTGAGTCGTTTCTGCTACCATCACTCAATTTATAGATGCGACTCATACTGAGTCATCTTGGCGAACATCGCTCTAAGGTAGCGATGTCGAAAAACGTCGCTCATTTTGGGAGATAAACATGACTATCACAAATACAGTGTCTGAGGAGGTTCCCTCCAATTATGATAGTTCCTCAAAGTTTTCCATTTTTCCTCAAAAATTCAGACATTGTTTTTACCGTTGTGACGAAGTGGGGAGTATGAGGGAGTTGCGCTTAGCATTGGTGGACATGGGCGTCTCTCTCTCTCTCTCTCTCTCTCTCTCTCTCTCCCTCTCTCTCCCTCTCTCTCCCTCTCTCTCCCTCTCTCTCTCCCACTCTATTGCGGCGCGCTGTTGGTGCAGCATTCACGTTTACGCCGAACACTTTCGAATGAACAAGCGGGTCTAATTAACGCGGCCCGAGCGGAGCGGGGGAGCCGCGGGCGCCCTGCCCTGCCCT
The DNA here is from genome assembly GCA_033675135.1 of Frankliniella intonsa. Lineage (NCBI taxonomy): Eukaryota > Metazoa > Arthropoda > Insecta > Thysanoptera > Thripidae > Frankliniella > Frankliniella intonsa. The sequence goes on along the minus strand of CM066245.1, from coordinate 11,418,018 downwards.
GCCCTGCCCTGCCCTCCTGCCCTGCCCTGCCCTGCCCTGCCCTGCCCTGCCCTGCGCACGCGCCGGGCTCGGGACCGGGCTGCTCGCTTCGCCTTGCAAGGCACACGGGCCCTTCTCTTCCCCACACTGGCATCGAAACGTTTCTGGTTAACGTCGCAAGCCGGGCCAGGCTGTATGGCACCTTAACTCTATTCAGGCGCGATTTAACGGGGGGGCGAGGGGGCGATCGCCCCCCCTGTCGGGCTCTAGTGGATCGCCTGAAAGATAGGCAACTTGGGCTACAAAACCCCTGTATGTAGGCAACTCACGGGGCACCGCCCCCCCTTTCTACAGGACCTTAAACCGCGCCTGACTCTATTGGCTGAGCTAAATTTAAATTTAAATTGAACTTTAAGTGCTTATCCCTGCCAGAAAACGCCAAGGGGAGACCGACGGCGTGAAGTGAGGCGCCAGGCGTGAGACCTGGTATGAGAGATGTTGACAGTCTTGCCAACCACCAATGTAAAACTACCAATTGAAAATCGGTGTTTTGGCTTCCAGCTTTAGCGCGCCGCCAAGGTAGACGCACTTTTAGCTCAGTCTCACACGGTCTTGACGTGCGTCTACCTTGCAGTCAAGTTTACTACAAACTGTCAGGATTGCCAAGTTGCCAAGAGGCGGCATTTCTTTCAATTTTTATTATTCTTTCTGAAGAAAATCAGAGCTAAGAACCCGTGAAACCCTCTGTATGATATGTGGTACTGCGTGAGGAAAGGGCCCACGGCGTTGCCCATGGCCCCAGGCAAGAAGGGTCGGAATCTCCGAGTTGAATGGATACACGTCCCCAGGTCTCTGGCCGGCCTGGGCTCCGCTCTGCTCTGAGTGACAGAGAGAGAGTAGAGTTCATCACCTCACGAGTCACGGCGCAGCGATAGAGCTATTGGAAGCGATGGATGGATCGATCGATCGATCGATCGATCAGAGGATCGCCGCGCCGCGTGATTGGAGAGGAGAGGCGCGTCCACGTGCGCTGGCCTTCTGGTCGGCATGGTATGGCCTCCTGCGATGACGCTACTCCACGCTACTCCACGCTACTCCACGCTACTCCACGCTCCGCCACGCCCCGCCACGCCCCGCCGTCCATCTGCCTCGTGGAGTGAAAGTGGCCCGGACCGTACAAAAGCCCTGTAGGTCTGCCCCGCCCTGCCCTGCCCTGCCCTGCCCTGCACACCCTCTACACCGGGAGGGGAGAGGTCAGGTCACTGTGCCGCCGCCAGGGGCAGCAGCAGTGTGGCCAGAAAAGTAGGCAATAAGGCGCTTAGACACGGTGGGGTAGAGCGGGCTGCATCGGCGCCTGCCTACTGGGCAACATGTACGCACCTGTGCTGAGGTGCTGCCTGCCTAGTGGGCAGGCGCCGATGCAGCCCGCTTTACTCTACCGTGATTTGGCGCCTTATTGCCTACTTATATTCTCGCAGCACTGCATGGGGCGAAGCAGCCGCAGAGCTGCGGATAAGCTGCCTGTTATTTGCAGAGCGGCCGATGGACACACGACACGACACAGGGGCTCGCCGCGCTGTGCCGACTGTTCGGCTGTTAATGGCCGATATCGCCCGTTCCGCCAATTACGAGTGCGAATCGCGCTGCGAATCGCAATGCTGCGCGGGGCGGGGCGGGGCGGGGCGGGGCGGGGCGGGGCGGGCTGAGCTGGTGGAGGGTCAGCGACCTGCGAGCACAGCGCCGCCACCGCTGCTGCTGCAGGATCCTGCGGGCGGGGATCTTAATTCCTCCTGCTCGGCGGGTCCTGCGACAGGGACCAGGACCGGTGTTGGTGTTGCCAGAGAAGTAGGCAATAAGGCGCCCAAACACAGTGGAGTAAAGCGGTCTGCACTGCGCCTGCCTTTTAGGCAACATGTACATACCTGTGCTAGGGTTCTGCCTAGTAGGCAGGCGCAGATGCAGCCCGCTTTACTCCACCCTGATTGTGCGCCTTATTGCTTACTTTTCTGGCTACACTGACCAGGGCCCGTCTCGTGACCTGCAGCAGGACGCAGGGTCTGCAGCAGCCGCACGGCGCAGTCCCGGTGAGCTGTGGCCCCGCCCCGCCCAGGTGCTTAGGAAGCTGATGAGGAGACGGGAAAGACAGGTCTCCAGAGGTCGTGGGGATGCACGTGTCACTTCGAAGGGAAGTCACGGTTTGGAGGGGGGGGGGGGGAGAGAGAAAGCCAGCGACCTCTGACGACAGCGTTTTTTCCCCTTTTTTTTTTAAATTATTTATTTTTGAAAAAGTTGTCTGTTTGGCATGAGGGATGTTCGCTTAACGTTGTCTAATCGGCTTTGTCGGCGCGCAGCCGCCTCGTCTGCCACGCCGGGGAAAGAGATGGGAGAGAGTAGCCGCCCCGCCCCGCCCCGCCCCGCCCCGCCCCGCCCCGCCCCGCGCAGCCAGGAGGGGACGGGCCGGTCAGTCGGTCTTCTGCGCAGACAGTTTTTGGTTTTAAGGCGCCAAAATATCGTAAAGATGTAGTAAAGCGGCTTGTATCTGCGCCCGCCTACACTGCCAAAAATTTCCACGGTAATTTCTACGGTTTTTCACGTTAATTTTTTACCAGGTCTGAACCGTTTTTAGTGGGTACGGGACGTCCGTAGTACGTATGACCGTACTGCCTTTAATTTAACTTTTTTTGAAGTTTGAAAAAACTTAACTACGGAATTGGTCACGGAAAACACCGTAATTTTAAGATACGGCTGTCCCGTAATCAAACAAAACGGATTTTACCGTAGTATCTGTGGAATGGGGTACGGGATTTTTAACAGTGTACTAGGCAACATGTAAGCACATGTGCGTGCAAGTTCCCTAGTAGGCAGGCGAAGATGCAGCCCGCTTTACTCCACTGTGTTTAAGCCGCGGTGTGAGCGCCTTATTGCCAACTTTTCTGGCAACACTGCCGAAAGCTACGGTGAGTGCCACTGCCACTGTGAGCTAGAGTGAACCAGGGTGCATCACCGAAGCTTTCAGTGACATTGACCGTAAGCTACAGTGCTGCATGGTTCACTGTAGCTTACAGTGAAATTCGCCGTAAGCTTTTCCTAGTGTGCTGGGCTTGGCCCGATGGCTGCTCCTGCTCGCACACCCTGCGCCCCGCCCCGCCCCGCCCCGCCCCGCCCCGCCCCGCCCCGCCCCGCCCCGCCCCGCCCCGCCCCGCCGCGCAGCGCCTGGCCGCGGCCCACTGATTCATCATCATAACTCACACGCTTTCACCCCTCTCCTCTCCTCCCCCGCCCCTCAGCCGCTCCCCATTTCTTATATAGAATGGAGCTGAAAAAAACAAAACACATTGGAGCAAAGGGAGAAATGAGGTGAAACATGCCAGAAATCCTACGAACTAACTGTTTTCTTTTCGTGGGATAGTCAAGTCAGTCGGTAGAGGCGATGGGCTTCAACTCGAGTGAGCGGAGCGGCCCAGTCGGCGTCTTGTCCTATCCCAGCCCGACCCGGTCTCCTCCCGCCCCGCCCCGCCCCGCTCCCCCGGCCAAGTGTGGCCAGAAAAGTAGGCAATAAGTAGCCCAAACACAGAAGAGTAAGGCGGGCTGCGTCTGCGCCTGTGTCTGCCTACTAGGGAACTTGCACGCACATGTGCATATATGTGCTGCCTAGCAGGCAGGCGCAGATGCAGCCCGCCTTACTCCACTGTGTTGTGGCTACTTATTGCCTACACTGCCCGGCCCGGTCAGTCCGGCTGTGATTTCGTTGGCGGGCTGCTGGGCCCGGCCCGGCTTGGCTCTTGCCGCCGCCGTGCCCTGGGTCTTTTGGGCCCAAAGGGGTCGGCGACCTGTTTGACAAATTGCCATTTCCTGCAGTAATCGTGTTGCCGGCTGTGCCGGGCCGGGTGGGGCTGGGCTGCGCACCACGCCGCGCCGGCCGCTCGCCCCGCCCCGCCCCGCCCCGCCCCGCCCCGCCCCGCCCCGCCCCGCCCCGCCCCGCCCCGCCACGACGACAAGACGAAAGAGGAACAGGAGGGCAAATTTCCGGCGCGCGCCCCCGACCCTGGGCTGGGTGCTCCTGGGGTCGCGAGGCAGGCGGTGGAGAGGGTTTCGTGGTGTCGATGGGATCTGCTGGGATTTTGGTGAAACTGAATTTTCCGACCGTGTCGACGTGACCGCGCGGCCCACGTCACAGATTCACACACACGCACACGCGCCGCCGTCACGCTCGCGTCACGCTCGCGTCACGCTCGCACGCGCAGGGTCACGGTGCGCCCTTCGAGGACTGCGCTTGGCCGCGCCGCGCGCGCGCTCTCCCCTCCACCGCCCCGGTCTGCTCTCCGGCCTGCACCGCACCCCGCCTCCTCCTCTTCACCTGCTTATCCTTTCTACCTACACTGTAAACGCTGAGGCTACTTTTAATGCCAAATTTTGGCATTCTTTTTCGAGCACCAAATTTTGGCTTCTTTCTAAAGGGATGCCAATTTTTGGCTACTATTAATGCCGAATTTTGGCGTCCCTTTAAAGAATGTCAATTTTTGGCTATGAGAAAAGGCCAAAAATTGGCATTCCTTTAGAAAAAGGATGCCAATATTTTGGCATCAAAAGTTGCCACAGCGTTTACAGTGTACATCTTCTCTTCCTCCTTTTCCTCTCCGTCCTCTTCCCTCCCCCACTGTAAAAAATGAAATGCCTATAGTACGGAACCGATGACGGAAGCCTTCCGTACTATGATGGGTATGGACGATACCTAATTCCCAGACATAAACTAGTTTTTCTCTAACGGTACTGTAGGAATTGCCAAATACTACGGAGATTTGAACGGACGTTTCCGTTTTTCTCATGTACGGAAGTCTCCGGAAAAATTATTGGCGGTATTTTTTGCAGTGCTCTTCCTTCTCCTCTTCCTCTTTCCTCCCTCTTCCTTCTCTTCCTCCTCTTTCTCCGTACCCTATTCATCTTCCGCCCTACATTCCTCCTGCCTCCTTCCCATATTCCCTTGGTCATCACCCCCGCCCCGCCCCGCCCCGCCCCGCGCTGAGTGGGAGGTGTTCTCGCACAGCCCGACCCGTTTCGATCACGCTAGGGCTAACTAGCTTTGCGCTGCTCTGAGCTGAGCGGAGGTGCGCATTTACAGGTCGTTGTGCTACGTTCCTCGAGCGGGGGGCGGGGCGGGGCGGGGCGAGGCGGCGGGAACCACTCTGACTCAGGGGCGTCGCGTCGACTCGTTGACTTTTCAGAGGAGTACACTGGAAATCCAAGTGTACGAATGTCGCTCACTTGTAGATGAGCGAATAAATTCGCTCACTTGTAGGTGAGCAAACAACTATTCGCTCACTTGTAGGTGAGCAAACAACTATTCGCTCACTTGTAGGTGAGCAAATGACTATTCGCTCACTTGTAGGTGAGCGAATGACTATTCACCAAATGGTCATTCGCTCACCTACAAGTGAGCGAATAGTCATTTGCTCACCTACAAGTGAGCGAATAGTCATTTGCTCACCTACAAGTGAGCGAATAGTTATTTGCTCACCTACAAGTGAGCGAATTTATTCGCTCATCTACAAGTGAGCGACATTCGTGCACTTGGATTTCCAGTGTGTGCGTGTGTGTGTGTGGGGGGGGGGGGTACAATGAGGGTGTTGTGAAACTTGCCTACCTCCCAGGGGCATGCCCCACCCCCCGCCTCTGCTTTTACTTTTTATTGGCAGGAGCGGAAAAGACTAAAGTGTCTCACAGAGAGGATCCCTTGAAAAAACGCGTTGTCGGGTGATTCCGCACAGTGGTCTCGTCTCTCCGTTCTTGTCGCACTCATGCGACACGGTCATAAGGAGCGAGAGAGAGGACACTATACTAAACGCTGTCCTCCTCAGAGCACCGGTGGTCCTCGCCGCGACGGCCAGCGGCCAGCCTCGCGGTCCGGGTGGGTGCGCGGGGACTTATAATAAAGATGGTGACGTGTGGGGGGGGGGGTGCTAGGGGGTGGGCTGGCCAGAGGGGGGGGGGGGACCCGGCTAAAAATACTGAAGTCTCCGCCCTGCCCAGGCCCGGGGCCGCCGGGGGCTGCGCCGCGCCGCGCCGCGCCCGAGGAATGCAGAACGGCGTACAAAACAAGAGCAACCAGGCGGGCCGGGCCGGGCAGTAGGGGAGTGAGGAGGTACGCGCTACGCCGCTACGCTGCTACGCCCGGCGGCCCGGCCGCGTTGTCGATTTAAGCCCTTCTCCATTTACCTGCCGTGGTGTGACATTTCGCACGGTGGCGGCGGAAGGCGGGGCGGTTGCGGGGCTCCCAACGACGCCGCCTGACGCGTGGTGTGCCAAACAAATCGCTTTCCCACCCCGCCCCGCCCCGCCCCGCCCCGCCCCGCCCCGCCACGCCCTGCCCCGCCAGCTCCCACAAGGGAACCCTCGTACCTTACGCGCGGTCCCACACGGCTGTGCGTATACGTCCGCCAGCGAGGGCCGGGCCGGGCGGTGCCGCGAGGGCGAGCGCTGGGAGCTTTTCGCTGTTCGCCGAGCCGACGCCACCAAACACAAGCACACCGACCCCAGCCCGCCGCACCTAAGGGACCCTCTCCGTGAGATGCGCACGGTGGCCGAAAATCCGGCCTTCTGCAGATTGGTCGGGAGTAAACTGCGGGGGAAAAACCGCCCGGTGGGAGGCTAGAATGATGGGGGGACGTCACTGTCCGCAGCCGCGGGGACCCTCGTACCCTAGTCTCGCGCATGGCTGAAATTGCCCGGGTTACGCTGGAGGTCCAGCGTGCGCATCTCTGACAGAGAGGGTCCTCACCCCAACCGCGCCGGCCCCGCCGCACCTCGAGCGCGGGGCCCGGGCGGGGCGCGCAGTCGGCTAAAGCTCTCGGGGCGGCCGTGGCCGTGCGCCGTGCGGCCCCTACACCGGAAAAACAAAGGTGCTAAGCAACGCCTTTCCTGGGGTGCTAAAATCGAGTGCTAAGTTTAGTGCCTTTCCTGGGGCACTAAATCTTAGTGCCTTTGCAAAGGCACTAAATTTGTATGGAGTATACGCAGCTGATCAGCTAAAGGTGCTAAGTCCTACCTTTAAAAGGCACTAACAAAATTTAGTGCCTTTCCTGGGGCACTAAATCTTAGTGCCTTTCCAAAGGCACTAAATTTTGTTAGTGCCTTTTAAAGGTAGGACTTAGCACCTTTGTTTTTCCAGTGTAAGGGTCGCAGGGTCGCCGACGTAGCGTCGGCCGTAACAGTCCAACCCGGCCCGCGTCGTCGACCCCCGCGCCGCGCACTTCTTGGCGTCGCATTAGCAATAGTTAGTGGTCCCCTAAATGTGTCGGCCGGCCCCGCCCCGCCCCGCCCCGCCCCGCCCCGCCCCGCCCCGCCCCACCCAGGCCAAGTGTATCACCTGACCTGAGACTTATTATGTACCATTTGGCGGCGGGCCAGGCTGGCTTCGCTTCGCCGCGCCGCCTCGAGCAGGCCGGCGCGGGAATGTCATGGAATGTGGGCCCCTGGGGGTGGGTGGCCGGGGCAGGGCCGCAGGCAGGCAGGCGCCGACAGGGTAGGGGCGGCGACGGGTCAGAGGAGAGGGGGCGAAGGGGGGAGGGAGGCTCTCATGTGACTCCGATCAGTTTTCAACGGGGATAAAAGTGTGTAGAAATAGCGTGTCGTTCGGCTCCATCCACCTGCCATCACTCCCTCCCTCCGTCTTGTTGTGGGCGCCGGCGGGTCGGCTCGGCACAGTGGGCAGAAATGCCCCAAAACGCGCTGGAAATAGCCAAATTTGAAAATCATGCTATTGAACTTCTCAGGGTCTTAAACTGCTTTTAAAGGACCAAATAACAAGGATCCGGCCCATGAACGGGTCAAAATTGACTAGTTTGTTCAACGACCTTCCAAGTTCGAGCTTCGAAACTTCTGAAATCCTGACAAATTACCTGATTCTTCTCCTCCCTTCTATCGCGAGGTTGGGTGGTTGAGGGAGGTAACATGCAGCGACTAATCGCCTTGCTCTCTGTCTGACATGGCAAACCTCGCTCCAACCCGACCGATCCTCTTTATCGCTTTAAACTGGCGAATCTTAGGTATTCTACGCAAACCCCTAAATCGATACATTTTGGACGATAACTAAATTACCCCACGTTACCCCATCGAGATTTTTTGACAGAGTATACCCAGAAGCATACTAAAGAAGGTCCAAATGATATCTCGTGCGCATACTTGCGCAAATTCATAAAATTGACATTTATTTAACGAAATCGAGGTAGTTGACGTACGCAAGCGACGTAGTTACCGAAACAGCCACTTCGAGCGCTACTGTCCTTCCGCGCGCGATAAGAATATAACGCTAGTGTGTGAGAAAAAATTAAAGGAAAGGAAGGAAATCAAATTACAGAAAATTCCGCCTAAGCAAAATTCCATAAGTAGTGCAAACCTAAGCACCACACCTACGTATTTCTTTTCTTTCTTTTCAGTGGACTGTGAGCAAAACGTATGCTACATGCAGTAGTGTATTCTATACAGTTGATTTCAAATACAAATAGTTTTTTAAACTTTGTAAATTTAACTTGCATATTTATGAAAATTAAAAAGACAGCCTCGAAATCAAAGAGATAATCGGTTACGTACCAAAATTGGTTGATATCGGTAAAAAAAAAAATAGGTTGCAGAACACTTAGGGAATGAGTTGTAGGATATGTAACCCCAGATTTGAATTCAGCGACATCAAAAACCCCTGCAAACCAAATTTTGGTCCATTCGGACGAAAATTTGATTTTCCAATAGGTTTTAGAGCATATAGGGATGAGGGTATAACAAATTCAACCCCAGTTTTGAATTCAGCGACACCGAAAACCCCTGCAAACCAAATTTTGGTCCATTCGGACGAAAATTTGATTTTCCAGCGCGTTTTGGGGCATTTCTGCCCACTGTGCTCGGGCCGGGCCGGGCCGGGCCGGGCCGGGCGGCGCCTCGAAGAAGGATGCAGCGACTAATCGCCTTGCTCTCTGTCTGGCACGGCCGCGTACGAGAGAATGTTGTCGCTCCATTCCGCCGTTACGGCCCCGGCCCGGCCCGGCAGGCCACTCGCTCCGCTCCGCGCGGCTCCGCTCCCCGCCCGGCAGGTAGCCCGCCCAGCCGCTGCGACTGTTGGCCGGGTTGCCTACGTGCCGGGGGCTCTGAGCGGGGCGGGGCGGGGCGGCGGGTGTTGCGCGGGTCAGGGGCGGCCCTGAGAGCTGCGTGCCGCTGCTAGGCCCCTACGTGACGGGCCGGCCGGGTGCGTAAATGTTGCCTAGTATGCAGGCGCAGATGCAGCCCTCTTTACACTAATAAAAGCTTACAGTGATTTTCACTGTAAGCTACGGTGAACCCTGCAGCACTGTAGCTTACGGTGAATTTTCACCGTAAGCTACAGTGAATGTCACTGTAAGCTACGGTGAATCAGGGTGCATCACCGTAGCTTACAGTGACATTCACCGTAGCTTACGGTGAAAATTCACCGTAAGCTACAGTGCTGCAGGGTTCACCGTAGCTTACAGTGAAAATCACCGTAAGGTTTTAAGAGTGTACTTTACAGTGTTTGGATGTCTTCTAGCCACACTGTTTTTCGCGTTTGTTAGTGCCCGAAGTGCTGGCCAACACAACAGGCCGTAGGGGCCCGACGTAGCAGCATGGAGCGGGGCTGGCGCAGTGTAGTGAGACTCCCTACGAGGGCAGTGTTATCAGATAAGTCAGACAAAACTGCCCCGCGACGCGTCATCATCCAGTGCTCATCACACCACACCTGACGACAGCGCTGCCGGGAAAGTAGGAAATGAACGTCTCCAACGCGGCGCAGCCAAGCCGCGCGTCAGCCCGGGCAGTAGGCAACCCTGCGGCACGGGTGTCTACGCGTTGCCTAGCTCGCAGGCTGCTGTCTGAGAGGGAGAGGCAGCCAGTGCTGCCAGATAAGTAGGCAAAACCACCTGAGTGAAGCAGGCGGTACATATCAACGGTTATCGTGTGTCGTGGGCAATTTTTGCCTACTTATCTGGCAGCACTGGCTGCCTCTCCCTCTCCGACAGCAGCCTGCGATGCTGCGAGCTAGGCAACGCGTAGACACCCGTGCCGCAGGGTTGCCTACTGCCCGGGCTGACGCGCCGCTCGGCTGCGCCGCGTTGGAGCCGTTCATTTCCTACTTTCCCGGCAGCGCTGTCGTCAGGTGTGGTGTGATGAGCACTGGATGATGACGTGGTGACGAGCCGCGCTGTCACCCTTATGGGTCGTTCCTGCTGCGGGCCCTGCTGTCGGCCGGTCGTAGGCGATGCCCTCAAGGGACTCTTTGTGTCATGGGAATGTGGCCCCAGGGCGACATGTGGCTCTCGGCATGGCACGGCTCCACGCGCTGCTGCTGTCTCTGTCTTACTTTCTCCCGGGCGGCGCAGCGGGAGGCGGGCGAGGCGACTGTATGGTGTGACAAAGCTGTACGATGCTGCCCGGGGAAGCAGCGGGGAGGACCCGGGAGGACCCGGCCTGGCCGTCATGATATCGCCCGAGTAATAGGCACTCTGGCGGCGTGGTCCATGCCGTGGTCTGTGAAGAGAAAGTCATTTTCGGGCCCGGCATGTTGACTGCGGCGGGTGCGCTGCGCCCTCGTGAGCCCCTCCTACGCGCCCCGCCCCGCCCCGCCCAAACCCCCTTCCTTTTGCACTGTTTCTCAAACAGTGCTCTCTCTCTCTCTCTCTCTCTCGCTCTCTCGCTCGCTCTCTCTCTCTCTCTCTCTCTCTCTCTCGCTCTCGCTCTCTCGCTCTCTCGCTCTCTCCCTCTCCCTCTCCCTCTCTCCCTCTCACTCTGCATTTTTTTTTCTCGCAGTCGAGTGTCGCGGGGTGGGAGGGGAGAGAGGACACCTTGCTTTGCCGGTCCTGTTTGCCTGCCCGGCCCGGCCGCCGGACCTGATACCGAGTGTCCAGGGTGGGGAACCAGTTCCAGTCTGTTTTATTGAACGCGCATCGCGCCTGGGTGGAGCGGGCGGGGCGGGGCGGGGCGGGGCGGGGTGGGGCGGGGTGGGGCGGGGCGGGGCGGGGCAGGGCGGGGCGGGGCGGGGCGCGGTGCAGGGACAGCAGCTGCTGCTCGCCGCGCTGCCGGCCCGGCCAGGGCCGAGGAGAGGATTTGCTGAGGAATGTCGCCGGCCGGCCAGCCACTCTGCTGGGCTCAGGGACTGGAGACTGGAGGCGCCGTGCTGGCCGCGCTTGCAGTTGGGGCGGGCGGGGCGGGCGGGGCGGGCGGGGCGGGCGGGGCGGGCCTCGCGACCTTCTCTCCTGCAGTTGTCACTGTACACGTACCGGGTGTTTCTTTGAATGCGTAACAGTATTGCGGGATTGCATACTCACCAGAGCTGCAGGGGCCATAGCGCCTTACGGGCGAATTGGGTAGGCAAACCCGCAACACTGTTACGCATTCAAAGAAACACCCGGTACACTGTACCAGTCGCAGGCCCCTAGAGAGACGGTCTCTTTACCCGGCCCGGCCGCAGGACCTAGAGAGATGGTCTCTCTACGAGACTTCAGTCTTTAGAGAAAATATATCTCTACGCGGCACAGCGCAGGCCCTGCAAGAGAGATGACCACAGAGAGAGAATGTCTGTCTATCCGGTCCGGGCCCAGTCCCTAGAGGGAGACTGTCTCTCTAACCTGCCACAGGCACTAGGGCCTGTCTCGGCCAGGCACGGCTTGCTTGCGTGTGCGCGCCGCAGAGGTCCCACCCGCGCCCGCACCAGCTCTTACCCGCCCGCCTGGCCCCGCCCCGCCCCGCCCCGCCCCGGCCCCGCCCCGCCCCGCCCCGCCCCGCCCCGCCCGTCAGCCGAAGAGAGATTTACGTAAATCTCGCGCTTCCCGTCATCGCCAGAGGAATAACTCCTTGGGCACCGCCATGGGTGCCGATGTCGCGCCTGAAATAGATGCGCTGCGACGCAACGCACTGAGAAGACGCTGAACTCTGAATCATACCGGCGTGCCAGTGGCACTAGTAGCAGAGAGAGGCAGTAGTACTTGTGGCAGTGCTGCACCGGCTCGCACTGAGCGCCAGGCATTACGGCGAGTTACGTGACCACTGGGTGGCCATGCCGTGCACTGCATCTATGCGCCGCACCGCGCCGTCCCGTTGCGAGGACGGGACAGGACGTCGCCTGGTCTATTCGCCTGGTCTTGTCTGCCGTACAGTCATTGGCTGCTGGCCCGGCCCGGCCCGGCCGCCCTCCTGGAGCCTGGGCCGGTTGAGATGCGCTGCTCCGCTCCGCTAAGGCCGCGAGACGGAAGTCTTAGGAGGCGCGGCGCGGCGCGACGCGACGGCGACCACATGGCGTACAGTTGCTGCCCGTCACCCGTCAACGTCGCCGTTTGGCCCTGCGAGCGCCGAGTGCAGGGCCCCTCCTCCCCTCTCTCTCTCTGCTCGCGGGATGCGCATCTTACATCTCAATCTCTGGACTGTGCGCCGCTCTGACGATGGGGCGCTCCGCTCTGAAGGGTCAACAGCTTTGAATATTCATAGTACCGGTGACTGAAAACCCCCCGGACACTTTTGAAAGTAGGCGACCCGGCCGCGCCGCTCCACCCGGGACTGCATACCCTGCCCCTGCCGGACGTCAGCCCCTTCGGCTAGCGGAGCATGGGGAGGAGCGCGTACGGAGGGCACACGGCGGCCGCGAGCCGCGGGGTGCGCGGTCCGTGCAGGTCCGTGGTACCTGCGGTCGCGGGGGCAGCTCGTGATTCGCGGAGGAGCTCCAGCCCCGCAAGCAGCGAGCTCCTTTCACTGTGGAAAATATATTTGTAGATTTACGATAAATTTTGTAAATTACGATTTACGAAATATGTTGTAAATTTACGACGGACCTTCTTTGCTCGTGAATGAGTTTCAATCCGATATAAACTGATTGTAATTTTACGATTTGCAATTATTGTAATTTTACGACTGCACTTCGTGGAAAATTTCCCCGTAAACCTACGACTATTTTTCACAGTGTTGCGGATCGCGACCCACCCCCGCGCGAGCGCGGCTGCCGTAGCTTGGAGCCGGGCCTTCTTGGCAGGGGCAGGGTCCCGGATGGAGTGTTGCGGGTGGATGTGGATAGCGTACACTCACAAAAATAAATTCTTGGCATTACCTGCTCCCCGCTGCGCTCCGCCCTCCGCCCTGACGCGCTACGCACCCCCAGGTTCTCTTCCGACCTGATTGTTAATCCCGCCCTGCCCTGTTGTTTGTTTCAGACTAGACTGCCATCGCGACCATGGCGGGGGTGGTGAACGGCGTGCAGCAGGTCGTAAGTAGCTGCGCACCCACTGCCGCCGACAGCAACAAGTGTGACGCTTTCGACCTGGTCCCCGACCTTGGCGATGTCGTGGATAACTTCTCGTTTTCTGCTAACACGAATAACGACCTGCTTGCGCTGAACCCTGCGACCTGCCTGGACACGGACCTGAGCCTGCAGGACCTGATCGACTCGGAGCTGGCGCTCAGGATACAGACCGACAAGACCGAGGCGCTCGTCGACCTGAGCAACGGCGGCGAGGAGGACGAGGAGGCGGGGGAGGCCGAGTCGGAGGAGAGCCAGCTCAACAGCGTCGAGAGGCGGCCGGTCGTCAACGGCGTCGTCAACGGCGTCGTCAACGGCAACCTCGTGACGGACTTCCTGGAGCGCGAGCGCAGCCACACGGACCTCACGGAGGAGCAGGAGCAGGACAACAGCCTGTCGCTCTCGCTGTCGCTGTCCAGCACCGCGGCGCCGCTCTGCAGCGGCGAGGGCGACGACCTGGACATGGCGAGCGAGCTGGGCAGCGAGGGACCCGCCGACAGCGACTTTTCGCCCAACGTCCCGGAGCCGATGGCGGACCAGGAACACGACGGCCTCGAGGCGCACCGCGAGGAGGAGGCCGACTCGGAGGCGGACCTGCTGGCCGACGAGGCGACGCTGGCCGAGGACCTCTCGCTCGCGTCGGACCGGAGCCAGGAGCGGACCGGCTCCCTGCTGGACCTTGACCCCCTGCGGCCCGACAGTCCCCCGGGCTCGGGCCCGGGCCCCGGCTCCACGAGCCCTACCGGTACCAGCCCCAGCCCGGGCCCGGGCCCGCGCCTGGGTACCAGCCGCGGTACCAGCCCCACCGGCTTCGGCCTGGACGCGGAACCTGCGCCCGCGGCCGTGGAGCGAGAGCTGCAGTTGGCGGCTGAGGAGGGGCAGGGGGAGGGGGAGGGGGGCCGGCGCTCGCCCCCCCTCGGGTCCCTCCTCGGGCCGTGCTCGGAGGAAAGCGGTGCCGTCTTGTCAGCTGCCGCCGCCGCCGCCACCGCCGCCGAGTCCGAGCCGCAGCAGCACCTTGCGGCGTCGGCGTCCATCGCGGCTCCCGTCGCCGACAACGCTCCGGCATCGGCGTCCTCCCCGCCTCTGGGTGCAGACGACGTGGATGTCTCTGTGAACGATCGTGCCGAGCAGCGGTCGACGCGCCCCGTCCCTGCTTCCACCCCGAGTGTTGACGCTAACCCGCCCGCTCCCCGTGTGGTGAATAACAGCATGGATGTGTTCGCGAGTGCAGTGCCCCCCGCCGCCGCCGGCGACCCCGCTGGCTTTGAGGATGGCTTTGAGACCTGGAGCACGGTGGAGGAGGCCGTCGCCCAGGTTGAGAACCCAGAAGCCCAGGCGGAGGCTACTCAGAACTCTGAGCAGGCCGACGTTGTGTCAGAGGCCCTGATCAGCTACAATTCTGACGTGAGTGTGATCAGCTTGTCGGATTACTGACAGACCTAACCTGCACTGAAAATTGACATTGACAGCACGAGCTTTGTCTTGAAAGAAAGAGCAGTGGAAAAATTTGCAATCTTTAAATGCATTGTTAGTTTTGTATTCAAGCGCAATATTTTCTATGTCTTGGTAAAGTTTGAGACTAATCTTAAAATATGCAACAAATGCTTCTAGCACTCTTAATTTTTTCTAAGGAAACAAAAACAACAACAGAAACACTTTGCTTATTAAGTATGTAGTATTTTGTGGTTTTTGATTGGAACCCTCCTAAAGAATCCTTGAAAGTACTTATTGTATTTTAGACAAGACTGTCTCAGCAACAGGTGTCACATACCCCATTACGATGCACTTGAGCATATGTCACCTTTTCTGTATTTTTCTCTAAACTCATATAGCATTTTTACCCATTGATCTTCTATTTTTCAGTCTGAAACTGTGTCTGAAACATCAGAGAAGAAGACCATTTCCAAAAAGAAGAAAGTGGATGGAGCTGAAACTACTAAAAAGAAAACTAAAAAGAGCAAGAAGTCAGAGGAGAAAGAAAACATATCTGTCGTAAGTATAATTTATCCTGTTGGTTTTTTTTCCCCCCGTTTTCTGTTGCGACTTCTTAAAGCCGCATTGGACTGCATGTTCTTTTATGGGTCTCCTGTAAGCTTGGGTATAAGTACATTTAAAGTAACTGTATTTTTGTCACATTTTTTTGGAATATTTTATTTTAAATTTACTATTACTTTAAATACTTATACCTTTGTTTCTGATGTATTCAATTGAGGTGAGTCATAGGTGTTGATAAACAAGTCATTATTTAGGTGTTTTTAAGTTATGTCATTTATGTTTTCAATAATGACTTTTGCTTCGATTTGATTGCATGGAATATTTTGGGTAATAGCAGAAATTCTTTAATATAAAACTCTCTGTGTTCTTTAATAATCTCATTTTTTTTTTTGTTTTCTTTCTTTCCATGTCCGTTTTTGGTTTCGTAATTTAGCTTACTAATGGGCATGGATTAAATGGTCACAATGAAAAGAGAGTTGAGAATGTTAATGCTATTAACGGTGTTAACAATGTACCTCACAGTAATGGCTTTGCTGACCATGCGGTTGTAGAGGATGATTTGTCGAATGTTTGTGTGAAAGACTTGGTAAGTAAATAGTGTAGTTTTGTGTAGCACTAAAACTTTACAACATGATAGTGTTGAAATTTTTCATATAGTCATTTGATACTATCACATACATACATATTAATTTCTTATTGGAATTGCCATCACTTTTATGGTCTTTTGGAGGAAATCTGTTATCCTACTGCTTAGTAACATAAGGGCTGAGTTATATCTTATCTATGGTGGTTGTCATATCAACCAAATGATTACTTATCTCTGCAGAGCAGTCAGATGACTATCACAGTATTGTCCAACTTTAAGATGTAATTACTGTAGTTGAATCAGAATAATGAGACATGTTTTGAATTGAGTATTTATTTACATGTCCAGAAAAATAGTATTTGCAGCTGGTGCTGCTGTTATTTTTGGATCATGGATCATTTTAAGAGTTTTAAAAAAAAGCAGAATATTCACCAATGTTCAGTGTGCAGATAATGATTTACATGTAAGCTTTTGTTTTTGCAACTTCATCCACTTCCATTTCCTCCATAAAGGCTCTTAATTGTTTACATTGATATCTATCAAATGGATAATTGGTACATACCATCATTTTCTCTACTACAATGTGGCATCTTATCATTTATGTTGATTTTAATTTAATGATTGTAGAGTTTTAAAGGCCTTTACTTAACTTGAGCAGTAAAAAGCATTGCACTTTGTTGCTTATAAACTTATTTATTTATTGGTATTTTGTGTAGAAATCTGCTTATGCAAGCCTCACTAAAACAGAGGTGTCAAAAGAAGTTGTCAAAGATCTGAAGGATATTGACCACGACATCATTTATTGTGGACCGATCAAAAACCTTGTAAGTAAATATTTAAGTGACATATGAAGATTTCTGTCAATCTATAAAAGGCAGGAATCTATTAAAATTAATCTCTCTAGATCTGGTCGATAGATAAAATATTCAAGTTTTGATGACATGGTTAATTTTCACTCAAAACCTAATATTTTGCTGTATGACATGTGTCTGCATGTTGTGTTGTACCATTTATATTTCATTTTGTGTCCCTTAAAAATTAAACAAAAGTAAAACTAATTTTTAAGTAACTTTATTTTTTCTCTTCTTTTGGGTATGTAGAAACAAACATACTGTAGTGAGGCTATTAAAGAGTGTATTGGGAACCAGTCACCTGACAAGAAGGAGTGCATAGCAACTGGCATCTCTATAAGGGATCTGGTAAGGGGATTAAAGTTAAGGCACTGGTGAGCTTAGGATGGGGAAAGCTATTGCCTTTAACCAAAGCTGCTTACATCTCGAGAAATGAGCCAGCAAACTGCTTTTAGTTCCTCTCATAAAATTTTCAGTCATTAGTGCATTTTACTAACTTAGCTATAGGCTTCTTTCCTTCACATGTTTTTTTAATTTAAATCAATACTTCTCAGAAAAGCAATTGTAATTGAGGAACATTTGGGTCACATTTTAATTTTACAGAAAATTTATTAACATTTTTCTTTGTTTTTCCACTGGTTTGATTGGATTGGTTTCTAGTGTAATACATATCTCTCTAACCTTAATTGTACTCTGCATGGTAATCATTGTAGCTTGGGTATATTTGCTTGAAAAACTGGCACTAATTCTAAAACCTGAAGTGAAGAGTGTTTTCCTTCTCACCACTGTTGGCTGCCTAGGCCTCCTGCAGCTTTTGTGACTAACTCTTTGTTTCTTTGGCTTTTTTGCGCATGCGATTCAGAGGCGGAGTTTTGGAGATTTGAGATATTGTGAGAACTCTGAGAATGGAGCTCCATTTCCACCAGATGAAGAAATCACCAGTGATGGGGTAAGTTTGATAGATCTAAGCGCCTATTAAAGCACTTCCATCAAAATATGCCTGGCAGTCCATATCACAGTCACTGCAATGTACTTTCAAGAGCATCCCAAGCACCATCATCACTGTTTCAGGTTGTATTAGTTTGTATTTTATGGCACTTTGAGCATGACTCTTTCCTATTGAAATGAAATGACTCCATCTCAATCTCTTGTACTGCATGTCCTTTTTCTGTTTGTATTGGGTTTTTCTCAGGTCTGAAGAGCATGCCAGCATGTATTTCTATGGACTTTTTTCTCCCACTATGCATGCTGAGCCTTTCTTTATCAACTGAACCTTCTCCCTCTTATTTTTCCTCAGGGAAGTCAGGGAATTTGAAACTGGGCTGAAAATCAGGGAAAAGTAAGGGAGTTTCTTCAGAGATCAGGGGAAAATATTAAAAAACATGTGGCTGGGCCAGGCTACCCCACAACACAACTCACTGTAATATTATACATATAAATTGTGTTCTACTTACGTTTTGTCTTTTAATACTTGATATTTGGTGCCATTTTAGACTTAACACTCATTATTTCCCTTCTTATTTATCGTCGCTTATCCTGGGAATCACATTTAAAAAAGTCAGGGATAAACTAAACGTTTGGTCTGGAAACCAGGGAAAAGTCAGGGAATTTCATTTCAGGACCCCTGTAGCACCCCTATCTGAGGGCTGTGAGAATTCTATGGTAGACTCAAATGGCTAGGAGACATCCAAGGCGTGTTTGTCATATAAGTGGGCCTATTTGCATCAAAAGTATCAAATACAGTTTATGTTCAGTAAAATATTTGAATCTATGTTATGATACCCTTAGCACTATCAAACGCAAGTTTTAGAAAAATACATTTTGTTAAGTGCACTGCATGTTCTATGTCTCTTACTCATAAAGTCTATGCTAAAGTACTTCTTTGCCTCGAACTACTGTGCTCAATTTTGACCGTGCTTACCCCTAAATCATAACCAACTTTGCATGTCTGATCTGATCTGATCAACTGTAGGGAATAACTTAGATGCCCACACTTTTGAAGGAATTACTCCCAAAGAAGTTTTTGTTGCATCATTTTATTTTGTCTTGGTGGCTATTTTATTTTGCGTGTTTTACACACTCATGCAGAAAGCGCGCTCTCTTGGTGATTTGCGACGTCTTTCAAGAAACCTCTATCGTCCAGAAAATAACAGCAGTACAACATGTTCTCGGAAACCCATCCATACAGGTGTCTCTGTTAAGGCTTTGGTAAGTTTTCTCTTCATATTCATATTTCCATTTTCTCACTTCTACATACCTGTGTTTCACTGTAATTTGTTCTCATTTTTCTATGAATGTGTGCACAGTAATCAAAAGTGTTCAACTGACACACACTAGGTATGTTGATAAACACTTTAAGATGTGTAGTGAAAAAGCCCTTTTACTTTTTATGGGTTATCAAGTGTTGGACTGATATGTTTTCCTTCAGACTGTGTCCAACTAAAGTGTTGTCAAATGAGCCTTTTAACTAATAATCTAAAAATGTGCAACACTGTGTTCTACACTCGTGTGTGTTAGTTGAACTCTTTTGATTCCTGTGTGCCAAATAAATATTTGAAAGCTTTTTCTTTATTTGTTTTGAAGAGAACTATAATCTCATTTTTTGGGATCATTTTCCACAATGATATCATGCTTACATATTTAGAAAAAGCAACCTTTGTTTGTAGTTGAGATAGCACATTGTAGGGATTTGGGAAAAGGACTTAATTTGGAAAGCTTACTTCTCTTTGGGTATCCTTTATGGGTGATAAGCTTTTGTTTTACATTCTGCATGCGATATACTGAGATTTGTAGAAGTGATCTTTTCATATCTTGGTTGTTTAACTTGGACGAATACCTGTCATTGTATTAGGGAGTTTGTATTTGGTGTCCTATTTCTTTATAACATTCTTATCTAACGTGGCATGATGCTGGCTTTATGCATGCAGCGAGCGAGCTATTGCAGCCTCATTAACCTCAACGAATCAACGGTGTCTGACTCTAGACGTGTTATGTCCAACTCCGATGTTTCACTATCATCTTCTGTGGTAAGTTTAGAATTTTTGCCTGCTCAAAATCAAATTCCTGCAATTCGAGCAGTTTGGGTAAGTTTATTGATTAAGAGGTTTTGATATGGTGCAAGAGATTTTTTCTTCAATTTTTTTCTGTGATGGGTTACGAAAGTTTTATCCAATGTATCATGTCATGTCTTTTTATGCTGGAAAGTTATTTTGTTTTAAATGGGAGATTATTATTTCCAGTTTGTTGTAAATGTATTTTGTGTGCATTCTAATGAAAAATTGTAATTGCTTGTTGCAGAAATCTAGCTTCAGCAAATTTGATCAACTTAGCAAGAAGACAGTTCTGCATGTTCGGTCAGTTGATGCCTCTAAGGTTCAAAAGCAGTTCAATGAGGTATGTATACTTTCTAAAACTAACTGTGTCTTGCTTTCTTCCCTTGGTCTGTTTCTCATTATTTTATCTAAGTCTGCCAGCACATCTCCTGAAGCTCATACCAACTGCAAGGCTTGTGGTAAACAAGTCTTTGTTATGGAGCAGATAAAAGCTGAAAAAGCTGTGTGGCATAAAAATTGTTTCCGCTGCAAAGAGTGTAGTAAGCAGTTAACGTAAGTGTATTCTACATATTTTCCTTCCTCTTACAAGTATAAATTTCTTCTTTTATAACTATCTGTACTCGTTTTTTGATAGTGTTGATACATACAGTAGCAATGAAGGAGACATATTCTGCAAACCTCATTTCCGTGAACTCTTTAAGCCCAAGGCAGTGGTTGAAGATAGCCCTGAACCAAGTGAGTTTTTAAGATTGTTGTGTTTTTATAGTTTATTCATATTTTTATTACGTATATTTTATAGGTGTCTTTAGCACATAATTTACGCAAAATCCTTATAGCAGTAGTTAAATTTTTATGATAAATTACTAGACTATATTAAACTTGCTCCAGTATCTCAATCTCATATCTGCGGTTGTTTAGTTCGTCGCAGAAAACCTGAACTTATCATCCGTGAAAATCAGCCAGTGGAACTTCCACCAGATGTTGTCAGAGGTAGATTTAATAGTGTGTGAACCACAGCATTTGAAACACTGCTTATTTTAGTTTGATACTCTTCTTTCCTGAGTGTTAGAGCATCAATTTATCACTCTTAAGCACTATTTTTCCCATTGCAGGCATGTTATTAACAATGCAGTTTCAGTACACTGACATCCTACTGGCTTAATTTGTACAACTCTCGTTGAATATAATTTCCGGGTGTAAATAATTTATCCCACTCTACCTGGATGAGAATATCTATCCCTATCCATTCTGCATGACTTAATACACATCCAAGCTTCTCAGTTACATATGGATTCCTCTACCCTTTCATATTTTACATGACCTTAATGTGTTGATACACAGGAAGCCTTTTTATAAACAATATCATTTTTACAGTATTTTATCATATTTTTCTTTCGTCAGTACTGCAGCGCATGAATGATGTTAAGCTGCTCACTTTGCTTTAAAAGCTTTAAATAAAATTAATCAGAGTTTGTAAAATTTATAACACCCAACCCCATAATTGTTCTTGAACTTTTGTCATTTTTGTGTTTACCATATTTACTTGCAAGATCCATCGCACTTGTTCTGAAACTTAACAAGGTTTTGTATTGTTTGCCAAACTAATTCACTTGTCCATCTTTTACAGCATCAGACAAACCAGACCTTGGTCTTGAGGAACTGTCAAGCCTCAATGTTAAGTCACGTTTTCAAGTTTTTGAGAAGACAGAAGAAAACAAGTCTGCAGATATCGAAAAATCTCCGAGCTCTGTGAATGTGAAACGTTCTCCAAGCATATTGAGCAAGCTTGCTAAGTATGTTAACTTGTTTACCTTTCCTGCTTATCTTTATTTTCCAATTTATTTTTTATTTTGATTATAACCATATCTACAGATTTCAAGCCAAGGGTATGGACATTGGAGTGACAGATGAGTCTCTTAATGGCATTCCTTATGAAGAAAGCTCAACATCTAGTGAAGAGGAGGAGGAAGATGGTGAGGGTGGTGAGTGTGTTTGCTTTGCTTTTTTAAGCATTAAATAAATATAAACCAAGCTTGCAATGACAAGTGGCATGCTGTTACAAGGTCATACTCCTTAAACAATGTGCAGACTTTTTAAAACATCTGTCTGTCTGTCTGTCTATTTATCACTACCTGTGTTTAGTGGTTCCTTTTCAAAGTTTTATGTGACTCATAAGTTTTATATTCAGCTAACAGCCATGTAATTTTTTTCTGTTTTTTGTAATTGGCATGAAAATGAATAACATATAAACATTTTTCTTTTTCTGCAATTCATTTTAATATTTTACAGATGAGGAAAATGGAGACATTGTTAAGTCAAGGCGTACTGCTAGGGAGAGACCAATGAGTTTCAGTAAAATGGAAGATGTAAAGAGTCGTTGGGAAACAGGTTCTGCTACAAAGAAAGAAGAGCGTAGAGAAGAGCGCAAGCAAGAAATATCAACTATAAGATCGCGTCTATTTCTGGTAGGTGGTACTGTGATAATAACATGGCATTGTTGATTTGGTATCCATAGATACTATTGTAAATCTTAAAATTCTGCTTGCTCAAGAGCTTTTGATATTTTTTTTATGTTATGTTTCGATTTTTATTTCAATGTTTTTTGCCTTTGGGTTGTCTAAGCCATATAAATTTTAAATCTTTTTATCCGGACACTATTGAGGTCCATTATCCTACATTTTTCTGCTGCAAATCTCCGGTTCCAATTCTTACAGTAATTGAAATCATTTCAGGGTAAGCAAGGAAAGATGAAAGAAATGTATGAACAGGCTGTTAAGGAAAGTGAACAACC
Source organism: Frankliniella intonsa (assembly GCA_033675135.1). Lineage (NCBI taxonomy): Eukaryota > Metazoa > Arthropoda > Insecta > Thysanoptera > Thripidae > Frankliniella > Frankliniella intonsa. Next base: position 11,395,481 of record CM066245.1, on the reverse strand, counting down.
TGCTGCACGTCGAGGAGCTGAAGTTCGTTCTGAAAAAGCAAAATCCATCAAAGAAAAGTTTGAGCGTGGGGAAACTTTGGTATCTGATGAAGATGGAGAAGAAAATGATAAGAAAATTAAGGATGAAGATCTTGGTGTATTTGAAGCTGGTGGGTAGAATACTGGTGTCAAATTTCTGGATTTTCTTGGTTTATTTGCTGCTTGCTTGTTTCAAGTAACTACATAAGAAAAATATTTCAGGCATCTCAAAAAAGTCAAGGTCCTTATTTTTGGAGCTGGATGCTTCTGCTGCCAAAACAGCTCAACAGACTCCTCCACGCCAAGCATCACAGTCAGGAAGAGAGGTCTCGAAAAAGCGAGAGGTATGATAAGGAAACTAGGACATCATATTAAAACCTCTAGTTGTTCTCTATCGGCCTTTATCACTTTGCCATTTGATTTATGGAAACATTCTTTGGGTCATTTGTCTCTTAGGTTCTCACTAATCAAGTTTCTAGTGAAGTTGTTAAGGCATCTGATAAGCTAGAAGATGTTCAAGTTGAGACAGCTGATATATCCTCTAAATTTAAGTTTTTTGAAACATACAAGGCACCAGAAAAACAGAGGAAAGCTTTCCGAATCACACCTCCACGAGAAGGCCAAGTGAAGGTCAATTTTGTGTTTGTGTGTGCGTGCCATTTTGCAGTATTCTGTGACTTTCTCTTGTTTGATTGTACCTATCTAACAACTACTACAACTCTGCTTATGTCTTCCTAATTTTGTTGATAAGACTAATGACTGAATGGGCCCTGCAATTTTATTCCTCATGGCTCCTATGAAACCATTGCTTAGTAATTTTATCGGGTTTTGAAAACTCAAAATCTGAAAATGTCTGATACTGCTATTCTTTTCCCTGTGTACATTTTTTTCTTTAAATGGGCAACTGTATGTGTTTTGTCTAGAATGTAATTGTTTTTAAAGGCAGCAGAAAATAATTTATTCTAAAGTAATTTTTCTTCTCTACCAGATGGACTCTCCGGAACGAGAAGTGTACCGAGATCCTGATGTTGTTCGTGCTGAGGACCCACCTGAAGGTGACGAACTTCAACATAGCATGACCACATCAAAGATGCTTTCAATCTTCAGGCAGATGGAAGAAAAAGCACAACGGGATGATGTCCCAGATGGTTAATAAAGTTTTCTTCATGTACTTTTGTGCTCTTAAAGATCTCTTGAAAAGTGCCTGTACAATCAGTGTGTCTCTCTTCTTAGGTCCTAAGCCTCTGAAGTGTTTCACACCACCTCCTGATTACAAACCTGAGTCTGGTAGCTCAGAAGATGACCGTTCAGATGAAGATGAGGAAGAAGATGATGATGATGAGGAGGAAGATGAAGATGATGATGGTGTTATTCGCTCCTCTGTGAAGGCTGAAGATGAATTCCTGAAAGCAGTAGGTTATGTTGTCTAAGTAAATTACATTGCTCTGGACTAAATTTGATGACTAACCAATAATTTTTTTTATTTCCAAGGCAAAGGAGGCTGCTAAAGCTAAAACATTAAGAGCTAAATTTGAACACTGGGAAGAACAAGAAAACAACATAAATTCAGGGGGTGGAAATATTAACCCGACTCTCTTAGAATCTGAACACGAAAGCATCGAGTCCACAAAGTCCTTACGAGCTCGTTTTGAGTCTCTCCGTAAAGAATCTGAAGCCCCTAAGGAAAAGCCAAGACCAAAGGTGAACCGATTTGTGGTAAGTATTATGACTCAGTTTCTATGTATTTGATGTGTGACCTGCTGTTGTTGCTAGCCTTTATAGTTTATTGCCCCTGTGTGATAATAATGTTTACTATACCTGTCTGCACTATGCCTGATGAGGAAAAGGTTCTTCCATATGTATCTTGTTGAAATAAGTGCTACACAAGAATTTCATCTCTGTATATTCATGATTGCCTCAAGTAGATTTTTGTTCAGTTTTGTACCTTAGTACATCGTTAGCCCTCATATCTCGTGTTTATCTACACAAAACTCCTAATTGAATCATACCTGAATCTGGACATGTCTTCTCTAGCCGTTAGTGCAGTCTCAGTGTCTATCTTTTTTTTTTAAATTATCAACTTTTAGTTTTTATTTATTTTTTTGAAATAAGAAAGCTATAACTAATATGTAGTATATTGTAAGTGTAGTGAAGCAACTATAGAGATAATTGATTCTTTTGAAGTTTTTGTATTGTTTATGCTAAGTGTGATCTGACATTTAACAGATAGAGTTTAAAGAATTGTATTCTGCCATTATGCTTATATGAATTTTGTTTTACGTAACTAATGCAAAACTCCTCTTATGTTTTAATGAAAGTTGTGACTCAGCTTGCATGTTAATTATAGATCAGCTACTTTTTTAATTTGCCCATTTCTTTTTTATTTTTATTTTTTCTGTGCGTGCGTGTGTGTGTTTGGTTGTTATAACTGTCTTTTACTGTTTAAGGCATGAGTGAATTTGAAAGTACATAAAGCATGGAACTTTGTTTTTGTTCTTTTAAGATCTCGGTGAATTTAGGTGAGTGCATGGCGTTCTTAAGTTAACTTAGCTTTTTGTTCTTTTCTCCAACTTAAAGCTCTATAGCTTCTTTCTTATGCAAATTTTAATTAATAAATCAATAACTAATTATCCTCATAGAGGTCTAATAAAATTGTTTTCTTTTGTTTCAGTGAATTACTCCTTTAGAACATCAAAAGCAAAACTAATGTGATGATGAATGGGATGAAAAGTTGATCACTTTATCTTCATTTCTACATGATTATCTTTTAAGATTATTTTTGTTTCAATGATTTATTAATGTTGATAATCCTGTATTTTTAGGAAATGTTTTCTTTGGCACTTGTGTATGCCCTTCAAATACACCTGTAATTTAACTTTGGTAAAGCCCTATCAGCTGTAGAGACATTGCTTTAGCTGAGTACCTGCCCGCCTGTGCATATGATAGAACTATCATACAAGGTATTGTAACACTTCCACTTCGGTCTCCAGAATTGAGAATGTTTGTAAATTCTTTTATCTAGATGAATGTTAGTGAAGCTTAAATCTATCTTAATGGCTACAAACTTGTTTGTTGGTGCATATTATTGTGTATATTGTTCCTTTCAATTACTTATTTATCTCACTTTACATGTGTAATTCATGTAATGCCTTTGTGATTAAGAGCTCTTTTTAATGCTCTCAATTTTGATATTGTGGATGAAGTAAGAGGATTATGGCAACTCTTCAAGTAATTGCTGAAACTTTGTAAATTGTTAACTTTATAAAACTCTTCATTCACTAGTTCCTTAATATTAATTTACCAGTTTGCAACTAAACATGCTGTTGTTCTGTGAAGTGAGAGTTATTATATGATCAGAAACATAATTTAAAGTTCTCTTAGATAATCCATGAAAGTATAGTACTAGTGTACTTTGAACATACTAAAGTTTCAGCCCTAGTCAGATGGTGATTATTGTTATGAAAACTTCAAATGGCTGCTATGTTTAATTTCTTTTGAACTGTAATTGTGGACCATTTTCCCTCATGACTCTTGTTCATTTATTTTTTTTAAATATTAATTATGAATCCATCTTTAGTGACTTAGGAAAGTGTCCCCTAACTTGCTGTTTTCAATGTACGTATCTGCACCAGTTGTTTTAACTGTTAAAAATTATGTGATTTTTCTGTTGTTATTGTGCTGTTGTTTGTGATGATTGTACTTTCTTTTCATTTCATCAAATCAAAGATTGAGTTGTCATATTTCCCATAGTATTAATTAAATTGATGATTACTGACATGTAGTTCCTTTGCTTGATGCCTTGTACAATATGTTATATGATAACAATTTACATGGCTAGCTGCTTATAAAATGTCCAGATGTGCAGGTCATGAAGTGTCAAACTCCTCTACCACACTTTATGTTGAACTACACAAGCACCGACACAGACTACTAACTTGATTAATTTTTTTGTTCCCATAGGTCTTTTGCATTAAAGTTTGAGTATCTAATTTGTTTGATTTTTGTGCTTGCAGGAAATCCAGACATCTTGCGCAGAATACTGTGACTCTTGTGGGAAAAAAGTATACCCTCTTGAAAAAGTAGAAACTGGAGGCAAACTTTTCCACAAAGGATGCTTTAGGTGTATGCAGTGTAGTTGTATCTTAAGGTGTGTTAAGGAAATGAAATATCTCTCTTGTGTGCGCATCTGTGTTTGTTTGTAGTATTACTCGTAATGTTTTATCTATCTGTTTCAGAATGGAAAGCTACACATTAAATAACGGCAAGCTTTACTGCATTCCCCACTTCAAACAGTTATTCATTTCTAAAGGAAACTACGATGAAGGATTTGGTTTGGATCAACACAAGCGCAAATGGAACAGCACTCGAGAAAATGGTGACATTCTCCTCAGCGGTATTGATGCAAATGGGAATAATCATTGATTGAGCTACCACAATTACACCTCTGTGTGATCTTGGTAATGGAGACAAGTGCCATTCATCGGATTGAGATGTGACTTAAGTCCCACTTGATGTCACTTTTTATGATGTGAACAAAGTTGCAAGGTATTAAATTTTTCCTCTTCAATTTAGTGGTAAAGCTTTTACCTTGTAAATTGAAGCTTGTTAAAATTACAACTGTTTGTTGTTGTTGTCAAGGTCTGGGTGGTTCACAAACAGATTTATTTTACTGTTTTTATGTTGTATTATGTGCCTTTTAGTCTTAAAGGTCTTTTATTATTGTATTTTAGAATGTTATATGTATTTTGATTTGGTTTAATTTAATTTGGTATAAATGCTTCTACTTTAGTTTTGTATTTTTAAATACAAGTGCTGTGGCCTTATGGTTCAACTTTTTAAGTAGTAGATATTCTTTACCTGGTGTAGGTTCTTAAAAGGTTTTACCACACTATGAACCAAATGTAGAAATGTTTTATCTTGTCATCTCTTACTTCAAATCCAAAAAATTCTATTATGGAATGTTTTAAATTACAGATAGCCTTGTATATAATGTAAATAGGTATGTCTACAGTGTGTTTACACCAGATAAAGGAAATGGATCATTTTTGCTGCCAAGAAGAGAAAAGCTGCTGTACTGTATCAAGGTCTCAAATGCTATTGTTTGCTGTGATGTATTTACTGATTTGTATGTACTTAGGAACATGGTTGAAATTTTATTATTATAGTTAATAAGAGTTGAATTGTAAATGAAATTAAGTCAATATCTTTTCTATATTAATTTCGTGCTTGTACTTTATTTCAAAATCAAAACTCAATGGTCATGCAACGCTTTGTCTTCCTGAATATACCAGAAAAGTACTGCATGCTATCATGTGAAAGTTGAAGGCGCCCAGCAAGGTTTTTCTTCAGTGTATAAATCAAGTCAGTTATAGTGGGCGGTTTAAATCGCTGAAATGCAAGGTTTGCCTTCTGTTAAGCTAGAGGTAAGAACAACTATTTATTGTATGCACATGCTTCTGTTTACTGTGTGTGTACTGTCAAAGCCTTGTACTCTCTCACCATAAGATAATCTATTCAACAGTGATCTTTGCCCTGTAAACATTCCTGCCTAATTAATAAGAAAAAGAAAATCTTTATACCGAAATATAATCAATTTTTAGAAATCTATTTATTTTTGCATATTTCTTTGTGAACTTAATAAGTGTTATAAATAAATATCAAACTACAGAAGGAGGTAACCTGTAAGTTTGGTCGAAATCCGAGACAATTTTTTTCCGACCGATAATCGTAAAAACGCAAAGGCTATAGCCTTTGCATTTTTACGATTTTCGTCCGAAAAATAATGTTGCTCCAAAGTGACGGGGGTTGTGCAGGGGGACCCTACCGCACCCCTAGACCAACCCCCGAGGGTAGCCTGTGAGTTTGGTCGAAATCCGAGACAATTTTTTTCCGACCGAAAATCTCAAAAACGCAAAGGCTATAGCCTTTGCATTTTTACGATTTTGGGTCGAATTTTTTTATCTCTCCAAAATGACAGGGGTTGTACAGGGGGACTCTAAGGTACCCCTAGACCAACCCCCAAGGGTAGGTTCGTCCGAAAACCCGGTTTGTCTGCGAGGGAATGCAGTATTCCTAATAGCGCGCAATGTGTTCGGGCGAGGTTGCTTAGGGGCCTATTTTGTCACTAACGAAGTCCGGTATAGGACTCCTAGGACTTCCTTTGTGTTTTTTGGTCCCAGAAGGAGGTAACCTGTCAGTTTGGTCGAAATCGGAGAAAATTTTTTGTCCGCAAAAACGCAAAGGCTATAGCCTTTGCATTTTTACGATTTTCGTCCGAAAAATAATGTTGCTCCAAAGTGACGGGGGTTGTGCAGGGGGACTCTGACGTACGTACCTCTAACCCAACCCCGGAGGGTTGGGTTGTCGGAAAACCCGGTTTCCAGGGAGTTGGTCTGTGGGTACATTAGAGTCCCCTGGTTTAACCTCGGTTTAAAGGTGCCAAAATACATGAGTTTAAGGGTGAATTTCACGTGTAATTGTTGCCTTGCTGTTTGAATTATTGCGCGGTTGGCGCGCGGGTAACGTCATTCAGTCTTCCGTTTTGAAGTTGCGCGCTGAAGCACCGCCTTGGCGGCCGAAATACCGCCTTGGCGAACGCCGCGTACCGCCCTGTAGCGGCCAGAGGTTGGCAACGCTGGCTACCGCCCTCCCACCTCTCCCCTCCCCTCTCCCTCCTACCGCCGCCTCGCACCGTCAGACCAGGATCGCCTCCCATTCGGCTGCTGCTGGTTGAACAGGTAAGATGTATTATAGTTCAAGGTCACTGTAGGTTGGCTGGGTTTGAATGGAAACACCACGTGTTGGGAGCTACATGCGTTTCCTGTGTCCGTCTGGACTGGAATCGGGGTGTGTAGAGGTTTTGTTCAGGTTCTCCGAACGGTTACGCATTTCCTTCTTGGGTTCTCGGTGTTGGCCTTCAGCTCGAGTTTTTCTCGGTCGCACTTGACTCTTCCGAAATGCAGGCGTCGCGTAACTTGCTCTCATTCGCGTTCAAGAGAGGGCTGCTCTGAGTTCACATCTAGGTTAGAATGCCTGCCTCGTGTTTCAGTATTTCAGTATAGAGCTGTGTATGGGACATCTAGGTTAGAATGCCTGCCTCGTGTTTCAGTATTTCAGTATAGAGCTGTGTCTGGGACAAGAGAGGAATAACGCACTTAAATTTGGGATCTTCTCATTTATTTTGAAACATTCGACATACTAATTTAGTGCTATCTTTTGTTATTCTTCAGGATGATGCTGATTCTTTCGTCTATCCAGTACTTCGAATGCTGATTGGAAGTGTGGGGCCAGGGGCCACCTTCACATGGACCCTCACCACTGACGGGCCTGCTGATGAATGCTCGAATATATTGGCCTGCTTGGAATTCCTTTTGTGATGTTTGAGGCTGCATTGCAACATGACCAATAGCTCAAGGTGTGTATTTCATTTACTGGCTTATGCTGGGCTCTATTATCCATCACATTTCTTTGCTACCTGCTTGTCAGTCTCCAGATTTTTCCTGCCATTCTAATAAGTATTGTTTGTCTGTTTCAGGTTGCCAAGTTGCATTTGTTCTGTTGAACCCTGCCCCTGACGGCTCCCACTTCACTTCCAAAGACTTCACGGGGCTGCTCAGATCTTTACTCTGTCTGCCATCGCAGTGCTGATAAGCTGTTTTCATCTGTGATGTCATGTCTCATGTCTGGTGCTTCTGCTGAGCACATGGTGGGTATTTCTTGGTTCAGCTGTGCTTTTTTATACATCAGATTTGTTGCTATCTGCTTGCCCTTCTTTCCTTTCTTTCATGCTAATAGGTTTTTCTTAATTCTTTCAGGTATTCACCATGTTCTGCATAATGTACTGAAGCTGTTATTTCACCTCTTAACCTCCATCCGCTGTTTGCTGTTGCAACCTTATCATCTGCAGTGGTCATGCTGCTTATGTGAAGGTAAGCAATGTTAAGAGCAAGACCTACTCGATCAGCTACACTGGACGTTTTGTTGTATACGATACGCTCTCAAAACGCATTCTAAACCCGAGCCTCGCCCAAGCCCACCTCCTGGCTCCACCACTTAGTGGAAGGGACTAGGGACGTTTTGGAACTACATCAGAGCCTTTAAAGAATTGTTAACCCCCATAGTGGAGATTTTATTTAAAACCTAAAATTTTCTGAATTTAGTTTCAATGAAAGTGATGTAATTGTTCCCCTAATTTCTATAAGAATATTTTCATCTGGTTGTGTGATAAACAACTTCAACAATCATGAGCAGTAATTCGGGCGGAGACCATAGAGCTATTTGCTACCACTGGCTGTAGGCTGGGGGGAGGGGGGTTCCCAGAGTGGCTTACTTTTGGCACGTTCAGACTTGGTCCTGTCAGGGTTTTGTACGCAGCGGAATATCCAGTGGAGCTGATCAAGGTGGTCTTATTTAAGTGTGACGGTATTGATCTTTGAAATGTCTGAGAAGTTAAAAAAGACATGTATTTTGATGTGCACCCCCTTGTAATAATTTTTTGAAGCATCTTTGCTTATAATTGGCTATTCCTGTGGCTAAAACATCTACATACATCTGCTGATTGGAGCAAAGTTGTAACTGGAACAAATATGGCTTACCTTTAATGAAGAGTGGTGCATATTTATATTTATACAATTTGAAAATGAGTGCCCAAAGAGATCCTGTTCTTTGTCTGCCGAACAGCACATTGTTGCTGCTGCCTCAAAGATCTTTTCCCCTTTGGATTTAAAATTCAGATCTTGGAGCTAAATAGCCATTTTGGCAATGTTCATTTCCTGCCTCACCAGTACACTGGACATGCTTTCAAGGATGATTCATTGAATCTTATCCTTTGGAGTAAGGATTTAATTCTGTATAGCTCTGATCAGATTATTGAACTTTTTCTCAAAATAAAAGAAATTAGGTTGCTAGTCTCTTTTGGAGAACATTTGTAGTAGTAAAAGCAGTAGTTCATATTGCAATTTGTAATTGAGCACTTGGGGGTTTCATCTCAAGGTAGTGTGCCACTAGCAGACTGTGATTGATTTGGGAAGACAGACCTTTGACAACAGGAACTGAGTTAATCCTTACATTTGGAGTGCATTCCTGGCACAGCACTACCTGTTTAGTTGGGCTGCTGTACAAGCTATAGTAAATGAATGATAATATTCAGCAATTTAATATTTTAAATAACTTCTATTAGTATGAGTAGACCTTTCATGACAGTAACTTTGATAAACAATGAATTTTTTGAGCTTGCCTAGTACAGCACCACTCCTGTGGTGAATTTTTAATGTCTAGTCTGTTACTTTGATTTCTTTCATTTTGAAATTCAGTGCCCTGAATTTAAGATCAGGCAGTAAGAAATATTTCCCTTTTGCAGAATGGTGAAAAAGCATTGAGTTATTTGTATTTTAAATATCTGTCGAGGGAAGCTTTGACATAAGTTATGAAAGTCTACTCATTCCTTTCATTTGAAAAGTTCACTTGGTATTGCACCACTGTTCTGAATCAGAATATCTCTTAAACTCACCTATGAAGTAGAAGGCAATTGGCTTTCAAAATTAAACTGCCACTTTCTACCTTTGCTGGTTGTGAAATCAATAGAAAATTGCAATATTGCTGCTAGTACTTTGGTCTCCATTAAAATACTAGAAATCAGAGTGGGTAAATTTTGACACTAAAATCGTGGAATGTTTTTGAGTTGCTGCCATAGTGACTAAAACAGAGATGCATGACATGTTAATGAAGTTACCTGTATAATGGTGAATAACATCACGCATTTGTTTGATAGTTTAATTGATTTTATTACCATTCATAGAGAATCACTTGCTGCTGTGTTAGTCTGCTCAGAGCTACCAATAACTGAAAGCAAACTTATGGTAGGAGTGAATTTTATGTCTGTTTGCCACTTTGGTTTGTGGTAATCATTTTAAATAAAATATTTGAAGTAGACGTAACTTTGGGCTCATTATAGCTTTACCTTCTTTCAATTCCTGATTATATTTGGATTTCAAATTGAAATGCCTTAGCAAGATGTAATATTTTGGCAAGTCATCACTTGTACCTGCCATATTGAATAAAAGAGGGATTGTAGAATATTTTTTTTTATTTTGTTTGTCTTTCTAAATAAATCAACAGAATTGTGATGAAATGATACTCTTTTCTTGAACTGCTTCTGATACATATTTGGTTTTGCAGGTTACATGACAAAGTTACGGGGAAAGAACCAAATGTGCAGCCGTTGACGATTCTTCAAATGAAGCAACCAACTCAAGAAAGGAGGACTGTCAAGATTCTTCAAAACTCAAGTCTGGATCTTCAGCATCAAGAAATGAACTTACTTGCTTCTGGTAATTTTTTATAACTAATATTTATAGTTGAAATAGATGAAACTGACTTCATTTTAGCTTCACCTTCCAATTGCTGAATATATATTGATTGCTAATTGAAATACCATAGCAAGATGGAAAATTTTGGCATGGTCTCTCTATTAAAGACGGATTGGATAATTTTTTTCACATCATGTCTTCCTAAATAAAGTCAACCAAATCGTGAAATAATGATACTCTTTTATTGAACTGCTTCTAATACATATTTGTTTTTGCAGGTTACAAGACGAAGTTACGGGGAAAGCAGAACCAAATGTGCAGCCGTTGACGATTCTTCAAAGCAAGCAACCAACTCAAGAAAGGACGACTGTGAAGATTCTTCGAGACGCAAGACGAGGATGGTGGCATGAAGAAATGAACTTACTTTGAACTTACTTTTGCTAATGTGAGCAACGATTGCTTCATGTGGAGGAGAGATCAGTCACAGTGGAACATGGAATGGCCCGAGGTCCTGGTACGCATTTCTCGGGCTCCTTTAGTGACATGTTATTGAAGGTTCACCAGGCCACTGCTTGCTCTCGGGTCCTGTGTTTCATCTCGTCGGCTGTGATTGAGTTCATATGAAGTGATTGTTGCGTAGAGTCAGTTTATGAGGGGTTTTAATTAAACTCCTCTTGACAGTTAATTTGACTAGTTTTTTCCAGATGGAACTTTGTTTGACCCCCCCAGAAATTTTACTTGGGCCGCATCACATAGGGATCTCGAGATAGCCTAAAAAAGGGCCTTTTTTTGCTGGCCTCCCATTGGCCAGCTGCTATTGCTTCTTTTTGTTCTTCTTCCAATAAAGCTTGTTTTTCTTTATTCAACTGTTTGTTTGTTTGTTTATTTTTATTGTTTTTTGTTGCCGCTGTTCCACTGCTCCAAGTCCCCTCGAGCTCAGCTGCTGCGCCTTTGAAGGCGCAGCAGCTGAGCTCAGACTTGGAGCAGTGGAGCAACAACAAATAATTCTTTTTCCCCTCCTTGGTTGTTGCCTTCAGCTTTCCTTGCTCGAGCAGCTCACTGGTGGAAACCAATGAACTGCTCGAGCAAGGAAAGCCGAAACCAACAACCAAGGAGGGGAAAAAAAAAAAGTACAAGTGCTGAAAAGTAAACAAAGCATGAATGTCAACAACAACAAAGAGCAGAAGACACACAGGATGAGAAAGTGAGAGGAACACTGCAAAGGCCAAATACTAAGTCCCAAAAAAAGAGAAGAAGAAATTGGCCAGTGGCAGAGCAGCACAAATGTCAACAAAATTGTAAACAACAATGTAAACAAAGCACTGTGTTCCTCTAAATTTCTCATACATTCAGAGAGAAGGAAGGCAGACAAAGGCGAGGCATAGGACCCGCTGGGATTCGAACCCAGCAGTGAGACAAGTCCCACTCCAGGAGGCCGTATTACACCAAAGCCAGAAGGGAAACAGCACAGCAGAGAGCAGGAAAAAAGTATCCATTCAAAAATTGAAATTCTAAAGCAAAGAGAGAGGAATCCCCTCTCATTCGCCCCCTCTCACCCACACATTGACCTTCAGGAGTCTGGCCTGGGTCAACATGCCAGCAAGAGGGGGCAAATACAACAAGTTTAAAGCAAGCAAAAATTTACATTTGAAAGGTTACCACTAAAATGCCTACTCCTCACACCCTGACCTTTAGGAGTCTGGCCGAGGTCAAAGTGAGAGGAAGCAGGCAGGCCAAATGGCGCAAAACAAAGCACCCTCTCACCCACACATTGACCTTCAGGAGACTGGCCTGGGTCAACATGCCAGCAAGAGGGGGCAACTCAACAAGTTTAAAGCAAGCAAAAATTTAGATTTGAAAGGTTACCACTAAAATGCCTACTCCTCACACCCTGACCTTTAGGAGTCTGGCCGAGGTCAAAGTGAGAGGAAGCAGGCAGGCCAAATGGCGCAAAACAAAGCATTCAATGGATACTTTTTGCAATAGAGCAAGTAAAGAACAGCAGACACAGGGGCAACAGGGCAACACTCATATATCAGTAAGCAAAAGCCGTCACTCATCTCTGTTCTCCACAAAACAAGATTTACTACTTTAAAAGCCTCTATCCGAATTATTAAATGCATCCAGCATCTGACTAGTTGGCAAGATACCACCCTTAAATAAGATGGATGGAAAAGTGAACAAGTATTATTTTTAAAAAGCCAAATACCTTAGAAAGGTAATTGCACATTGATAAAATGCTATTCTCTCATAGATATCAGTTGGCAAGATACCAACCATAAATTAGATCGATAAGTGAACAACTAGTATTTATACAATTGACAAACAAATTCTGGATAAAGACGAGTGACTGGCCATACACTTTAAACAATATTGCATTGAAAACAAATAAATCTACACAAGACTATTGTATTATTAAGTATGTTTGAAAACTAAAAGGCGTTTTAAGAATGAACATGACTTACTCCAAATGATAAATATCTAAACAATACTTTCAGTTCTTGAAAAAGAAAAGATCTCATTTACATTTAATTATTCTCACTACGAAGATGCAATATTGTTCAAAGAAGAAAAATCATCATGAGCACAGAACTGCGATTTCAAGTGGAAGGATACCCACTAATGCAACAAGCCCTACTGACTCAGCCAAGAGTCCGAGCTTCCCTATTTTCCCCCCAATGTTAACTTATACAAAACCCTTTGATTTTGAAATGAGCACGCAAGTGTGCCTGATAGAAAATGCTTATACTGTTGTGGGCTGTCTGTCGCCTATCGGAATCCATCTGGTCCAAGATTTCCTCACAGAGAGTACTAAGGACACCCCCACTTTCACATTTAAACAAGAACGCAACGTAAAATAAATTTCTGACTCACACTAATGCCCAAATTAAGAGCTTCATGGATGAACCATAGTCTTAGCCTCAGCCTCACCAATTGTGTAGCCATGAGGCATGAGGTGACCTAACCTTCATAGCTAACCTCCCTTGAGCACTACATAATGTGCTACAAGAAAATTACAGCCTTTCAAGGAAATAACGACATTCCGCTAATAAGAATATCATTGAAAAGTTACACCCAATGCTGATGGCTAATTATAACCTTACGGTAGGCACTCAGCAGAAAGAGGAACCATTACAGGAGCGAGGATGTTCAGTTTGTCCTCACCGAAACAATAAAATATGTGATATTTAAATATAAAAATATCACACTCCTCCCAATTATAAATTAATTAAGGAATATTACGATTGAAACAAATAATATCACAATTACACTCACCGCACCGCACACACCGGCCTCCGCCATGATCCCTCCGAAAACAACAAACACCTCCAGCTTCCGGCTCCGGCTGCACAAAATGACGTCACTCGCCCGCCAGGTTTAGTGCCATTCAAAATACGATTCAGAAGGAATACTGCATTTCCTCGCAGACAAACCGGGTTTTCGGACGAACTGACCCTTGGGGGTTGGTCTAGGGGTACGTTAGAGTCCACCTGCACAACCCCCTTCATTTTGGAGGAAAAAATATTTCGACCGAAAATCGTAAAAATGCAAAGGCTATAGCCTTTGCGTTTTTGCGATTTTCGGTCGAATATAAATTGTCTCCGATTTCGACCAAACTCACAGGGTACCTACTTCTGGGGCTAAAAAACATATAGCAAGTCCAAGCAGCCCGATATCGGACTTGGTTTGGGAGAAATACGATCCGGCTGAGGCACTTCCCTCTGCAAATCTGTCGTCGCATTTCTTCGCCGAACCCCGCTTTTTGGTTCAATCAACACCCGGAACGTGGCCAGGGGCACCAGGGGGTACACTAGAGTCCCCCTGCACAACCCCCTTCATTTTGGAGAAAAAAATATTTCGACCGAAAATCGTAAAAATGCAAAGGCTATAGCCTTTGCGTTTTTGCGATTTTCGGCCGGAAAAAAAAATGATCCGCGGCTTCCCTTTCCCTCCCCGCTCCGCTTCCCACTGCTTCCAATCCTTAATCCTTTACTTTTCCTCACAAGTTCTGGCCCAAGCGTGAGCGGCGTGAGGCCGGCCGGGCGCGACGTTCAACCAGCGCGGCTTTCCTTCCCTGCTCCCTGACCTCCTCATCCTCTATAGTCGTTTTGGAATAAGCTATCTGTTGGGTCGTCTGTTGTGGCCACAACTTTGTGGCCACAAACAGGCACGTACCAGTCCGGCTGGTCAGTGTGCGGTGTGCGGCCTATATAGTAGGCGCTTGAGGTAACGCAGGAGAAAGATAATCAAAACAGGTATGTTCGGCATGACTTCGCCATACAATATATTTACATTTTCTTTAGCACGCACGTACATAAGCAGATAAATTTCCCTCCCCCTCCCCTCCCTCCCTCCCGTAACAGACACATTCACACACACATACACACATGCAATAATTTGACTTTTTGCTCTGGAATCTCACACATTTACACAGACGCATACACAGCTTTAACAATTATGATCACAATGCAGAGTGCGGTTCACAGCTTATATCACTCGTGTTTTACACACAGTTATATACATATACACAAGCCAGGTCCTGATAGTTCATCGCGGAGTGGCCGAACCGATCCACCCCGCGCGCTCTACAGCCGGAACAAAAAGTAGGCACTACACAACAGAGAAAATGACCAATTTGATTGGCCACAACGAGTTAATCAAGTCACTTCACACTCCCTGTCAAGCCTTAAAATTGATGCTTTGATTCATATTATGATAATTTTGATAATAGGAAGATTAGGCGCTTGATACAGAGCTTCTGCCAGTATGACAGCTGGCTTTCAGGACGCACACATATTCAAGGTGGTGATTTCCAAGTCAGGTTGCCTTGCGAGGTGGTGGAGGAGGAGGATTACCACCAGTAGTAACCGGTGCTATGTTTAGGACGTGACTATTTGTTGATAGCTTGCGCTCCTTCAATGGAATGTTCTCGTATATTGTCCTTGGAATCTCATCTGGTGGTCTGCAAAAGAAGAAGATGCACAAATTAAAATCAAGAGAAAGAGAGCTGACTGAAATCCATGAATGGTAGAATAAAATTAACTTTCAGAAATGAAGCACACTTTACAGAACAGTATAAAGAGTATGATATAGACTATGATAGTTTTACAACAGGGCAAAGCATCACACAGAGGAGAGAAGTTGTTAAGGAAAAACCATTGCATTGATTTGAAAAATGAAAAAATAGAGTGTTAGTTATATGACAGTTCTGAAAAATGCAGTACATATTTGAAACAACCACCGAAAAATGGAAACAGCAGCCATAAATAGAGAGATGCTAAAGAAAATCAATATGCTATTTAGCTTTGTAAATTTTTTATGCCAAATTAAAAAAAAAAAGAATAATAATTTAAATTTTCCTAGGAAAAATTGTAAAGGATTTGCAGATATTTCTCACAGCAGGAATGGGGGTAAAAACAGGACTGGGAGACGAGAGAGCGAGATAGCAGAGCAGCATTGCATCAACTGAACGTCGCACAAGGCATAAGTTTTCACTCTTCTGTTAAGTCAGCATTATTGTATTAAACTGTATTTAACTTCTTAAAATTTGAAATCTAAATATAAAATTATGCAGAAGGAGAGGGCTATATGGTATTCAGCAATAAAGGCTCTGTTGAAACCAGAGCAAAATGAGTAGAGTGAGAGAAAACAGAGACTGGGGAGAGGATCCGCGGATCCGTTGAGAACTCACTCGCTCGCTCCCTGTCCGGAAGACGGAACGATGAGCAACCACGGCGACACGAGCCCAGAGCCCGGCCCTGCGCTGAGCCCGTCCTGTCCCGTCCCGTCCCGCCTCTCCTCGTATGGCCTTAGGCACTGTGTGGCTTGACTTGACAACTTGAACAACTACGACTTGGACATAAGCGGTCCTTCCCGGCGCCTGCGAGTCTGGCGGTGCGGGGCGGGGCGCGGCTACACCCACGACAGGAGCCGGCGCACGCGCACGACCCTGGGGCCGGCCCCGGCCTGGTCGGCGACCTGGTCGGCCTGGTGCTGGTGCTGGGGCTGGCCTGGGGCCCCGTACCTGGGGAGATGCGACTCATTGGCCCGGTCCCGGTCCGCACCGGAGCTCGACACGCTGCGGAGGAGGGTGCCGCTGTTCACCCCCACCACGCTGCCGGGCATACTGCCGGGCAGCCCCGGGCCCGGGGGCAGCGCCGCCCCTGGCCCCGCCGCCCCCACCGCCCCCGGGATGGAGGTGGTGGAGCGCGACAGCGACCGCGACGCCTCCGACACCGAGAGGGAGTTGGGCTGCTGCTGCGCGGCCCCCGCCGGGGTCACCGCCTCGCTGGAGTACCGGATGTTGGTGTACTCGCGGCCCAGCTGCAGGCTTTTCTGTTGAAGGAATTCAGACCACGGTCAGACTTCTACAAAATAGCCAAGAAAAAGAAAAAAAAAGATCAGAATACAAATTTGGGAGGATTACCTGTTCAGCTTGTTTTCTTTGTGATGCTGTTTCAATGTGGTGTTGGACTGCTAGGTACACAAACTTGTACTGTGCTTCTGTTTGAACCATTCCTGAACGTTGAGATCGCACCATCTGAATTGTCCTCTGGATGTCAATTTCACAGTCCAAACCTGGAATGGCGAAGGGACAGTTTTGAACACCAGGCAGATGAGAAATATTTCAGAAAAGAAAGATAAAACACCAGTTCTTACCTAATCTTTTAATTTGATCCAAGATCATGTCTATGACAATAAAAGTTCCTGTTCGGCCAATTCCTGCACTACAGTGTACAAGAACAGGCCCTGCACCTACTATTGACTCTTGTCTTGCATTTACATCATGAAGGAAATTAAGAACACATCCTGGGTCGGCAGGTACTCCGTGATCAGGCCAGGCCTACAAAACATGGACATTACTTATGATACAAGAAAAGTTACACATAGAGTTGACAGTGGAAATAAAAAAGAAAGCTTACCTGAAAATGATAATGGTAAACTTTTCTCTCATCTCCTCCATCTTCATGTGTTACAGCAAATTCCCTTAGTGTGTAATCTGCTGTTTTAGATTCTAATAAATTCCGTACTTTAATCTTCTTGTACTCTTTTGATTGCCCTTCTTCTGGCCAATACCTTGCACACTTATTCTATATATAAAAAAAAAAATAATAATCAAAAATAAAATATGAGCAGATTAATTTTTTTTTGTTTAAAAAAAAAATTATTTGAAAGAAAGGAAAACTCACCTTTCCCCTTTCCACCTCTTTTGTTGTCATTACAATAACTCGTGTGTTTTCTTGCCAAACCATGTGCCAGAAGTCACCCATTGTACTTGGTAGACACCCTTGTGTAGCAATGTATTGCTTTGGTGGTCCATTTGGTAATGATTCTTCTTCAGGCTGCAAATGACAGTACAATTAGAATAATTTTCAATTCAGATATTTAATAACAAATAATTAAGAGGATGAGGAGGCCATACCTTTATATAATTTGCATTAATATATTCTGCTCCAGGTTCATTTGGGTCAATATTTCTTAGTTTTACTCTTGTATGATCAACTAGATAAAGAAAAAAACATTAGTCAACACACATAAAATTAACAGGGCAAATAAAAAAATCCAACAGAAAACTTACATGGTAAAATATTTTTGTATCTGTTTTTGTTTCTGTTTTCTGCTCTTTGTCCTTCTTTCCGTGAAAATAGATGGCGACATTCTTGTTGCTGTAATGACTCAAATTCCTCCCAGAAGCCTGCCTTCCCCATCGATGGACCATTTTCTTTCTGCAAGACAGTTCAATATCATGGTATTTCTAAGGCTTGTCAGATATAAAAGGAAGAAAAAGAAATCTTAGCACAAACCTGTAGTTCCTTGACTCTGCTGTCAATGCCCGAGGCGTTGATCCTGGTGGCGTTGAAGGGCTGCTTCAGGTGGACCACAGTCCCGCTCGTTTCCACCATTGGATTCTTCTTATAGTACTCTATAAGCTCGCTAAGGCTGTCAAACTTCATACCACCGCCCACATCGTAAAACTTCTCCTGCAAGAGGGACAAACGTTACAGCGGGGCCGTCACGTCAAGTCACGTTCAGGGGTAAGCGGTCACAGACGGAGCGTCGCGGGGACACTTACGTGGCAGCGGATCATGACGTGCGTCACTTTGTCGTCCGTGCGGACGGACAGCACGTAGTCGCCCGGCTTGCTCTGGCTCTCGCGCACCAAGAAGCTACCGTTCTTTCCCTTGTCGAGGATCAGCTTCTCCGCATCCTTCCCCGACAGGTGCCCGTGGAACCACCTGCAACACAGAGGCAGCGGAGGGGCGGCGGTTAGGAGAGGAGGGCCAACACAGAACTATGATTTTTAAACATAGTACAATTCAGAAAAACACAAATCCGCAAATTCCAAAGACAAGAGAGGTAAGGAAACTTTAAAAAGTCCAGGAAAAAAAAAATCGAAAAAAGTCACGCGAGTGACAAAAAGGAGACCACTGGGCGAAAAGGTACAAGTTTTTAGCAGATGATACATTTTAGACAATTCAACATTTGACTACATTAAAGAAATGTGTCATCCTGCTTGTACTGTCGTGTTGAGTGAGAGAAGAGGCATGAGGCTGGTCAGAGTCATAAGTTTAATGTGTAGGGGGCTGAAGAGTCGCTGGCGTCGCCTGTCGCCTGCCCCGTGCCCCAACCAACAATACCAAGCCGCTCGCTTCGCGCCCCCTCCCTCCCCCCTCCCTCTACTCCCTCTCCCCATAGCTGGAGACCTGTTGATTCTAGTCATGCACAGTATTTTATTGGCTGAGCGAAGCCAAGCCTATTACGCCACTGGAGTGCTAAAAAAATTCAATGTTTGTGTGTGTGTGTGGGTGTGTCTGTCTGTGTGTGTGTCTGTCCGCACCGCACGATAACTCGAGAACGAGTTGAGATATCGAGTTGAATTTTTTACTGTAGCTTCCTTGCCCAAAAAGCTCGGTCGAGTTAGAAAGTGGGCATTCTAGCTCAAAAATTGACACCGTTAAAAATTAATTTACATTTTCAAAAAAAAATAATCTAAAAAAATTATTTTTTTTTCAGTGTCCTTAGGGGTAACTCGGCGAGTTGCGACCCGCAGGGCGAAAATGTCGTCCGTTTGGCCGTATCTCTTACCGTGTAGCCGCTACTGCGTGACTAACGGAAGAGAAGTCCTAAAAATGCATGTTGGGTGTCGTTTCCGAGGTATTTCGACGAGTTGCGACCCTCTGGGCGGAAATTTCGTCCGTTTGGCCGTATCTTGCACCGTTAAGCCGCTGCAGCGTCAAATTTCGAAAAAAAGTCCGTAATATACGCTCAGAGTTGTGTAATTCTCAGATTTTCGCTTATCACAGAGTAGCATATCGCCGGAACCGTCTGCACGAATAAAATTTTTTGCGCCTACTATTTTGTTATTTTAAGCGTATTTTTTATGGCATCCTAATCTACACTGACAGCGCCGCAGGCCTAGGTAGATGTACGCAGGCGCGTCGCAGCGTAACAGTGTTCCGCGAGATATCGCGAAGCCTGTTACGCGAGACGTGGTCTGGCGTACATCTACCTAGTAAATAAGAATTTGAAAGAACATGGTAGAAAACAAATGTTAACGCACTATTCGAGTGATCATTGCACAACGAACCTACAGTTCAAAAATCGTGTTGATCGGACATTTCTTTAGCCGAAATGCTCCTGTTCATGACGTCCTAGTTCTTCCACAAATCGAATGGCACTAGCTGCACTAGCGTCAGACGGGTGTTAAACCACTACCATGCGGATTATACTCCTCCCTCTAGCTCACACGACCACCCATTCAACTCAGTCTGGACCCCAAAACTAATTTTTAAAAACTTTACCTTAACTATATTTTTACTAATTCTTTACCCGTTCTCGGGAAAACGTTATAAAAATGAAAAAGATGACATGTGTATACAACTATATAAGACTTCAAAACGGTCACTTCTAAACTGTAATAATCAAAATAAATATAACACCATAGAAATTTTCAGCTAGAATAAGATTTCAATATCATCTGCTTTCATTTTCAATCCTGATTGGAATTTTTTTTAGTGTGCTAAAGATGCACGCGGCGGAGCTCTCCAGCATGCGCAGTACCCGCCCCGCCCCGCCCCGCCCCGCACACTCCAGGTGCGGCGAGTGCGGCGCGCGTGTGCATGTGTCTCAACGGTGGGGACCTTGACGGCGGCGGGGCGCTGTGTCCGGCGCGGCCCGGCCCGAGCAAGGAAGGGAAGCGCAACGCAAGGCGCATAACGCATTGCAGCGCGCGGGCCGAGCCGAGCCGAGCAGCGCCGAGCCGAGCCAAGCCGGGCATGCTGATAAGGAACGTGGGCAGAGCCGAGCCGGGCCCGGCCCCGGGCGGGCACCAGGGTCTTGCACCACGGCGGCGCGCCGGGGCGGGGCGGGGCGCCCGCACCCTGCTGGTCCTGCTGCACACGCATGGCTACGACACCCGCCACGCCCCGCCGACGCCGCGAAACTTCGGGGCCGGAAGTGCGTTCGTTCACTCTCACGACGAACCGCTTCCTTCGGCGTCCTCGCCCCGCCCCGCCCCGCCCCGCCCCGCCCCGCCCGCGGAGTGGACACGACGACACTCGACTCGACGCCAGCCAGCGCCGCTGGAACGGCAGCTGACGGCGCTAAAAATAAAGCAGCGCCCGCGAGCTTTGACGTCACGCCGTCACACACACACACACACACACACACGCGCGCGCGCGCATTCACAAACACGCCGGTTGTCCTGCACTTCCTGTGCGAATCGCATCACACGGCCATCACACTGCCATACCCGCCCCGCCCCGCCGCGTCCTCCACGCGGCCGGCGCGGCGCAGTCCAGGCGGCGACCTTATTGCCAGCCGAGCAAGCGGGGAAATAATAATCATACTAAAATTAGAATGGCAGTGGCCGTGTTCGGTCCGGTCCAAGGGTGACTCAGGTGGTTGTCACAAAGGGCGGGGCGGTGCGGGGCGGTGCGGGGCGGTCCGGGTCAGTGCGCTCCGCTCCAGACGCACGCACTGCTTCCTTATTTTATTTTGTTATTCTCCCGGAGCCGGGCTGGCCGGCTGGCAGGCCGGGCGCCCCCGCCCCGCCCCACCGCACGCCCTCTCTCTAGCGGCGGCGTCGCGAGGTATGACCTCGCGCCACGGGGTCGACAGCACGCCGGTCAAAACAAGCGCGACGGAGAGAAAGAAAAATACGACGACATTTCAGAAATCTGGCGACGCGCTGTAAAGTGACGGCCCGCGGCCCGCCCCGCCACTGACCAAACGGCTCCGAACGCGTCCAGGTCCACGGTCGGCGACGCCGGCGTCGAGGCCGACGTCGGCTGGTGATGAGGGGCGCCGGCGTCGGCGCCGCCCATGACACGACGGCGCGACCCGCACCGCTCCGGCGGCTACTCGCTACTACTGCTCCCTCCCGGTCCGGTCCGGCCCGGTCCGCGGCGCCGCGACGCATCACTCGCCCACCAGGGCTCACCGCAGCGCACCGCGCCTGTGACGCACCCACCGGGTACAGCCGGGTACCGCCGGGTACCGCCGGGTACCCGGTCCGCACCGGGGGAAGCCCCCCGGAATGAGCAGTCACGTGGGGTCAACGGGTGGGCGTGTGGGTAAGGCCGTGCCGTACAGCAACAAAAATAGTACCGGCGCGACGCAATATGCGACCCGCACAAAACCAACTACGCAACCACGGGGAGGGACAAAAAAAGTAAATCATCGATTCATCCTTAGTGTTCAGACTTTCCCCGTCTCAGTGAGTACCTAGTACCCGTCTGCCGTTGGGTTTGGAATCACAGGAGTTCAGTAGGCTGTAACTCATCACCGATCAGCGGCGTGGCGGGGCGTGGCGTGGCGCTGGCCGAGACAATGGCCGCGACGGGGAGCCGGCCGGCGGAAAAATACGGTCGTACCGCCCTCAGGCACCGTACCGTACGGCCGGGCCGGACAGATACTCACGGAAAGGTGCGAACAACAGAGCAAAGTACGCCCCGCCCTCCCCTTTGGCTGTAAGATGAATACGAAATGACTTTCAGCGCCGGAAAAAAAAGCTGTTACACGTGCAGTACGCGGAGAGCTGGCTTTAGTTATTGACGTGGTGGTTTTGTTTATCATTTCGTCCGTCTCTCTTTCTCCCTCCCTCTCTGTCCCCCGCACTCTTCCAGCCGGCAGCACGCGGTCGCAGCTGGTCGCGGCACGGCTGTGGTCACGTGGTCACCGCGCGGGGCGGGGGAGAGAGAGGCGAGGGGCTTCCCCTCGGGCAGGTGTGCGGTCACGTCCGTCACACACTGCCGAAAACAAAATCTCGCGGCTCCACAACGCAAGGAAATAAAAAGGAAACGGAGAGGAAAGACGAAGCAGCAGCAAGGAACTCATCAGTAGAAGAGGAAAAGACAAACGCTAATAAAATGACGTTTATACGACCCGCCGCCGTACAATCCGCGCGCTGTCAGCCCCGCCCCGCCCCGCCCCGCGCGGTCAACCAACGACGCAACGTGGTCCCCGTGTGTAATCGCCCAAAGTGTCCATGTTCATTCTGTTCTTCTTCTTCTCCGTTTTGTTTTTCCCCCTCGTGGCACACACACACACACACACACGCGCGCGCGCGCGCGGATACGTGCTCGCGGACATACGGAAGAGGCCTCGCCTCGCCTCACTCAGTCACACACCCACCGGAGCCAAGCCCATGCAGCCATCCCATAACCGGACTGTCGCGTCGCCTGGCCGCCGCGGCCGCCGCCGCAACAGCAGCAGCAGGAGAGCGACAGCCCGCCACGCCACGCCACGCAGTGAGGAACTTAGGGGTTTTTATCGCCGCGCGGCACTTTGTTAAAAGCGCGCATAAACACAGACGGCGGCAGCGTGTCGGCTGGGCCGGCCGGACCGCGGAGACAAGTGGGAGCTAGGCGACGAAAGGGGAGCTTAGCAGCGTGCATACCGCGTGACACGTGACGGGTCGCGTCCCTCAGGCAGGAGCCCCGCATCAATATACCGAGGGGGGAAATACTCCAAATTTCGGAGTACAAATCTCGTAAATTTTTGTGAACTTTTATTGAAGTTTTAGAAAAATTTCGCTTTGATTTTCCTAATTTTGTTTCCTGAATTGTTCTGATCTTTTTCTGATTTTTTGTTCTAAATTTTTCTACAATTTTCTGAAATTTTTAGATTTTTTTCTTCTGAATTACTGGGGTGTACAAAAATTTCCCCCTCGATGAATACAACACCGGGAACACCATGATGTGCCAGCCCGACCCCGAGAGGTGCCTTCCCTCCCCTCCACCCCCGCCCGCCCGCCTCCTCTGCCGGTGTCCGGCCGGGGCGCGGCGCGGCGCGGGGCGGCGGGGAGTAGAGCCCCGGAGCGGTCCGGTCGCGGCTATATAAGGCGTAGACGCCGGGCCGGCTAGTTTCTCGACGGAAAGGTGGGGCGGCCAGGCCGGGCAAGCCGTGCAGATGCAGGCGGCGTCGCCCTTGACACGGAGGAGGCGGTGGCGCCGCGGGGCGGGGCGGGCCCCGGGGAATAGTTTTGGACCTCGGCCGGGCAGCGCAGCGCAGGGGCCGGGCCGGAGCGCGCGTTGGCTGTTGAGGTATGCGTATCCCTCGGAGTCCCTCCCCGGAGGAGAAGGATAGGTTCGAGTTTCGATCGAGAGCCGCCTGTAGCCGGCTCGGTCCGGCTCCGGGCGGGGCGGGGCGGGGCGGGGCGGGGCGGGGCGGGGCGGGGCGGGGCGGGACCGGGCCCCACAGCCGCGGGCCACAGCCGCACCGCAGCCAGAGTCACGTCTCGCGTCACGGCGGCCCTGCCCGGCCCGGCCCGGCCCGGCCCGGCCTTGGCTCCCGGCCGGTGCGGCGCGGAGCCACGCGGAGCTGCTCCTGGCGCGGTGCGGCGCGGCACCGGCCCGCCGGCCTTGGACGCCTCCTGGAGGGTGAACGACTGGGTGAGCCGCACCGCACCGCACCGGCACACGGCACGGCCGGGCCGCGTAGGCCGACGGGGAGGGGAAGCACCCCTGGAGGTTAGGCCGGCACGCAGCGCGGGCGCGTGAGCTGGCTGCCTACCCACCCGCAGCGGAGCTGAGCTCATGCAGCCCCGAGCGCAGCCCAGCTCGCACGTGATTCAGTCCCGCGCCTCTGCCCTGGGGCGCGCGCCGCCCACTCCCACCCGGCCTGACTCACGGGACGGGACGGCACGGTCCCGGTTGCACAAGCAGCAGCAGCACCAGCACCCCGCGCCACGCACCGCCACGTCCATTCTGCGAACTCCGCGCTCCAGCAGCAGTCCGGCGGCGTGGTGACAAGCACGCGCTCATAAAGAGTAGGCGAGGCGAGGCGACCGGGAGAAAAAAAGAGACGGTACGGGTAGGGTCCGCTGCTGAGGATGCTGCGCCCGCCCCGCCCCGCTACACGTGCACGTGTGTTATGTGTGCGGGGAGGCTCTAGCGTGCGCGCCGCCCGGTTTCCCACGCTGGCCGATGGCGATGCCATCTCGCGCGTTCGAAGAAGCGGCATGACTCGCCCCTGGCCTGCGCTGGTCAGTCGTGTCGTGTCGTGTCACGGGCCGGGGGGGATATAAGCAGCCTGCCCGCAAGGCAATCGGCGTGCGGAGAGAGAGAAATAAAACAATCGCAACGTGAATGCGAATCTGTCGCGTCGGCGCTGGTGGGTGACGCAGGGCCGGGCCGCTATGCAATGGCACCGCTCCGACTGCCTCCTCCACCTCAGCAGCTCCGTGGCACACGCCGACCCATTGTCCCCAAAGGTCGCCGTGCCGTGCCGTGAGTGCAGCGGGGCGGGGCGCGCCCCGGCCTGCTCCGAGTGGTCCACGCACGCCACGCGTCCACCCCACCTCAGGGCGCCCCGCCCCGCCTCAAAAAGTGGCCTGGATTACGCCAAGCTACGCGCCATGCCCCCGCCCAGCCTAGGCCGCCTAGGCAAACTTGGCAGCGGCGGCGTCAAACCGCTTTTACCTTTTGGCTTTCGGCAACCGAGACCAGTTTTGCATCGAGACGAAGGGAAATTTAATTTAATGTTTTTCGTTTTCGCAAAGAGGGCGTTGCGTCGTCGCGGTGCTTTCATTTCAGAGCCGCGTGACAGGCGGGGCGGGGCGCGCCGGGCCGGGCAGTGCGAGCGCGTGGAGCGTGGCGCGCGGGGGTTGCGGCCAGGTCGCCTCGCCCCGCCCCGCGCGGGGACGATAATCACCCGACACACGACTGTGTGTGGATAATTATCTAGCAGGCCTGATCGTACCACACGGCACCCCACCCTGCCCCGCCCCAATGCTCCCGAGACCTGCGCGCGGAGGCGATGCGGGCCACCAGCACCAGGCGCAGCGAGGACCTATGAATGAATCGACCGCCATCTGTGAAACGTTTCATGACAAAGTCATCAAAGAAATAAAAATTATAGACCGGTAAATGGCTCGCGCCCGAGACGTCCAGGACAGCGCCATCTTTCCGGTCGGTCGGGCATCGGGGCGGGGTGGGCTGCGGCGGGGAAGGGCGGGGCGGCAAGGAGTCACGCCCTCTAGTCACGCGTGCCGGCCGAGTGGAGTGGCGCGTGATCCCAATGAGAGCGCGGCATTTGTCTATGGCGCTGGCGGGGCGGGACGCGGCGGGGCGGGGCGTGGCGGCGGCCGCGTTGTGCGAAAAGTTTGCATTTCCATTTCGCTTACCTGGCACTGGCGGGCAGTCAGTCAGCCAGTCTGATAGTTTCACAATAAGCGCTCCCCTGCACCACCGCACCGCTGCCCGGCCGAGTCTTTCTGCTGGAGCTGTATCGCGCAGCGCGTGCAGCAGAAAGGTCAAAACGTCCGTAAGATATGGTCTGGTCGGGGTCGCTCGAGGGGGGCGGCGAAACAAGACGGTGGGACGGACCCCGCCCCGCAGCAGACCAGACCAGCCCGCGGTGACCATGGTGAGATTCGATGGGAGAAATGAGATCAGAAGCTCGGCTCGGCACGGCAGGGAAGACCACACCGCGACCACAAACGGCGGTCGCCAAAAAGGGAGGATTGGACTGTCACTCTCGCCGGGCCGGGCCGGGCCACGTGACTGACGGACGGTACGTCACGTGACTTCACTTCACTTTCTTCGCAATGCGTCGTCGTCGACGACACCGCGTCGCGTTTCCGGGTGAACGCGGCCTACAGCCCCGGGTTGGGTTCATATCCGCCCCGCCCCGCCCCGCCCCGCCCCGCCCCGCCCCGCCCCGCCCCGCCACACCACGGCACGCACCTCGCCTTACTTCCCGACCCGACTGCGCCCACGCGCCCTAACCGGCCCGACCCGCGCCGTGCGGGGGGAGGGGGGGAACAGGGCAAAGCGATACACTGTTAGCTAAAGCCAAATAATGTCTGCTTAGGTCAATTAAAAAAAATAAAATTGGCCAACATAATTTTAATTTTAAAAAAATTAAGAAAAAAAGAAGCAAACGAGGCATCTACCATCAAAAACTAATCAAGGCACATTTTTAGCAACACTAATTTTTTCTAAACGTAGTCACGCGCCGCGCCAACACACTACCATCTTCAAAATGAAAACAGCAAACAGAGGGAGAACTAGGTGACGTGGAGGTCCAGACGGCCAGACTAGCCCCGCCCCGCCCCGCCCCGCCTACGGCTCCGCCGCACCCCGCCTCCGTTACAAACAAACCCCACTTATTCACCGCGCGCCACGTGCGCACGTGCGGGGCGGGGCGGGGCGGGGCGGGGCGGGGCGGGGCGTGCCGCCGCCTTGCAAAAAGCGCCACATTAAAATTCACGAGCGCGGAGCTGCGCGGTGCGGAGCGGTGCGGTGCGTGCGGCCGGTGCGCCTCAAACACTCGACTCGTTTTAATCGCTCACTTGCGTATTCCCCCGTTACAATTGCCCTCCCCGCCCCGCTATATAGATGCGCACCGCCGCTGCTCGCCATGCCATGGATTAAACCATGCAAAATAAAACAATAAGACAACGAGGGGGGGGGGGAGGAAAAGAAAAGACAGCGCAGTGCTAAAGATCACACACGCACGCACGACACGCGAATGGGGCCGAGCCGGACACGCGACCGTCCGTCTGGTCGGAAGGGAAAAAAAAGAAATCACATAAAAAAACAGGGCGGATGTCACTTGTCTCCTCGGCCGTGCGGCTCTACACAATGCATACACGCACGCTCACGCACGCACGCGTGACGTCATGCCGTCGGGTGTCGTCGTCCAGGACCGGGGCCGGAGCGGGGGGCGGGGCGAGGGCGGGGCGGGGGCGGGGGCAGTGGTGCAGGGTGGCGGCGGGCCGGCTGACTCACAGAGCTCCCCTCTGCCGCCCACGCAACCCCGCCCCCCACCCCGCACGCGGCGCGGCGGCGTCATCGGGTCGGGTCAGGACGGCACCTACCATCGTCTACCTGCAGGGAGATAGCGAAGCCCGCTAGGACCGCGACACTAGGCCCTTGCAGTTGGAATAAAGCTAGACTTGTGACACAGGCGTGCGCCCCGCCCCGCCCCGCCCGGGGCCAGACACAAGGCCCCCGCCCCCGCCCCCGCCCCCGCACATGTCGTTTATGCCCGCAGAGCTGGCTTCTGACTGACTGACCGACTGGACCACGGAAAGCTCCACGATGGGGAGGGGGAGGGAGGAGACGAGAGCGGCGCAGCGGCACATGGGAAAAATACTGTCCTCCCCTCCTCCTCACACTCCTCCCAACCCGCTCGTCTCTCTCCAGCGGGGGAGGGGGGGGGAGCTTAGCTGGAGCAATGCGTCAACAGTCATTCAGGAGGAGTCATCCTGACGAGGAGGAGGAGGAGGAGAAAGAGGACTCATCTCACTGTGTGACGGCGAGACTCGCCTTTTACAGGCCGGGCCGGTACGGGTCTCGCCGCAACCCCCCCCCCCCCCCCCCCCCCCTCCTTCTTTCCAGCCATCCCAAAACGAAAAAAAGAAAAAAATTAATTGCAGCTGAATTAAAAATTATTCAAACTGATTTCAACTCAATTTAAGTCGGGATACAGAAATATAGTCCACGTGAATTGTTATCACAAAATACAGAAAATTATTTCTCCCGAGCGGCCGGAGCGAGGCGGAGCGAGGCTCTCTGCAGCGGCGCCTTGGCAGGCCAGGCCAGGCCAGGCCATTCGGGACAAATATTAGACCGGCGCAAAGTGCCAACTGCGCCGTGTCAGCACGGCGTGACCTCTCCTCTCCAGCCTCCCCACCGCCTCCATGCTCACCCTCTTCCTCGCACTCGGTGTCTCCACAAATTCTCTCTCTCTCTGCCCATTCACAAGCTCCGTGCCAAATGAGAGGAAAACAAACAAATTCCTGCCGGGGCCGGGGCTGGGTGACGGGGAGGGGCTGCTGTCAAGCCGTGGTGCTTGGTGGTATAAGCCGGTGGTGCTTGGCGCCAGGCGTGGCGCCGGGGGCGTAGCGCAGGGGCGTGTGGAATGGGGCCAGAGCCCGGCTCGGCTCAGCTCGGACCGGCTGGGCCTGGCTCGGCTGCTCGGCTCGGCTCGGAGTTGGGCTCCAGCGGGTAGAGCGGGCCGGGCCGGGCCGGGCCGCGGGCGACACCCCGCAGCTCACGCGCCACAGCGCCGCCGCCGCGGGGGGCGACCAGACGATCAGGCAGGGGTCACCGCACTGGATGGATATTCAAGAGCAACAAAATGTCTTGCTTGATTATATTTTTTACACACTTGTATGTGCACACCGCGCCAGCCCGCCCGACAACGGCCATTATCGGGACAAAATTGCCGAAAAAAGTGGTTTGAATAGCAGCAGCCGGGGGTATGACCCCAGCCTGAATCGTCAGAAAGAAAGACACGCACACACCGGCCGGGAATTGCGGGCAACATTTGCGACCACCGCCTGCGGTTCGCTAAAAACGCTCTCGTTTCTGCGAGGTAAAGAGCTCGTGCTGAGCGGGGCAGGTCACGAGTCGATCGACGCTCCAACAGGAAAACCGAACGCGGTATGGCGGAGCGAGCCGAACACAACCGGCCATGCAAAGTGCTAATCACCCACATCAAAAGAAGAAAAAACCACTCGACAGTGCACCCGGCCGGCGTACAGTGCAGGCAGCCCCGCGGGGCGGGGTAGGCCCATGGAAACACGACACATATGACACAGGATTTGGAGGGAGCGGCGAAATGAAACGAGTTTTCGCCGCAATAAAAAGCGAAGATATGGCGTCGTGTGAGGAATACAAATCGGATGCAGCAGCGGCGGCAGCAGGAAGGCGCCGGCGTCGGCGTACGGCATAGCAACGCGGCGGGGCGCTGCTGGAGCTGGACACCGTCCAGGCGGACACAAAACACGTAACGCGCCACGGGCCGACTGAGGGGAGGGACTGGCTGAGGGGAGGGACTGACAGGGGAGGGACTGACAGGGGAGGGACTGACAGGGGAGGGACTGACAGGGGAGGGACTGACAGGGGAGGGACTGACAGGGGAGGGACTGACAGGGGAGGGACTGACAGGGGAGGGACTGACAGGAAAGGCGCTGACAGTGGAGGGAGTGCCTAGGACCGGACGTGTAGGTTTAAAGTGGCTTTGGGGCGCCTGACTCACGACGCGACGATCACTAAACCGATCCGATAAGACTGACTCACTTGAAGAACGACAGGACCTTGCCCAGGTCCCTGAGGGCCGTGCCGAGGACGATCCTGGCGCTGGGCAGGGCCAGGCCGTGCGCCAGGCTCTGCGCCAGGCCCTGGGCCAGCCCGTGGGCCAGCAGGCTCGCGCGCCGGCCCTGCCCCTGGCGGCCCTGGCGCCGCGCCGGCGCCCTGCTGCTGCTGCGGCTGGAGGACCGGCCCTCCATGGGGGCGGCGGCGCGGGGGAGGGACCAGGCCAGTCAGTCACGTGGCCCGGGGTGACATCCCCGCCGGGGTAAGCAAGCAGGCGAGCCAAGCAGCGCAGCGCATCCAAGCCAAGCCGAGCCTGCCTACCTATACACGAGACACTGACGGCGAGGTGCCTGCCGAAGAGGACGACGCGCTCGGAGACGAGACGACAGCGGGGGCGCAGGCAGGCGCACTGAGCGGACCGGAGCGCGCTGCTCGACATCAACACCAGCACTGGACTGGTGGGCCGGGGGGCCGGGCACGCGGCCCCACCACTCCGCCGGCCCGTCCGCCTGCTGGCCGCGCGCCCCGCTCCGTCCGCTCGCCCGGCCAAGCCCGGCCCGCCGGGCCGCGCCCCCACTCTATCGCGGGGCTGCGTCGCCAATTAATCGGAACCAGCGTGACTCCTAGGCCCCCCGCCCTGAACGCCCCGCCCCGCCGCACCTCTCCGGGATGACGCTCCGGATGTCCTGTCCTGCCCCGCCCCGCCCCGCCTGCACGGCGCTCCCTGAAGGGCCTAACCGCTGAGGAAATCCCAGGTAGTGCGCGCGGGCACGCATGCGACGGCGCGCCGCAGGCTGATAACGCTGCAGGCCCGGCCCGGCCGCGCCCGATGAAGGACAGAGCGCCTGCCGACTCCAGCATAGGCAGACCCGCGCGGCTCCCCTGTGTGCGCGTTGCCTACCCTCCGGGCGCCTCCCTCCGCCTCCGCCAACGCTGCCCCCGCCCACGTGGACGGCAGTCCGTGAGCGTGTGCGTCCCGTAGCCAATGCGTCCAGAGTGGATGTACGAATGTCAGAGGACCGGGAGCCGCCCCGCCACCCAATACACACAGAGAAGAGCTGCCGACAACGTTGTGGAAGGCAGGCCCAAGCCACCTCGCCGGGCGGGGCGGGGCGGGAGGCCTTGGAGGCGCACGCGGACGCAAGCGACTCGGCTAAAGCGCAGCTCAGCTTAGCATTACAACCAGCCCAGCCCGGGGGCGGGAGAGCGGCCCGGCCCGGCCCGGCCCATGTGAGTCTGCTTCTGTGTCTCGGCCAGCGCGCGCTGCTGCACGGCCACAACAACCATGTAACGACCTCTTCAACCCCGACCCGACACGCTCCATATCCAGCACATCATTATTTTTTTTAGGCATTCTTATTCTTTTATCTTCAAAATGCAAGTGTATACAATCATAACCGTATCGCTTCTCGCTTCCTGCCCTACTTCCTTCCTTCCTTCCTCTTTCTTTCTTCCTCTCGCTCTCCGCCTTCTCCTATTCCCACCTTTCTTTTGGAATACGTACGGCTGCAACGCGGAGCCTGAGGCCGCGGAAAATGATATTCGGTGGTGGGCGGCACGAGCACGCGCGCGCGCGCACACACACACACAGAGCAGGGCGCATGCCATCCTCGGCGCTGCCCTCCACGCCCCGCCACGCCCTGCCCTAATTCAGGAGCGCGAGCATGCGGGGCGGGGCGGGGCGGGGCGGGGCAGAGCGCCGTATCAAAGCGCGCACCAAGGGCGTCACGCACCGCTGTGCGTGTGTGTGTGTGTGTGTGTGTGTGTGTGAGGCCGGGTCGCTGCACCTGTTCCGGCATGTGGAGGGCAGGGCGCGGCGCGGCGCCTGGCCTGCGCCTCTGCCAAGCAGAGCGTGTGCTGCTGCGGCTGGGACTGGGGCTGGGCCGCCAGCTGGGCCGGGCCGGGCTGGACCGCCACCTAGGGATGAAAATGCCCGGAAAGTTTCCGGAAAAATTGGAAAAAAACATTGTTTTTTTCGGTTTTTTTCTCTAGCCTCGGAAAAATTGGAAAGATTCATCCTGCAAAATAGGCAAAAAGCAC
Organism: Frankliniella intonsa; assembly: GCA_033675135.1. Taxonomy (NCBI): domain Eukaryota; kingdom Metazoa; phylum Arthropoda; class Insecta; order Thysanoptera; family Thripidae; genus Frankliniella; species Frankliniella intonsa. The sequence continues at coordinate 11,363,566 of CM066245.1, read as the reverse complement.
GACTTTTCGCCTGAAAATAGGCAAAAAGCATATCTTCATCACTATGTGAAGACGCTTCTCAGTGCACTCATACTATTTTTACCCTGTTACGTTTCCTTCTCGTGCGTTTTTTGCGATCCCAGTTTGTTATCTAGAGTTGCCAGTGGAAGTAAAGACCTAATGAAATATGAAAGTAGTGGCTTTTATGTTCATATTCCACTATAGGACTTAAAAACAAATTTTTCCAATATTTTTCCGTTTTTTTCCTATTTTTCCGGTTTTTTTCGGACACTTTGAAAGTTTCCGGAAAATTTCCATCTCTACCGCCACCGGACTGGAGAGAGACTGGACACGCGGGGCGGGGCGGGGTGGGCGGCGTTACGTTTCACATCAGCAACGTTTCAGTGAACAGAGTCAGTCGGCGCGTGTTATTTCTCCCGTCTGTGGGCCATACCCCGTGTTCACACACCCGCACGAAAGTAAATCCCGGCCGGCGCAAGCATGTCGCGTCGTGTTCGCTTGCAAGTGCGAATTATTCTAAGTGCAATGGTGTTTTTAAAGTATTTATTATTTATGTAAGTTATTTTTTTAATTTGGTTCTAAATTTTTCTCTTAAATTTTTTTCTTCTTTTTTTGTTGTAACACTACATTTTCTATTTCCTTATAGGCGGGGAGCTGAACGCCGGGCGCATCAACGGCGTGTGTACAGGGATCCCCCTCGCCTATACGACATCAGTGACCCTATTTTGTCCGCGAGGTGAACAATGTTTACTCCCTTCTCCCCGAGCGAGCCAGCCAGCCTCTGCCCACGCGGCCGCGGGGCCGGGCCGAGCCGGACAGGACCGGGTCACCCCCCCACCAGGCGCACCCACGTGCTCGCGGGGCCCGCGCCGGCACCAGCGGCCTGCACTCTCACTAACCGTAGGAGCATCGCGCACAAGTACCGGGCGTTTGTTTCAGAGAACTAGTAACAGTATTGCGGGTCTGCCTACCCAAAGGGGCCAGCCACGGCGCCTTACGGCTGGAGCGGGTAGGCGTGGGCACTCCTTTATTTGCTATACTGTACGCAACGCCGACACACGGCCATTCATCATATACTAGATTTGTTTCATAGTACTGTACACAACAAGCTTTCTAGAACATCAGTTGTCGATTTTTTTTCCGGGCCATCGAAACGAACAGCGCCGCGTAGCTTTTGTTTTATAACATTTTTTTCGTTAAGACATGAGAGGTCGGGCCGGGCAGAGAGAAATGGAGCCCCCGGTGGAGCGGGCCGGGCAGAAGGGAGGGCGACGCGAGGCCGAGGCCGCGGCAGCCGCAACGTCCGGCCCGGCCAGGCAAACGGGAACACTCGGCTCGGGGGAGAGAAGAGCAGAGCAGCAGCCTGCACGGCCTTCTGCATCCCCGGCCGGCGCACGCCTCGGCGCATGTCAACACCTCTGCACCCGAAACCATGCAGAGAAAAAGAGAGAGAGAATGAAAGCTTACCTCTCCGTGGTGGGGTCGGCCGAGTTGAGGGGGTACTTGAGCTCGATCACGTCGCCGTTCTTCTCGCGCAGGTTCGTCTCCATGTGGTACTGCACCAGCTCGGACAGCGTGGCGAACTTCTCGCCGCCATAGAGGTCGTAGAAGTCGCCCGTGTTCTGGATCTTGATGTGCGTCACCACGCCGTTGCGCCTGCGGGACCCATGACTGACAGTGAGGGCGGGGCGGGGCGGGGCGGGGCGGGGCCGCCAGGGTGCACCACGACGAACCTACCTGACGGACAGCGTGAAGTCCCCCGCCGTGGAGCGGCTGGGCCTGGCCAGGAACGAGCCGTCCCGGCCGCGCTCCATGAGCAGCACCTCGGCGTCCACGCCGCTGATGTTGGGGTGGAACCATCTGCAACACGAGCACAGCACCGTCACACACTTAAAATACTGTACGCCACCTCCCCGACGACATCTGCTGCGCCAATGACTCCGCGCAGGTTTTCGCGAGGACCACGCGGGGGTTTGGGGTCACAGCACAGCAGGTTCGCACCCCCTAAGAGTATAGGCACCCACGCAGCGCAGACACGCTTTGCTGAGCTGGTCAGAGTAAGAGAGAGAGAGAGAGAGGTGGGCGTCAAAACTCCTCCAAAGAGTGCCTGCCTCATGACCGCCCGTCCGGGCCGGACCGGGCCGGGCGTGTCCGGGCGTTCGACGACCCGGAGAGTGTAGGCCGCGGGGCGGGGCGGGGCGGGGGGCGAGGACCGCGCGGTGAATGATGGCCAGGACAGCGAAATGAGAGGGGCGCGGAGGGAGGCACGTCAGCGTGCTGAAAAGCCGCCAACGCCCCGAAGAGGCGCCCTGCCCTGCCCTGCGCCGTTGAGCAAGCGGAAATGTGCGCGCAAGCCAAAAACATTGCAAACAAAAAAAAAATATTACAACTGCATTACTTTGAAATGTATCGGAAGAGAAAAGGATAGTAAAATTTCTGCTTTCATATGCTGTTTATAAGGGATATAGCAGGGTCGTGCCAGCGAGCGTTTAGTACGATACGACCGGTCCACCAAATCCGTAGGGCACCGCAGGGAATTGAAAATAAAAATCGTAAAGCTGTAAGGAGCAGCCCAATCTCTTGTGATGTTCGACCATTTCCATATGAATGAATTTCGGTCCCGCGGCCGACAAGGATGGGCCTGGCCCGGCCCAGCCCAGCCCAGCAGGCGACGGTGGCGGGCCCAGCCCAGCACCCCGCCCCGCTACGCCCAGGTGGCCCAGGCCCATTCCGAGGACGGCTCGCGCCTGTAAAACAGGGCGACACTGCGGGGCGGGGCGGGGCGGGGCGGGGCGGGGCGGGGCGGGGCGGGGCGGGGCAGGGCGGGGCCACACCTGAGTGCTGGGCCGCGTATCGGAGCATCAAATGCAAACTAGCGGGGGGTGGGGCGCGGGCGCGCGGGCCGGGCCGGGGCCCCGCGCGCGTGATGCACTTCCCTCTACCGGAAACTAATAAAACGAAAATAAGCGGGTGTCACCCACCACGCGTGCCTCTCTCCAAATACGGCCGCCGCGCCCCGCCCCACCTTGCCGGGGCCAGAGGAATCTCCACTGCGCATCACGCACAACAGCTGTCATGAGGGAGAGGAGAGGATGGACCGCGGGCTACGCCCCGCCCCGCCCCGCCCCGCCAGCCGAACGGCGTGTGGGAGGGCGCGGCATGCCAAGGTCTCGGTCGCGCTGTGCTCGGGGCTCGGCTCGGCTCGCGCCGCTCGCTGCTTTAAGCAGTGGGCGAAGCCAATACACAAAGAAAGACACGCTTCGCCCCGCTCGCCATTGACGCGTTTCCTTCCCTGACCTGAGCAGAGCTGAGGCGGGGCGGGGCGGGGCGGGGCGGGGCGGGGGGGCGGGGCGAGGAGCCAGCCGCCTCCACCTAATCTGTCCTGACCCTCCCCAACCCCTCACTCCGCCCCGCCCCGCCCCCACTGCCCGCGTGGTTACCCCCTTCTCTCCTGCCGGCCTGGCGTGGCGTGCTCTCTTTTGTGTGTACACAGTCTGTTTAGGGGGCCGCGCCGCGGGCGGGGCGGGGCGGGGCGGGACCGGCGGGGCGGGGCCGGCGGGGCGGGGCGGGGCGGCAGCAGGGGTCACCTCGCTCGCTAAAAAGTGAGGAGTCAGGCGCAGGCGTTGGGCGGGGCGGGGCGGGGCGGGGCGGGACGTGGCAAGGCATGGGGAGGCGCCGTCGGCGGCTCCGCACGACCGTCAATCATTTTCGCTCACGCCATTTAGTTTTCCATTTATCATCACTCACTCACTCCACGGCACAACACGTGTGTGTGTGTGTGTGTGCATGTATGAGTCCCCGGGGCCAGGTGGCCTGCTGCTGCTGGTGCCGACCCGACCGCCATGCATGTTTTACTGCAGGCGAGGCGCTCGAAATACCTCAGGCGGGCAATAGGGAAGGACCACCCTGCCACCCTGCCAGCCAGCCGTGGCGGCTAAGTGGCCCAGGACCAGCGGAGCTGCTGCTGCAGACCTCCTCCACGCCAAGGACGCTCGGGAGTACAGTCAGCCTCTGCCCGCCGAGCGGGTATCTCGCATGCAAATGGGCGTGCTATGGGTGGGGTGCGGCGGGGCGGGGCGGGGCAGAGCGCGAGGCACTCAGAGAGGATCGACGCGACGCTATGCTACCGCTACGCCCGCGACACGGACCTTTATCGTGCTCCCCAGGAAGGGCCCCTTCCTTCCGGACCGCCGCGCCGCGGCCGCGCGCCTTCACAGCCGACTGTGAGGTGAACTACGCAGTGCGGCGCGACCCCGCGACGCCAAAACTCATCGGCCCGCCCCGCCCCGCCCCGCCCACGCGCTCCTCCGCGAGCGTTCGGACAACAATCTCAAGGATCATCGCATATTCCGGCACCCCCCCCCCTCCTCCTCCCTGCTGATCTTGTCGCGTGCGGCGGGCTTACGATGAGATAATCGACCGCGAACCCGAAAAAACAAATGGTAAAAGAAACAAACCTCAATTTCAAAAAATAAAATAAAAGCAATAATAAATCATAAATAAGTGTGGGCCGGTCCTGGCCGACCTGGTCCGGTCCGGTCGCTGTCAGCCTATCCTCCCGGAGCAAATGGCAAAGTCCTTTCGAGCCGGGGCGCGACTGAAATACAGAGTGAGCGCGTGGCGTGGCGGGGCGGGGCGGGGCGGGCGATGTCGTCCATCACGTCACGGGCCCCCGCGCCACCACGTGTCCGCCAGCGGGCGGGGCGGGGCGGGGCGGGGCGGGGCGGGGCGGGGCGGGCACCGCACGCCAAGACAAAGGCCATGGCGGGTGGAGCCCGTGTCCGTCTCCAACTAGATCTCCAAATCGTTCTGGTCGCGGGGGATGGGCGTCGTGCTAATCCCTCCAGGGTTGGGTCGGGCGCGGGGTGGGGTGGGGACGGGGGGCACCAGAGGGACAATCACAGCGGGGCGTATCCACTCCAGACCAGATCGGCATCCTCTGTGGCGACAGGGCGAGCTGGGCCGGACGTGGCAAGTCAACGGGGTCCCCGACGAGGAGGGTCGGGAGGGAGACGGGACAGACGTCCCTACCGGGGCTGGCGGCCTGTCCCGGGCCGAGCAGAGCATTGGGGTCAACTTGATTTGCCAAAACGTTCCGGAGGAACGGGGAGGCAGAGCGTGAGGGAGGAGGGGGGGGGGGGGCGTTACACAGATTGCGTGACACTCAGCCCACACTCGGGAATCAGCTCAGCTTCAGCCCGTCTCACACGAACGGGGCGGGACTGGACTGGACTGTACGGCTTACCCGGAGGACCAGTGAAAACGCACGCAAAGTCCAGAGTTATTCCCTGAACTTGTGTTGGACTGGGCGTAACTGAAAGGGCATAGATGTTAATGTGTTACCGATGCGGTACCCGCGGCCTTTTCCTCGTCAAACATTGGAGCTGCGAACGGAACGCGGTGGTACGTGACTGCAGTGCGACTGACAGAGAGACTAAGAGTGAGAAATAGAGAGGAGAGGGCGCGCGAGCGAGACGAAGAGAGGTGGAAAGGGGAGGGGGGCAAAGTGAAGTAGCCATTTGCACACGGCTTGGGGGCTCGCGGCTGTCCCCTTTGAGTGCTTCAAGCACACAGCTGGCCGGGGCGGGGCTGGGGCGGGGCCGAGGCGGGAGGGGCCGGGGCCGGGGCCGGCGGGCGCGGCGCGATGCAGCGTTCGCAGAAGAGGCCCAGTCACCTGGCGATCAGATTCTATCCCGAGATAACCACATCGAGCAAGGGGCGCCGCGGCGGGTAGGCAACCGGTGGTGCACCTTCAGGCATCTTTTGCACTAAAACCGTTCTGCTCCATGAGAAGACACTCGACAGAAGGATTCGAAGCGAGAGCGGGAGAGAGAGAAAGAGGGAGAGAAAAAAAAACAAGTTTCTGCCACTCTGGCTGGTCATCGGACGACGGGAGCGGAAACGGCTCACCAAGGGCGACTGCATCTGCCCCACCCCCCTCCCTTTCCCCCTCTCCAACCATTCTTCCCTCCAGCTCTCAAGCTGCGCTTTCGTGCCCGGCAGAAACCTAAATATTGTAAACGGAAAGGGCGGAAGAAACTTACCCTCGAGCTCGTCTTCCACTCGAACAGCCATACATACTGGGTCCTGAGGGGTGACACAGAAACAAGTGAGCTTTTGCCACCTCTCAAAGACAATATGCATAATGGTTGAGAAAACAGTTGATGTTCGAAAGTTCACCTTCAAGACAGTTTTGAGGCAAATCCTGGGCTTTGCAGTCTTCTCTCCCACTCTCAAGATGAGCCCTGAAAACAGTTTCTCAATTTTAGAAAAAGGTAGCATTTTGGAATTGATTCTTTTTTATTACACTTACAATGGAACACCATGCAGTAAAATTTAACACAATGTGTCCGGTTATTTAACTAAGTAAATGACCTCACTATTACAAATAACGAGAAAAGGTGTTGGGCATAGAAGCCAATAATATCCAACCACCGTTGAGATATATTTTCCAAGATTCACTACATGTTAAATGAGTAGGCATGTTTCAAATAAATTTAGTTTACACACTTTGGGATGAAAGTTCATGCAAATTATACCCTAGAAGATTCTATTATGCAACAATTATAGCAATAAATTGAAAAGGTGGTCCAAAATAGTAAAGAGCAATAGCCCAACAAGAAAAACTACTATATCCATTAAATAAAGCAACAATTTATAAATATACATGGGAACCAAAGATATAGTACAATATGGTGAATATTTCAATAATTCAAAATACTCTATGATCTATTTTACCTGTGCAATTCTCAAAATTAAAATTTCCAAAGTGGCAATATTTTTTTCTGCTCCAGATATAGAAAGTAAAACTATTCCTTTAGGGAACAAAGCCCATCTTTGACATGAAGCCTAAGGTATCAAGAAAATTAGGCTATTTTGGGTATATTTTCTAAATATATAAGAATTGCACTGGTAAAATTATCTAATGACCAGCTGAAATTTTAATCCAGGTTAGATATGAGCACATTTGTACTCGGAACTGATCAAGGGAAAGATCTCCTGTTTACCTTGAATTTTGCCAAGGACCTCAACAAGGTTCACAGTAACAATCCCTGAAAATCATGAAGAAACTATTTACCTATATGATATCCAGAAAACATGACCTTTATTTCATACTGGGTTTAAATGGACAGACTATACTAAAATGCAAATCTGAAAGCGAAAGGGAAATACTGAGCCAGCAAATGTTTAAGTTTATTGTAACAAGGACAAATCATATTTTTCTCTCACATAAAAAACTGGGCGCTTACTAAGAGCTTTAGAATGTTTTTTAAAACAAGGGGCGAAAATAAAGTCAGGGAAAAGAGGATGTAAACTCAGTTGTCCCCTAACCTTCAAATAATGTATTGAGTTTATTTAAACCAGAGGGGAAAAAACTTCCATTTTAAATGGATGTGTGAAACTAACGTCACACTTTCAAGCAATCATATAATAACAACTTGACTCAAAAATTATTTTTAATGCTTACTTCAGACGCTAGATTGAACCAGACACGTCTCACTTTCACCTTCAGTGACGGTTTAAATCATTTGCAACACACTGACCTCTTGTCAAGAAGTCCGTGCAAAATCTTCCGAATCATTCAAGCAGATTTTAGGTGTAAATTCATTGAAAGACATCTCGCAGATTTGATCCTGAGTCTAGTTGCCATCCATTTTTCCGAACAGGCGAACACACACAAGACATCCAAACGATACTCCACACTGAGTGTAGCGTAGCGTCTGCTAGCCACCTGCCCTACCTCAATGTTTCATAATTGGTTCACAACATTGTGAGCATTGCAAAGAAAATGAAATTTTCTCCTTCGTGGAAATGCTTCGACTGATCTATTTCCTCAAAATAAATTTGCAAGCTTCACACAAGTATTTTCTAACGCTTTGTTGTACGTGTCTTTAGACAAGCACTTCATAGAAGTTTCGAACTTGTTTGGGTGCCGTCCTGTAGCTTCGTATTACGAATTGTATGAATGCAACATACCTTGAACAAAACCTGCACTATGGAAAAATATTTTTTTTTATCATCGACCTAACCCCTAACTTTTTAATTTTTTTACTCCGGGAAAGGTAGGCAGAGCATTGAAAATATTGTCAACTCCTTAATGTGTAGACAAGTACAGAGCTACAAGATTTCTCATATACGTGATTTCTCATAACATGAGGAATTTATAAAGCTCTACATGGTAGGAAATCGCAAATGGAATAAATTTTCCGGCACCATTTCATTGTGTACAGAATTTTTTTAAAAAAATATCTAGAGCTTGCGAAAATTTTAAAATTTGCTTTTGATTGTTGGACAGGTCAGCAACAAAGTCACAAAATGAGCGACCGTAAATGGAAACAAAGTCTATAGGGCTGGTGCTGCTGACGAACCCGCCAAATTTCAATGAGGCGCAGGCGCAATAGAGTATTTTTCCACTTGGTAATTTAATTTAAGTTAAGTTAATTTCGTTGAGCGAAGCCAATTATGAAAAATATAGGATTTTTTGACTAATGAGTTCAAAATAAAAATAAACAACAACACAGGATTAAGGGAAAAACAAACAATTTTTCGTTCAATTATTTTTGTTTCTTATTTCTGTATATTTATCAGATTTATACAAATATTTTAAAATTTTCATGGATCCTGTAGATCTTTAAGTGATAAATTTGTGAAGGTCATCAACAGCTCTTTTCAAATCTAATTTTGTTGAGGATGGTAAAGACATATATGAGCACTGTGATATTAGGTACTGAGTATCTTTAATAATTCTACTAACAGCATCTGTGACATTCTTATCAACAAAATCTGTTAAGAGGTCATCATCAAGAAAAGCACTTAGGTCACTGTCATCACATTCTAAACGAATTTTCTTAGCTGGCTGGTCAGATTTCTTAGGTGAAGAACATCTGGATTTTCTAGCTTCACATTTGTGCTCACATGACATATTTGATTGAAATGTTAAATAGTCTCTCAAAGTTTTCACTTTTGAGTTGGTTGCAGGGATCTCTTTCTGAAGATAACTTGTCACATCTTGTGTGATTGAGACATTATTTGCTACTGCATCTGGTACAATAGATTCATGAACAGTAAAGTGTGCAAAATATTCAAAAGTCTCAAGAGCAGTCTCCTTAACAAGAGGGTGTGTGTCTTCTAATAAGCAGGTAAACAAACATGAAAGTTTTGAGCATATTAGCCCTTGATCAGATGTTGGTTCCAGTGTTTTTGTTCCTAGGCCATGAAGAATTTGTGAGATATAAAGCTTTAAAGATACATCACACTGTTTAGCCAACTTAATTAATTGATTTAGAACCTGTCGACAGAGTTTCAATTCATGAGTCTTGGTTCAACATTTTCTCTAAAATTAGTGCTGATTTTTGCCATTACAAACCTGTAAAATATCACCATTATTCATAGAATGAACAAGGTATTCTGTGCACCTGCATAAAATTATTAAAAAATTTTGAAGCCACTTTGATCCTTGAATAAACTGGTGTGAGTCATTCAAATGCTGAATCAGGTCACCTCTACAAGCAAACTGCCACAGACCGATAATTCCAGGTATGACTGACTCACAAATAGTCCTTGGAAGGGAAATTTCCAAAGCAGCACAGAGTCCAAATAAGCCTTGCTCCTGAAAAAAGAAAAATTAGGTTTTTAGCTAATTAATTTGCTTGAGAGATCAGCAGATTATTTGAAGGCGCACATGTCTTACCATTGCAATAAATGAGGATGTGTTTGGATTTGAGCAGGAAAAGTTTTGAATATCAGAAACAGCCCTGGCGACTAGTAATTGTGAAACAGTTTCTCTCATTTCCTTTGACAGACATTCCAGTCCAAAATTGTACCACTGAAAGGGATGTTTTTCAGGGGGATATTTTTCAACAAGCATTTGTTTGCCTTTAGTACTGAGAAATGAACACATTCGCCGAAGAAGAAGTGAAAAAATAGTGCAATCAGTCCTCCCACTTTGACTAGCTGGTTCAAAGACCGCAGCAATGTCAGCTAAGTATAGCACTTGATCTAAGACAAGCTCAGCACTTCCAGCCCTAATAATAATAATAATAATAAAAAGACCTTTAGTATTTACTTACTATAAAAGAGGCAACTAACAATCTGAACCAAAATAACTGACCTTGCACAAATAGACCACACATCTCCGACAAACATAGCTGGCCAAACAAAAGGCTCAATCAAACTATCCAGCATTAATGCCTCTACTCTTTCAAATTGATCAGAATTGAAAGACAGAATTAATCCAGCACAGTGACAGCAAAGAGCCTCATAAAGATCACAAACCCTGGGAGCTTGTCCTGATTTCACAATTGCAGGTAACCAAATCTCACAGCTTAATTCATAGTGAGCTAAAAGAGACATAGAGACAGAGAGAGAGGGATAAAAAATGAGATTTTCAAAAATATTGTTCAGTTTGAATTTCCAAAACCTATTACCACTTACAATATTTCAGAATCTCAAAAAGGCAGCCGACAATATGAGACTTCTTTAATTCTCCGAGCCAGAAATCTTTTTCTTCAAAACTAAGGGCTGACAATTTTTTCATGACAGAAACCATTAATGTGAGATGTGGAAGGCGGTTTTCAGGCAATTCCTTCAATTTACTACAGTTTTTTAAGAACTCCTGGAAATTATTGATTTAGAATAATAAATTCCTCACATTTGCATTAAAAGCCAAAGTTTATACAAATAGGAAAAAACCTTTCGAAAATCGTTTTCACAGATGAGATGAGTAAGCATTGGCTCAGCAGCAACAGTTATATTCCGCTCAATTTCATCCAGAAGGGTTTTTTCCACATTCTGCATTGCTAGTATAGGTGGAGCATGTCTGCAATTTCAACAATAACTCTTGTAAAAAGTGGGAAACTTGAAGTAATCACAAAGAATTACAAAGATCAACAAAGATCCCTTCTATTTACTTGTGTAATGTTAGCAAGAGTTGATACAAATTAGAATGAGAATCTCCAAGATAACCATTTCCACTACCAAACTGCTCACATAATTTAGCAATAATTTTTAATATAAAACTTGTTGCTTTTATTAACCGAGATGAGCTCTTGATTTCTCTAGGTGACCCTATCAGCTGTTCTAGATTATTGGTTATATCCAAACAAAGGTAAGAAATTGGGTAAGCAATATTTAATCGGTCTCTGATGGGTTCCAAATAAAGCTGAAGAACTTTGGCATATCCTTTCCAGTGTTCTGCCATTGTTTTGATATCAAGGCTTGTTACTTGTTCACCTATTTCTGATAGAATCTGCAAAACTGGGAAGCATATAAGATTACTTCATAGTCATTTTTAAAAAAAATATAAGTAGATAGATAGAGAAATAAAATAAAACAATATGCTGTGTTGTTAAGCTAAGGTACTGTATACCTTCAACAAGAAGAACAACATCAGTTTCAACAGAGCAATCAAAGTTTATATTTGAAGAAATTACAGGAAAGAAGCAGCTCTGGACCTGATGACATTGTCGAAAAACAGCACTAAGAACATCTGACACCATTGTAAATAGATCACGGTAAAGTTTTTCACTGCAAATAATTACAAGCTTTTCATAAATTTGAAATAAAAAAGAAAGCTACTTAAATAAAAAAACAAAAATAACTAACCTTTCCCTACAGTGTCTAAATGTTTGAAGCATTAATACTGCAACAGTCTTTGGTACACTGGGTACTACAGATATATTTACTGAACCATGACTTGTTATGTACTGCAGAACACATTCCATGCATTTAAGCAATTCTATAAAAACCTACAAAAGGGAAAAAAACATTTTAAAATTGATTCAAAACAACCTAAATTTACAATTTCTTGTTTTACTTTCTAAAGCTAAAATGATTACTTGTAGAAGACTTGATAAGGTATCTGCAGCATCTGAACTCTCAGGTGACGGGTCATTTAAGCGCAGCTTAATCCCTTCCAAAGACTGGGAACAAATTAAAGGAAAAAAAAGTTTCAAATCAGAGGCAAGGTGTACATAAGTATGACAGGACAAATGAAAACTTATTACCTCGTGAAACAGTAGCAGAGCAGCAGGCATGGCATGGCTTAAAAGACATTCTTCTGCCCTTTCAAGAGGTAGCGATGGAAGACATGTCACAAGGAGAGCATAGACTGATTGCAAAACTTGCCCCTTGTCATCACTACTAATGTGGCTGTGTTTATTTGTTAAGGATCAATGGCAAATGACAGTTGTTTAAGTAAGTACACTTCATGAAGCAAAATATTCATTACCACTGAACACGTAAACAAAATATGTCTAAAGGATATCAAAAGTTCCTGAAGAATGTTGTCAATGTTATGTTCAATTTCTTCAGGGGACCATTCAGTAAGCCTCTCAAAGATCTCCAGTGGGGGTCCTTGAGATGTCATGATGACAGAAGGTTAAGTTATCTTCGAGAGGACATGTAGACAATTAGTCGATGACAATCCTAATAAATTGAAGGAAAGATCATACAGATTTGTGTCAATGGCAAAGGGGAAGAAAGAATATACAATAAATTAAAAAAGATAAAGCGGAGCCATTATCAAAAGCCGTCATTCGTCGTTTCGCGTACCCGCGTACCCGTGACAATGTAGGCAGCCGTGCTACCGAAATGTTTCGGAGAATAAAGTGGGAAAAATGGGTGATTCAAATGAGTTAGACGCTTTGCATAAACGACCAATATTACGTGGTGTCGAAAAAAGGACGCATACAATTGTTTAAAGATAGAATGGTTGGTGAAGTTTTGTGTTTTTGTGATGTTGTACGTTGGATAAATTGGACCGTGAAAATGCAGCCAACAAAATTTTACCAACTTGTTTTGTCAATATGTCAATATGTATAGTTCTGGATACCCCACGTTACAGCACTTAAATTTAAAACAATTGGAATATTAGTTGTTTTGCGAGATTGGATTTTCGGCGAAGCCCTTGGATTGAATGATAATGATCCAGACTAGCTAGACTAAGCGAGTTGCCGAAATCGCAGTTCTAGATAAAGGGGACCCGCTGCGAGACTAGCGCCTCTGCATATGAGAAATTGCAGTGTATGGTAAATAGGGGTAAATCAAACTTCCCTATGGATAACAACATATCGAGACCTGACGGAAAGTTTTTTCAGTTCCATTCAAAGTGTATCGGGCTTGACTTTACACGGGGAAATTGGAGAAGGTATGTGTATCAGAGAGAATCAGGCCGGAGGATGCACCGGAAAAATTGTACGCCACCTTAACCGAGGGGGGTACAAGATCCCTGGGCGTTCTATACCGGGGGGGTATTAATCGCCCAGAAAATTAATACCCCCTGTATACCGAGGGGGATACAAGATCCCTGGGCGTTCTATGCCGGGGGGGTATTAATCGCCCAGAAAATTAATACCCCCCTGTATACCGGTGGGGTATTAATCCCCGCTGCTTACGCAAGTCTTACACCTGCTCGTCCCACCAATTCCTTTCAACAAAAACACGACTCAAGTCGCTTTCTCGCCCAAGCCCGAGCCCTCCGCTATTAGAGCCCTCCCCAGCCCAGCCAGCCGCGTCCCCGCGCGGGCGCGGCGCGCCTGCAAGCAACAACCCCCGCCGCGCTACCCCTGTCCCCCGCCCCCGCCCCACCGGCGGCGCCGGGCCGGGCCGGGCCGGGCTGGCAGTGTTCGCGAATTTCGCGTGGTCCGCTCGCTCCGCGTCCGCGCGCGCGACTTCAGTTTCGAGTCGGGCCGGTCCACATTCAGGCGGGAGAGGAAAGGGAGCTAAGAGAGGCCCTTGCATCCTGACCGCGAGCGCGGAGGCGAGGCGCGGCGAGGCGAGGCAAAGCGTCGAGCAGCAGCAGCAGCAGCGCCCCGGGCAGTGCAGGGCAGGGCAGGGCAGGGAAGTCGGTGCGGGGCGCGCGCGGGCCAGGCCAGGGCAGGGCAGGGTAGTTCGCCTCGCGGCCAGTTCCACGCTCACGCAGCACACGCAGATCCACAGCATGGCGGACCAGGAGGTGTCGTCCATCATGGTACGTGCCCAGCTCAGCTCGTGGAGAGACTGACTCTCCCGGACTCTCCTGTCGACACGGTATCGGAGCGGAGCGGAGGGCGCAGCGTTTCCGATATCGTTGCGACGAGCCCATTAAGAGGCGCGCTTCTTTCCGGAAAGGGATGGCTTTGTGTCTGTGGCTTTTCGTGGTGTAGCTTTTAGATTTCGGCGGTCTCTGCTTTCCTGTCCGGTGCTGACGGCGAGCCTGTTGTCGTGGTTGCATGGGTGAAAATCCAGCCGCGTTGCCGAATATTTCTTTTGTCTTACGCTATTCTGTCGGATATATTGTCTTCTCTAGGTCGCTGGAGTTCACAACCCCATCGACCCGAACTTTTGTCAAACATTTGGCTCACACAGCTTCCCTCGTTGCGTGGGCTGGGGAAGAAGAGGTGACACTGGCACCGCGCGACAGCCAACAACCATCAGATCGTTCGCACATAGTCGCCGTCGTCGGACCCCGTCCGCGCCGCGCCGGCACCATCCCGTTCCGAGTGAAAAATGTGTGTTTGGGTGAGCTGCCTGGGCCGGGCCGGGCCGGGCCGCGGACTGGGAGGGGAATGGGAAGGAAAGAGCCCTCCTCGAGGAATGGCTTTGATGAAGGGAGGCTGCTGCCCTCCGCCCCGCCCGGCCCGTCGCTGCTCAGTAGAACAGGCACAACTATTTGCTACCGGATTCTGAATTTAGCCGCGGGGGTTCCTCGCCCCGCTGGGCTGGGAGCGAGGTCGATTTGTCAGGCATCGCCCTGCTGCTGCTGCTGGTCACTTCCGCGAGCCGCGAAGCGCGGCGAAACGGCGTGGACAGGACAGCGGGAGCAGGACCGCTGACTGACAAAGTACAAAGTGCACAGCGAGGGCGGGGCGGGGCGGGGCAGGGCGGGGCGGGGCGGGGCGGGACGGGGCGGGGCGGGGGAGGCTCGCAGGTCGCAGGGCACTGCTAATCACCACCCGGAGCGCCTCGCCTCGGGCCGCCGCAGGAACACCTCTCACCGACCAGTCGGCATGGGCGAGGTGTGGGCGCGGCCACGGCAGAGCCGCGAGGAAGGCGCGGGGGCGGGCGCGGGGGCGGCCAGGGCGGCGCAGGCCATCACCGCCGGCGCGCCGGAGGACGAGCAGGACGAGGACGATGACGACCTGCGGGAGGCGGGGGCGGGGGCGGCCCCGGGCGGGGACTGGGGCGCGCGCTGGCGGCGGGTGCGGAGCGCCTGGCAGCGCCGCGACGAGGCGCAGCGGCTGAGCAGCAGGCTGGGGCAGGCGGCGCGTCGCGGCGCCTCCAGGGCGTCGCTGTCCCGCCGCACCGTGCGCTGGAACAAGGTGGGCAAGGACTGGACGCGCGTCGGCGACGTGGAGCCGCAGGACGAGCAGCAGGACCCGCAGGACGAGAAGCAGAAGCCACAGCAGGACAAGCGCACCGTGTGGGAGGAGTGCGCGCGCCTGGGCCAGGAGTGGTCATCGCGGAGGTCGCGCAGGGCGGCGCCCAAGGACAAGGACGCCCCGGCCTCGGCCGCGAGGAGGCTGCTGGGAGCGCCGCACATCCTGTCGGCCCCGGCCAGCAGGACGCCCTCGCCCGTG
Source organism: Frankliniella intonsa (assembly GCA_033675135.1). Lineage (NCBI taxonomy): Eukaryota > Metazoa > Arthropoda > Insecta > Thysanoptera > Thripidae > Frankliniella > Frankliniella intonsa. The sequence continues at coordinate 11,348,009 of CM066245.1, read as the reverse complement.
CGCGCGAGGCGCGCCAGCCTCGGCCCCCGGGACCTCGCCGTCGTCCAGCCAGCGCGCGGCCAGGCCGGCCTCACCTGGGGAGGCGTGGCCTCGGCGAGGACGTCCAGGAGGACGTCGCTCGCGACCAGCGACGAGGAGGACGACGAGGATGGAGCGGCGTCCCACAGGGCCTCGGCGCCGTCCTCGCTGTGGGGCGACTTTCGGCAGGGCATGACGAGCATGCTCAACAGGTTGGAGCCGGCCGCGGCCGCGCACGAGAGAAGGCCGCTCCTCGGCGCCGGTGAGCCAGTGAGGGTGGTGGTGGGGCGGGGGCGGGGGCGGCTGACCGGTCGAGTTGTTGCTGCTGTTGTTGGTGGTGGTGGTGGTTGTCGTGGTGGTGGTGGTGATTTTCAGTTCGCAAGTATCGTGGAGGTCATCAGATCTGCAGCGGTTACAAAGTGTATCACGAAATGTAAAAGACGCTTTATCGGTGTTCCCGGCCGGACCTCCGCAGCGCCTGGTGACGCATTGCGCGGGCGCGGGCGCGCTAGCCTTGATGGGCCCTCGTTGACTAATAAGCACTGGCTGCGTGTTGGACAATTAGAGACCGGATCCTATAGTGGAGGCCGAGCCGAGCCGAGGCTTGAGGTCGTGTGTTGCTTGTGCTGAGGTAGTGCTTGAGGTAGTGACCTAGCGCCTGTGTGCACTCTGTGTTGTAGGCGCAGCCTTTGCCGCCGACGCTCTGCTTCCAGCCCATCTCCGAATCACCTCCCCCGGTGGTTGATAAGGAGACCCAGCGCGTGAGTACAACCTGTGTTTGTGTTTGTGATTGTCGTCCATTCATGTGTCACCCGTCATGGCGGGCGAAGGTTAGCGCAGCTCTCACCTCTCCCATCTCCTCTCCGAACTCGGAACTCCTTTCTCACCCTCGGTGAGAGGCATACAGGCCACTTCATCGGAGAGGATTGGAGACCCGAGACACATCATCAAGCTGCTCTCCTGAACGGGGCTGTACTACTGTACCCGGTGCGAGAAGAGACGGAGGGGAGCGAAAAGTGTAGGGAAAGTTATTCGGATACACCACAGGGGCGGACGGCCTCGGACCGCAGGGAGAGCCGGCGTTCCCCGCATGTGCTAACAAAAACAATTAACAGTTATGGAAATTGTGGTGGCACGTAGGAGGTAGCCAACTTTCCGAAATTTCCTTCTCCCCCCCCCCTTTTTTTTTTGGAAAAGTAGACGAGTCGACGCCCCTGAGTCAGCTCCCCCTACCAAAAGACACTACCGACGCCGCTGATACACCACGACACCCATGTGTTTCATTATCTCTGCCACTCCTTTTGGCCCCGCTCCCTAACGGCCCCGCCCCATCTCACAACACCCTCTCCTCCACCCTGTCGCTCTCTCGCTCGCTCTCCGCGCCGGGCGGTCTGTCTCGTCTGTCTGGGAATGGGCGAGAGAGGCCCGCCCCGCCCCGCCCCGCCCAGCTCTGTAGCGGTGATGGGGTTCCTTGTTTGTTTCACCTGCCTTTGGCAGCGGTCCTGATCGCCAGCTGGCGGGTTGGGGCGGGGTGGGGCGGGGCGGGGCGGGGCGGGCAGGGCAGGGCAGGTGGGCAGGGGCGGGAAGGGCAGGGCAGGGAAGGGAAGGGGGGAAGGGCAGGGCAGGGGAAGGAAGGAAGGGCGGGAAGGGGGCGGGGCGGGGCGGGGCGGGGCGGGGCGGGGCGGGGAGGGAACGGGCGTCAAGCGCGTCCGATCCCCATCCATCTGAGCGTGTCGGTGTGTCGGTCTGGTGTCTGCCCTCCCTCGTGGACGTCGGGGATCGGCAGGCTGGGCTCGTATAGCAGGCCCGCCCCGCCACTTTGTCCTACTCGGGTTCATTCCACTGCGCATTTTCTGACAAAGCTGTCTGCTGTAGCCCAATAAACACCCACCTTAAGAAAAAAGGTTGTAACCAGAGCGAGCTGAAATGTTGCCGCAACGGATTTTGGCAGCGGGCGGGGCGAGGCGAGGCAGGCGGGGCGAGGCGAGGCGGGGCGGGGCGGGGCGGGGCGTGCAGGTGCGGCGGCCCGTGTGACGCGAGCTGTCGAATGCGCGCGTGGGGCCTGACCGTCGCGACCGCCCTGAGGGCGCGACAGGTGACGTGACGGGTGGAATGAAAACATGAAAACAGGATATTTTCGGCGGGGGGAAGGGGGTGGAGGGGTGACGGGAGACTATTTCTGGTCTCACGTGTGTGCGCCCCGCCCCGCCCCGCCCCGCCCCGCCCCGCCCGCCCTGCCTAGCCCAGTGCGACACCTGTGAGTGAGTCATGTCCACCCAAACCGACCCACCGCACAACGCTCAATGAGCCTCGGGTGGAGGGGAGGGATGGGGTGGCTGCAGGTCGGGGTGCCGGGTGCCGGGTGCCGGGGTGGGGTGGGAGGGGAGGAGAGGTGCGTCTCGGTGGCGAGAACGGAGAATGCGGCTACCTGCGAGCGCCCCGCCGCCCCCGCTGCACCCCGCCCCGCCCCGCCCCGCCCTGCCCCGCCCCGCCCCGCCACTGCGTACTGTGCTCTGCGGCCAGGCCGGCTCGGCCAGGATTCCGCCGGTACGAATCACTTTTGCCACACAACAGAACCGGGCCAGGGGTGGGCGGGGGCGGTGGAGGGGCGTGGGTGAGGGGAGAGGTCACCGGGGCAGGGATAAATCGCAATGGTCGACCCCCTCGAGAAAAAGAAAAGAACGGAATTATTTTCATCGGAAGGCGGGGGGGGGGGGGGGGGCGCCCGCCCGTGCCCGCTGATCGGGGTGATGGTGGAAAGTACCGCGTCGAGTGTTGGCTGCTAGCTGTTGTTTCAACAAAAAGACGAGGCCGCCCTGGTCGAACATCTCCGGCGTTGCGGCCTTATTACTATTTTTACTACGACTTGCGGAGGACGCGCGATGTTCGATTAGCTGGCCGAGGCGGTGAGAGCATTGAGTGGCCGGGAGCTGAAGGGTGCCGATATATATTTACACCCGGCGTGATGTGTTGTGACGGGGACGGGACGGGACGTGCCCCTCACCGGCCACTTCCTGCTCCACCCATCTCCGACCCTGCGGCCGGCGGCCGGCCCGAACAGACCACACGGCGCGGCCGCAAAGAACAAAACCGCGGCCAGCAGCAGCAGGCGAGGCGGTCCCTACGCAACAAGTACAGCGTCTTTCTCTTTGTCTGTCCAGCCGGCGCGGCGGGCGCCTGCGGAGCCGCGGGTAGGCAGGCCCGCCGCGCACGCGCGCCGCCCGGTTGCCTAACTCTGCCGCGCCCAGCCAGCTCCTTCCCGCGCCGCGCCGCCGCCACAAGACATATACGTCATGGATGTACGGTACGGGGCGGGGCGGGGCGGGAAGGGACGGGCGGGTGCTTTTTGGCCGCGCCACCTCGCCGATGTTGGCATGGCCCCGAGTCTGGGAGAGGGAGGTACAATGTAATGCCCCGCCCCGCCGCGGCGTGAATGAGGGGTGCGGAGGAGAAGAGCCCCCGTAACCAGGGCATTGCGGGGAGGCTGCCCGCGGCCGCAGTGAGCTGCAGGGAGAGCTGGCCTGGGCCAGGCCTGGCCGTACCCAGAAAAATAGAAACTTGCAGCAACCATATTATGGTACGGTAGGCCAGGGACAACCATACAAATTATGGAGGCGACTCTCATATGGTTGTACCAACTACAAAAATAGCAAGACCAAGCATTCCAGTTGTTGAACTTACAAATATATTGTTCTGAAGGCTGGATTGAGCTCAGCATTCAAGCCGAAGTCTTGCCTCGCTAGTAGTCTAGGTGGTGGTCCGCACCCCCTATATTATTTAAGGGGGTGCTCAGCGCACCCCCTGATCCCCACTTCCTACGCCCCTGGCCACCGCGCGCGACCGCCCCCGCGCAGCGCGGCCCTCCGACCTTGGCGTTACTTGTTGACTCTCCCCCCGCCCCGCCCCGCCCCGCCCCGCCCCGCCCCGCCCCGCCCCGCCCGCTGCTCAGCTGCGCCCGTTTCTTTCGGTTTTACAGCGGCGCGGCATTCTGCTGCTGCGCCATCAGTCCCTTTCCGTTCACATTCACATACGCCGCTGCTGCTGCTGCTGCTGCACGGACCAACTAAATAAACGTGCGGCTCGGGTCGGGTCGGCCCGGCCCGGCCGTGACACGGTGCCGCGTGTGTTTGGTTGGTCACGCCGCGCCACGCCGCGCCACGCCACGCCCCCCCCCCCCCCTATTCCCGCACTTTTCGTCGCAAAAACATCTCACGCTGCTGTTTCTCGCGCGCGGCTGAAAAATGCTAAACTGCAGAATCGTATGGCGGGCTGACACGGGCGTGCGGTTGCATAACAAGGCAGGCGATCGGGGCGGCGCGGCGCGGGGCGGGGCGTGCTACAAAGAGGAGCAGCCGGAGAGATGATAAAAAGTCCCGCGCAGCGACCTGCGGCCTGCAGGGAGGATTCGCGGCCTGCCAGATGGACGGGGAATCCGCATATTTCATGTTGTGGATGCAGGCCAAATGGCAGGGCTGCTGCGGCGGCGGCGGCGCCAGCCCGCCCCGCCCCGCCCCGCCCCGCCCCGCCCCGCCGCCCGCGGAGCTGCTGTTGCACGGACGGGACGCGACGACAAATGATTTGTTTAAGCTGCACTTCGCGCTTCCCTCCTCTCCTCCCTGCACCCCGTCCTCGTCTCTGTTGTGCGCCGTTCTGCAGCGGAGGAATGTGAAAGTGACCTCGCGGTGCCGGCCGACCCGGCTGAGCGGTGGACGGGGACGGGGCAGATGGGTGGCCTACCTGCTAGGCGGCGCTCAGCTCGGCTGCATGCCGAACTTCTCCTCCCCCCTCCTCTCTCCCGCGCCCCCGCGCCCCCCTCGCGGCACAATGCACTCTGCTGCTGGCAGGGTGGCCAACCAGGCCATCCGGAATGGCGAGAGGGAGAGGGATAAGGACCCCGGGATGTCTCGACTCGACGCAGCAGGTCGGGGTGGAGGGGCATTACAGGACTCTTCTGTAAAGACACAACTCAACTCGCAGGGTGATATTGGGTTTCAGCGGGCCGACTTGACCGACTGACAAGCAGCTTATTTCGCTATGACGGCCCGTCGTTCTCAGCACCTTGTGTCCAGCGGCCGCCGCCAGAGCCACCCCGCAGCTGCAGCCTCGCGGCGTGGCACCGCGTGGCGCCGTGCCAAAGGGGTTCAAGGTCAGGGCTCTGGGGGCGTCGGGCCGGGCCGGGGCGCCGGGCAGGGGCGTCGCGGCGCCCGTCGGACCGCACGACGCTTCGAGACGCACCTCGCGCCTCGGCCGCCCCCTCCACGTCCACACGCACTATTTTAGATGTTTTTTTTCTTCCTGCAAACATCCGAGGAATGCGGGGCGCCGCGCCGCGCCGCTCTGCCGGCTGGGCTGGGCTGGGCTGATCCGATGGGCGGCTGCCAGCCCCAGGCCGCGGGGCGGGGCGGGGCGGGGCGGGGCGGGGCGGGGGGCGGGGCGGGGCGGGGCGGGGCGGGGGCCGCGCGGGGACGCCTTCCCGCCCCAGGCCGCGGGGGCTGCGGGAGCCGCGCCGACGAGACGGCGCAACAGGAAATGGCGCTCCGTGTCCTCCCCTACGCGGTGCGGCGGCGGATGTTTAGGTGGCCCCTTATTCTTAGCCCCCGACGCCGTCGGCGCGTAGGCGATGACCAAACACGGTTTGGCGGGCACCCCGCGGTCACGACGAGGACGCCCCACCCCGCCCCGACTCACCCCACCCTGCCCGCCCCACCGGTTATGGTCGCGATACGCTCTCCGCCCCCGGGGTCTGCCCTGCCCTCCCCGCGGTGCGCCTCTTACATCTCGCGGGGAAGGCCCACGCGTCCACGCGCAGCCGCGAAACTTTCAAAACAAGCGTGTGCCGTGCCGTGTCCTGCCGCGGCCATGGCCAGGGTCCCCGTCGCGGCGGTCCTCGCCCCGTCCCGTCGTCCCTGTGGCGTCGGCGTCGGGACGGACAGGCGGCGCCGCGGCGCCAGCGTGCCGCGTGCCAGCGCCGTCGCCCCGCCCCGCCCCGCCCCGCACCGCCCGGGACACAGATGAGAAAATAGCTGACGTATCTGCCCGGCTGCTTGTATATTTTTAATACGCGAAACGTACACACCATTCACGGTTCTCTGCGGTGTTACGTGATTTCATTTTGCAAGCAGCAGCAGGCCCCGGGCCGGGCCGGACAGGTCGTTTGTTCGCTCTGGTGTGGCGGGGTGGCGGTATACTCCTGGGCTCGGGTATCGTGAGGGAGGAGGGAGATAGGGCCGCGCCGCGCCAGCAGCCCTCTAGAGCAGTACAGGCCGGTGGTCTGTCTGCAGCGGGGCCAGGCCGGGCCGGGCCGGGCCGGGCGCCCCACCCTGTACTACCCCAGCCTCAGCCTGCCCAGCCGGGCCGGGCCGGGCCGGGCCGGGCACGAGGCACGGCCGTGCATGCCTCATATTCGAGGCGAGCGGAGCGGCTGGACCCGCGCCAAAGACATGCATGCCATGTGCAAGCATGCGGATCTTCCACCCTACCGCCCCAGCCCTGCCTCCCGCCCTGCCCCGCCTCGCCTCGTCGACGCCCCACACTTTTCCTCTCTCGCCTCCCCCTCCTAGCGCCCGACCTAGGAAAACGGAATGTTTTAACAACCATTGTACGGTTGTTAGAACATTCCATTTTCCAGGATGCGTCCTGCGCCCTCCGGCCCTGGCGCACCCGCTCGCTCACTCTGTCACACTCGCGACAGAAAATCGCCTACTCCTCATTTGGCAGACATCTCGAGTGTCCCGCCGCGCCGCGCCCCGCCAACATTACGCCCGTTACGTACGAAAGGCGGCGCGCCGCGCAATAACCCTCGCCTCGCCTCTTTAACACACACAGCTAAGCCTCCCCCCTGCCCCTGTCTGTCCCGCAGGCGGCGGACCTCCGTTTCGCAGCCTCGCTGGCGGAGAAGGTCTCGCTGTTCAACCAGCAGGCGGACCGTCACATCAAGAAGCAGGAGCTCAACCCCTTCAGCGCGGCCAACAGCCGCTCCGGCAGCCGGTCGCCGCGGCCGACCTTCAGCAAGGACGAGTACGGCAAGTGAGTATACCAGCAACGCCCTGGCCCTGGGCTGGGGTCCCCGGCCGCCCCGCGGCCGCCCCGGCCACAGGCACAGCCCCCGAGCAGGGCGCGCCCGTCAATGGGCCATTAATTGAACCTCAAGGACGCCAAGGGCGCCGCGCCGCCGCGAGGCGAGGTGTCCGCCGCGCAGCCGTGGCGGTGCCAGGGACACGGCGGGATGGGACGGGACGAGGGGTGCCACGCTGACGGATGTTTGGCCGGGCGGGGCGGGGCGGGGCGGGGCGGGGCGGGGCCCGAGGATGCAGAGGGGACGGCGGTGGCGGTCAGGGACGTGCGCTTTGGAACTAAGCGACGGTATGGTCTACGCGCACTGGTTACAGCAACGGTGCTGAGTAATGCCAAGGTTTCCTATATCAGCTCTTGGTTTTAAGACTGCCCCCGACCCAAGTAACAGAGTTTCATCAAAAATTGGTCAAATTTAAGTTCAGTGACATAATTGCCAGTGAGTCTCCATGACGTATTTCAAATTGCTGGATTTTATGTAATTTTGATGTTAATTTGATATCATATTGACACTCCTCTGTCATCATTCCATCAATTTGATATCAAAATTACATCAAATTCCACAATCTGAAATACGTTATGGTGACTGCCTGGCTGTGATGTCACCGAACATTAGTTTGACTAAGTTTTGATGGATCTCTGTTACTTGGGTAGACAGAATTATCAAAACACATTACTTACCAAAATGTCTTGAGTTGATCAGCTGGTCAATCACCGTCAGCAGGACAGCAATCGCAGGGTGAAGCTCCAGTGGAAGCAGCGTCATACAGCTTGGTGATAATGTGCGACTGACCCCATCCTGTTGGTGGTGTTGACTATCATGTCCTATTGGTCCTCTGCGTGCCCCTGCCCTGAAAATTGTAGACCTCAAAAAGGCACAGTATGGTTAGACAGAATTAGTAAAACATTACTTACCAAAATGTCTTGAGCTGGTCACGATCACCGTCAGCAGGGCAACAAACATGAGGGCTCCAGTGTGAAACAGCGCCATACAGCTTGGTGATGGTGATGATTTTTTTTTTTTTTTTTTGGTTTTTGACTGACTTTACCCTACCTTTGACTACATTACATTACACATAAGTTGTTACACTTTGTCAGTCAAGGGAGGAGAAAACCCGTACGGAGTGTTACCACTGAAGGTTGCAAACAAGTTTGCCCTTCACCTGCATTACCCAGTGAGAAATGTTCTTTTTTTATAACATCAAAATGATATTGCTGATATGACGCATTTTGAAAGACATGCGACATCCTCATAACATCATTTAGACATTATTTTTAAAAAATCATATATCACCGTTTCATACAGGCCCGGATAGGCACCCCAACAAGCCCACAGGATAAACCTAAAGAGGGTCATAGGCCCTCTTTAAATAAACCTGAAGACCAGTAGGGTAGTGGGGGATTTGCACCGCCCTAAAAACTCCCCCCAAAATTACGTACCTTTACTTTAATGAGCCTGAAACAAAAATAAATATTAGAAATTGGGCAATGCTAATAAACGATCAGGTCACTTTATGGTACTCACCCTAATCTCCGAAGAAATTGTTCATTCTTCAACAATTATTCGATGTTAAACATAAGTCTCCATATGTCTCCGGTAAATTATTGTTTTCCGATTATAAAAATTGATGATAAACAAGTGATAAACCGTGTGTGTTGCTGTGAGAGTGGGAAGGGTAAGGGAAGAATCCCATCATCTTAGCCTAATATCCCTATAATCCTAACTCAACGAAGACAGTGTGTGACCCTGTAAAAATAAGTGGTTAGTCATATTGCACTCACCACGTGTTGTCGAGGTAAGACAGCGGCGGTACTCCAAGGGAAGCAGTGTAGTCAGATACTGCCCGGCGAAGTACTTTCGTAGTTGCACTAGCACTATTAATTAACTTCACTTCACAGGCTCCGCGGAGCGTTCACTGGGACACATTCACTTAACACTGACAGGCCATTATCGATTTCATTTCACTTTGTTGACACTCCATACACACACACACACCACAGCACGTTGAACCGGCGAAGCAGCGTATTCCATGTGCAGCATGGCGAAGCACTTTCGTAGTTGCACACTTCACGCACAAATCACTTCACTTCACTTCACAAGCCCTGTTCACAGGGCAGATTCACTTTCCACTTATACAGGCCATAATCGATGTCATTTGACTTTGTTGACACTCCACTCCACTCACACACACACACACACGCACACACACACTGCACCGGCTGCCCGGCGTCGAAGTAGCCAGCAACACCATGTTACTGGCAATATCGAGATGAGAAGATGTAGCTCAAGTTCAAAACAATATCGCGACGGAACACTTGAGTAGAGAACGCGGACGGAACGGATCGCGACGGGAGAACGCGGACACTTGGACACTACTGCCGGACCGAAACGCGGACGCAGCATATCGCGACGAAAAACTAGGACACGGATAGAGAGACTCAGAGTCTCTCTAGACACGGACACTTGCACTAGTAACTGTTCTGCCGAACCGAAACGCTGACGTAGCGCACCTTCGGACGTAGCCCTGCGGCGGTGGGCTCTGTATGTATCCCGCGCGGCGCGCTGCCGGCTCCGGCCGGCCCCGGCCCCGGACTCCGCTCGCTCAGGGTGCGGCGTGGTGACTGGTGACACTCCCGGTGGCTCCTTCGCACGCGTCATATGTCACCCTGGTGTCGGCCAGGTGTACTAACCGCTCCCGCGCTTTCCTCTCCGGTCGGTAGCGGTCAGTCAGTCGGCGTGGCCTAGGCTGGAGGAGGTGGTGCCATAAGAACACCGAAGTTGTTGGCTGCCACGGGGGGTAAAAGCCCTGTGCCTGACGGGAAACCCAACCTCCTTCGGGAGGTTTACTGCCGCAAAACTTTTCCATGTTTTTACCCTACCCTTTCACTTGCTGGGCACGTACGTAATTTTTCAAGTTTAAGGCGGGATTGATCTCAGCATTCAAGCCAAGCCGAAGGCTTGCCTGGCTTGTAACAGTGCATGATTCAGGCCCCGCCAGCATCCTGGGTCCTGGGTCCGGGATTCAGTTTCACACGTTTAAGCTCCCGTTGCCCCTTGAAGGTAGGCAATTCTGGGCCCCGTTTCAGCTACTTTCCCGGCGGGCCCCTGACCCCCCAGTCCGGCCCTGCCCACTACGCGGCGCTACGCGTAGACTATTCCGTCGCTTCGTTCCAAAGCGCACTTTGCGGAATCTGCCTGCTGGCTGGGAATGCTGGCAAGTCGAGGGGCCCTGCGCTGCACGGTGATTCCGAACAGCGTTCAGTAGTGTCCTCTCTCTCGCTCCTCATGGCCGTGCCGCATGAGTCCGACAAGGACAGATAGACGAAACCACTGTGCGGAATCACCCTACTGCCCTGCGCTGCCGAGCCGCTCGGGGAGAGCCGCTTGAGTGACTCACCTCCCGGTGCCGCGGCGGCCCCGCGGGGCGGACTCGCGAGGTCCCTCCCTCCGACCTCCAGCTCCTCACAACCTGGCCCCCTGTGTGTGCGTGTTGCAGACCTCCCCCCGGCTCCGAGTCGGAGTACAGGGCCATCAAAGGGAGGGTGTCCATGAACAAGGACATCCTGGAGCTGTGCGAGATCCTCAACCAGGAGGGCGAGCTCCAGATCGTGGACGGGACGCCAGTCAAAGTCATGTTCTTCCGGGAAGTTTTTCAGGTGAGTGTGAGAACGGTTCTCTACCGAAATCTTTTGTGGCCGACTGCGAGAACGTCGGCACAAAAATTCATGATCCGCGACCGATTGCAAACTCCTCGGGGGTAACGCAAGTGTCATTCCCTCTTGCAGATGTACACTGTGATCAACGACAAGGTGGTGGGGCTGCTGCTGCGGGCGAGGAAGCAGGGACTGGTTGACTTCGAGGGCGAGACTCTATTCCAGGTCTGTAAGGGTGGCGGTGCGGTGGAGAGTGGGGGAGGGATGACGTCATCTCGCGGCCACGTCATGTGGAGGGGTCGGGATTGGGATGGGGGTTTCTTTGAGGGCTTGAGTCAGCGCGGCGGGCTCACAACAACTACAACCCACACAAAACACGCCGTTCTTAACTAGAGAACAAAAAAATTGCATCCTCAGCCCCTCTTCGCTGTGCTTAAAATAGCAAGGCTGAGGTGTGTCGCTCAACACCTCGGTGGTCGGCCTGACAGGGAGGGGGAGGGCCCTTCCCCTGCAACCTGCCAGAGAATCGCCTTTGTGAGTATTTTATGTGTTTTGTTTGTTGCAGAGAAGGGACGACCACGTCTTAATTGGACTCATTAAGCCAATTGAGGAGATTAGAGAAATATTCCGTAAGCGATTTGAGGACCTGAAGGAGGAGGAGAGGCGGAACAAGGAGGCGGCGGCATCACAGGTCCTGCAAGTGCCGAACTATTAAAGTGGGGAAATGAAAAGCCAATGAGGCGGAGGAGTCTAAAACTGAGGAGGAGCCCCCAGAGTTTTAATTGGTGGGTGTACATTAATTATACCATCGTACTTGCGATTCTGTGCCAAAGCAAGTAGAAATCGAAGGCAATTTTCTGTAAAAGCGGGTGAGGAGAAAACACCTTTCAGCAAATTTATGCCTGGGAAGTAGATGATCTCTTTTGTTTATGTAGAAAAGTTATCACAAATTTTGTGTGAAAGAGCTTGAAAGTAAAAGGAGTGAATGGGAATTTTGAAACATTTAATTAAGCTATGTACAAAACTTCTCTTTGTTAGGGAAATCCTAACACAGAGAATTTAAAATGTTCAAAAAAAGACATGTTTTTATGAAAACATTTATTGTAGTGATTGTAATCAATACACAATAAAAAAAAATTATAGTAAAAATACAATTAGATTCTTTATTTTTAAAAAAAGTATTACACCTCTTTTAAATGCTTCAAGCAAAGCAGAAGGTGGTTTTACAAAAATAGTTTTATTCTTTAAGCTTGGCAGTCCCAGAGTGTGTACAACAATGTGTACAATCAATTTCTCTGATAGTAAAAAATATAATTTTTGAATACAATTTAAGCTAAGCAATTATCAGAATAGCTGACTTAAAACTAAGAACACAGTTAATGCACCATGGTTTAGAAAAAATGCAAATGTCCAAAGACGAAGTAGATACTTAATAACAGTTTAAAGAAACAAAAACCAAATCAGTAACAAAGTATGTAATACATGTACAATCACAGATTTAAAAGTAACAATAACTGGCTGGCGATTTCAGTGTATCTACTACAACAGTCCACCTTTGCTCTTACAATTAAAGAAAGAGAAAAGTAATAATTATTTTTAAAGGTTTTAGAGCACAATCAAGAACAAACAATAGAAGTATATAATACTGATACATTATCCTATGGTTCAGCTCCAAAAGTTTCACATAGAGCAAATCCTCAGCAATTACTTTAACAACAAATAAGTACAAATTCACTTCTAAAATATATGACAAAAAGAAGAATGTTTGAAAAAATGTAAGATAATTAGTGAGAACATGCTTAAGATTCTTTCTTGCTGTTACCATTAGAATGAAGTCCCTTATAGTGCTGAAAAAGAAAACAAGTAGATTGTGATCATAATAATAAGGAGAAAATAAAAATAAAAACCTCTAACAATTTTGTCAAAAATGAGCTAACATGTGATTAGTTGGTTTATTTGTGAGTTACCTGTTTAGCAGCTTGTCTGAGCTGTTCAGCACCATGGCCTTCTAACTGGTTGATCATTCCCCTGAAGACACCACCAGGGCGCTCCAGCAGCAGCCAAGGATGGTCATATTCCTAACAACACAAAACAGTATTACAACAAGAAAGCATTTTTGTTACAAAGTTTATAGTGTGAAATTATTTTAACTCACAACAACGGTGCCATTATCCATAACCAATACTCGATCTGAATCAATTACAGTGTTCAGTCTGTGAGCAACAGTAAGAACTGTACAGCTTTTAAACTTTTCTCTGATGGTGGTTTGTATAAGTTTGTCTGTTCTGAAATTTTAAGAAATTAAAATACATTAGGAGAAGGAGAGACCAAAATATCATAATGCTGTACAGCTAATTTTTGAAAACCTGTACTTACTGAGGATCAACATTAGCTGTAGCTTCATCCATCATCAAAATTTTATTTGCTCGAAGGATAGCTCTAGCCAAGCACACAAGTTGCCGCTGACCAGTGCTAAAATTACTGCCCCTTTCAAGCACTCGGCTATTCAAACCCATTTCTTTGGACAGAAGATCTTTCAATTCAACCTGAGATGAAAGTTATATGATAAACCAGAGTTGGAAGCACCATTTGATTTTTCAATTTTATAATTTACCTCTTCCAATGCTTTCCACAACTTTTCATCTGGATATTCATTGAATGGATCAAGATTGTAACGCATAGTTCCAGAGAATAAAACTGGATCTTGAGGAATAATGGATATAGAGGAGCGCAATCTTGTCAGTGTTACATCTCCTGTGTCTATATCATCAATGATAATGTTACCATCAACTACAGCCATTCGGAACAGAGTTGCAATCAAAGAAGATTTGCCAGCACCAGTTCTTCCAACAATACCAATCTGAAAGTCACACAAATAATATTTTAGTTATAGGAAATATTTCTGTAAAACTCATAAATAAGCCATTAAAAAAAAAAAAAAAAAAAAAAAAAAAAGAAAGAAGGAAAGTTTGGTGTACCTTCTCTCCAGGCTGAATAACAAGGTTTAGATCTTTCAGCACAGGACTTTCTTCCACTGAATACTTTAAAAACACATGATTCATTTTCACACAGCCTCTCTCAGGCCATTCATCTGACGGCTTCTTCTCTAAAGAATATAAATAAAAATTAGGCTCCCTAGAAAAAATATTAAAGACAACAACTCACTTTGACAGAACCAAGATAAGGATCACCTTTTATCAATTCTCCTTGCTCTGGTGGAAGTTGAACATACTCAAGAATCCTCTCGGCCGACATCATATTATTAGCGACTTCAGTTGACTGTCGTATACCCCATTGTAACATACCCAAAAGCATCATACATTGGGTAATAGCAAGACCAACTTCACCCCCTGAGTTCTCTGTAGAGTAAATAAATTATAAGCTTGTTATAAGTCAATTGGTGTCAAATGGACTTTAGGCACAAATTCAATGTAACTTACCCTGAGTGGAGGCAAAAAGGCTGACCAACACAATAATATTGTAGCACAATGTTGACATTTCCAGAGCTAATGAAAAGGCATTGCTTCCTGAGAGATGAAGAAACCAAGCTCCAGTATGCAGGTCCTTGGCAAAATTAATAAATTTTGTAAAGAACTTCCATGAGGTATAATAAAACAGTAAGGCAGAACTTAACATCATGTACTATAAAATATACCTGGTGTTTATCAAACTCTTTTTTGAGCAAGGTTTGAGCACCAAATGCTCGAATCGTAACCATGCCTTGTAGAGAAACATTCATATGTGAAAATACTGGGCTTCTGACTAAATTTCAAAGACATACAAGAAAAAAGAAAACTTAGCAAGGTATTTACCATTGTGAAAGACATTAAATAGTAGTTGCACTCACCAATGCCTTCAATGCGTTTCAATTCTTTAGAGGTTTTTAAATAAAACTTTTGGATGAAGTGCAGAACTATAAACATGAGTATGAGAGGTAGTAGTAGCAAATAGTTTGTTATGACTGTCAAGGCTATCGCTCCTGCTAAGTTCAAAATTACCTGTAATGAGAGATTTTATGTCAGACCAAAAGCTAAGGGAGGAAGTTTCTAAGAAAAGAAATAATAATTAAAAGCAAATTAAATTACCTGGGATGAGTCTAGTATAATTTTTGGTAAAATTTCATCAACAGAGCCCATGTCTTTTGTGAAACGGTTTAAAATACGACCTATATTCAAAGGTATAAAAAGAAGTTAAATATTTCTCTAGTATCATAATAATGAGTCAAAGCCACTCCACAGGAAGAATGGGAAACAAAAACAGTACTTTACCTGATGGATTGGTATCAAAAAATCGCATTGGAGCACCTATGACAGCACTGAACATAAATTCATGTAACCGTCTTGAAATAGTTAAAACCAAGCAGTAATATACAGTGGACCTGATAATGCAAAGAAGAAGTGTAGCCAAAACAATACCAGCATAAATGTATGCACAGTTTTCTGTATTTAGTTCTATGTAAGGGAAAAATGAATTTGAAGTGCCATTGTCCAATCTAATATCTGACGAATTGGAAATGGCTTCTCCCTCAACTGAAGAGTTCCTACTATCTTCAATTTTAGTCCTGCATCATTAAAAAACAAATATTTGAGAAACAATCGCATAAAATGTTGTACGGTTGTTGGTATTATAAATTCAGGTTGAGGCATACTTACCAGAAAGCAACCCAATAGTCGGTACCAGAGGCTGCTATTTGTGTGATGAGGAAGAAGATTACCACAACCAGGAATAAAGCTAATGATCCACTAGCCTTGACATATCCCATATAAACTGATCCCTTGACCATTCCCTTGGACGATGCTTCCAATTTATCTACAAGAGGTGATGTAGCTTGCTGCTCCTCTCTGTCTTTGTCTTCTGACCTTTCAGAAGAAATACTTTGCAGGGATGAAGTGAAGGAAGACACATTTGATCTTTTTCTCTATGTTGGAATAATTAGAAATTTATATTAGATATCCTGCAGCAGTACAAAGGTGATATCTTCATTGATGTTCAGATCTACCTCTCTGGATGTTGATCTACGTAACACGGAGTCTGGAGGAGATAATGCTGATTCTGTATTATGAGATGCCTCAGATTTTGTATCATCAGCATCATCCTCCTCCAAAAGTTTTGCATAATCAATTCCAGAGTTAATAATTTCTTGATAAGTTCCCTTTGCTAAGCTGCGTCCCTAATGACATAAATCTTTATGTACTACAAGTTAAACTTTCTGAGAGTGGTTCACATCTACAATACTTACATTTTGAATTAAGAGAATAAGATCAGCATTTTTTAAGTATTGCAATTGATGTGTAACAAGAATGACTGTCTTTTCTCTTAAAGCTCCACGCATGCATTCATCAAATAGATGCTGTCCTACATGTGTATCCACAGCCGACAATGGGTCATCAAGAAGGTAAACATCTGCCTCACGGTAAACAGCTCTAGGGTTGACAAATTTAAATATTACTTGTTTTTTTACTATTGCTGAGTTTCTTATTAGGAACAGAAACCATATCAATTAGAATTTAATCATATTTTATTTACCTGGCAAGATTTATTCGCGCCCTTTGCCCACCAGAAAGTGACACACCTCTTTCACCAACAACAGTCAAATCACCTTCGGGGAACTGTTCAAAATCTTTCAACAAAGCACATGCTCGTACAACCTGCAAAGCCAGAATAATTTTATGCCTCATGCCTCGCAATACATATGGACATAAACAAATATTACTTTATATGGGATTCTACAAAGAGAAAACAGTGCTAACACATTTACCTTGTCATAGCGTTTTTTTTCATAAGGTGATCCAAAGAGAATGTTTTGCCTCACAGAGGCAGCAAAAACCCAAGCATCTTGACTTGCATATGAGATCTTACCATTAACTTTCACACAACCCCTCATTAGTTTTAATTCTCCAAGAATGGCTTGAAGGATGGAACTCTAAATTAACACAAAGAGCGATGAGCACTTGGGCTTTTGACCAGAAAATAAAGAGAAAATATTTCCAAAAGAAGAATTTCACCTTTCCCGCTCCAACAGGGCCAATTATTGCCAAAAGCTGGCTCTTGGGAACATCAATACTAATTTTATCCAGGGTTAATTGGGTAGCTGAATCAGAGTTCCATTTGGCCTCTACACATTCAAGCACAAGGCTTGAAGTGCTATTAGAACTCTGGATGGAAACATTTTTGCCATTCAAAAGGGCTTCAGATTCATCAGATTTACTGTTTTTCTCCACAATACTAGACTGTTTACTTTCATCAATAGTATCAGAATGAAACTCTGGTTTCATCAAAAATTGCTGAAAAAATTTATGGCAATTATAATACTTGCACCTATGAGGAAAATAATTATAAGCTGCTGTAAAATGAAAAAAATAATTACCTGAATTCTCTTTACTGAAGTATAACTTTCTGAAAGTTCAGCACTGCCACGAACAAACATTCCAGTTAAGCCCCATTGTAGAATATTAAAGTACGAATGGATTACAAAGACCTAAAATAAATATGATCCTTTTAGCTAAGTGTACTTTGTGGAAATTTCATTTTACATATGAAACTTGATTAATACCTTGTCAGAAGTAATTTTTGTACCAAAGATAGAAAGGCACAAAACAGCAACAAATAGGGCCATTCGAGTTGTACACATATGAAATGTCATAAATATGGCTCTCACAGCTGCCACTTTCCGTAACTGAAACAGTTCTCGCCTGAAAAAAAATTATTATTTCCTTTTATAGAGAATATTACCAATTAATGTCACACTTGCTTATGAGAGGTTGATAATTACTTCCGTGCTACTCTCATCAGGGAAAGAAATGGTTTTTCCCAAGCATACATCTTTATCACTTGGATACCTGAAATAACTTCATTAACTAGTCTCACTCGTTCATCAGTTCTGAGCGCAATAAGGCGCCGGAATGTGGATGAAAGTCTACCAATATAAGCTGTAATAATACAACAAAATAAATTTAGAATTATAACAAAAAATTTGAAGAAGATATTTTTAAGTGAGCATGACTTACATTGAGCTATAGTTACTGCAAACACAACACACATTCCAAGCAGAGCAGGTAGCATACCATCCCACCAAAATAGGAAAATGATAACTGCAGAAAGGAGGGGTCCTCCCCACATATAGTGAAAAAAAATGCACATGATGTCAAAACGACTCACATCATTGGAAATCAAATTTACTATTTGGCCAGTGGCCATATCTCCCATTGCCCCACTGCTCAACCTAAGAGCCTGAGCAAAAAAGAAAAAATGTTCTAAGTTACTTTTTGTTCAACAGAAAATTGAAAATTGACGGATGAGTTATTATTATGATTTACCTTTCGATATATAACTGAGCAGCAGGCTGCTCTTATGCGAAGTCCTGTGTGAAAAGCAGTAATCTCGTAACGATTACGACAGATAATTGAGATAAGGACACATAACATCATAGAACCAGCATATATCATAGCATCTTCTCTTGATATTAATGGAGTAGGCCTGAAGTGAGACAAAAGTTTACCAAGCAGTAAACTTTGAACAACACTAAAAAGAAAAATGAACCATTACAAAGTGCACATTATTATTACATAACTTTAGGTACACCGTAGGTACTTACTTAAGGGAAAGTTCAATAAGTAGAGGAAAAGCTAGAAAAATTATATCTGTGTAAAATGTCTTTCCTAACGCCCGGAGAAAATTTGGCGACTTCCCCTTCTTTCCATTCTGCTGGGCCAGTTCTCTTTCCCAATACCTGAAAGAAAATCATCAATATAACATAATGCTAGTTATATACGTCCAAGACCCAAGAAGATGATGTTGAATCCTCACATGTCTAATTTGTTCCCTAATTCTTCTGAACGGTCTGTCTTGAGAGGATCGTAAATATCCTCTACTTCTAAAGTCTTTTTCCATCCTCTGCGGAACAAGGAACCAAGCCAGCTGTAAAAGAAAGGGTAGAAAATTAGATTCCAAAACTCACAGTTTATGCCCCCATCCCCACCGTCACTGACAGTGTCACACAGCTGATTTGCAAGCAGCCCGCTCTTCACGTGGTCCACGCGGTGCCCTGGCGCAGCCCCCCCCCCCCCTCCAACACGGCCCCCGAATGCCTTCGGCATGCCGGCCCCGCAGCGTCCTCGAAATACGACAGACCAACCCAAGCTACGTCGCCTCGCAAACAGTAAACCTCTACTTTACAGCTTTGGGTGTGTGTGTGTGTGTGTGTGTGTGTGTGTGTGTGTGTGTGTGTGTGTGTGTGTGTGTGTGTGCACGCCTGGCGCGGACGCAACAGGCTGACCCCACCCCCACCCCAGACCGCGGGCAGGGAGCACGAGGAAGGCTGGGGCTGGGGCTTCCCTCTGCTCGTGTCCTCACGACTTCTCCTCGCCCCGCCTCGCCCCGCCCCGCCCCGCGCTACAGGGACAGGCATAACGGTTGGCTGTGTACAACCCGCCTCGTGCCACGAGTGTCGAGAATCGCTCCACAGAGAGACTGCGAGCTTCTAATGGGGACGCGGCCCGGCCGCATAGATCATTGGGCCGGAGCAAGGCGCGTGTACCCGGCCCGGCCCGGCCCGAATGGCGCCCGCGAGTCGCGACACTGACTCAGCACTTCGGCAAGTCGCAACATTTGGAACATAGGAGGGGGCACAGCATCGACAGGCCCGATGCGAGATTTGTGTTAAAAGGAAGGTTTGAAAACTCTATCGACAGTGTGGCCAGGGCGAGGGGGGAGCGAGGCATGTATTGCGCCATGTTGTGGTCCACGCAGGACGAGTTTGAGGGGAAAACGCAATGTCACTCTCGCGGGGAACCTCGCTCGGGCAGAGCTGGGCCCGCCGCCGGTCCGGTCGGCCCGAGTCGGGCCCTCTCCTCTGCACGCAAACCACACAGCGCCCCACCCCGCCCCGCCCCGCCGGGCACCTCCTGCTTTCCAAGGACGCGGCAACCGCGCTCCGGCCGGATGGCGCCGGGCGGGGCCGGGTGGGGCGGGGCGTCAAGAGCATGGCAATTCTGACAGCGGGCCGGGCCGGGCCGGGCAGTCATTGGGCTGCTGCTCGCTACGAGATGGGATGGACGGGACGGCACAAGCCGCGGTCCGGTCATGAGTTTTCACATGAGCGTCACGATGACGTCACAACAACCTCGCTTATCTGGGCGTGGCGGGGCGGGGCGGGGCGGCTGATCGCGGAGCCGCGACCAGGACCATGGTCAGGGAGCCCCGGGGCCAGGCCAATGCCGAGGCGACGAACGCCCTGCAGGGTGATTCCGAACAGTGCCCTCTCCTCTCTCTCTCGCTCCTCATGGCCGTGCTCCATGAGTGCGACAAGGACAGAGAGACGAAGCCACTGTGCGGAATCACCCTACTGCTCCTGCCTCGGAGGCCTCTTCCGGGCCGGCCGCTACTGGTCTATGTTGTACACCCCCACGTCTGCACGGGAAGTTTGCAAGCGTACACCGCGAGCGGCCGGCGCGGCGCGGCGCGCGGGTCGGGAGCGTCTCTTCCGCGAAGCTCAGCACAAACGAAGGCTTATCTGCGAGTCCGCGCCGCGCCACGCCACGCGTGCTGGCGGGCCGTGCTCAGGACTGACATGTGGGTCACCGGCTCTCCTCTCCTATTCGACACGGGCCCTTCTCCTTCTCTCTGCCGCGCCGCGACCGATGGCCTTTGCAAACGGATGGGGCCAGATCGGGTTCTTGACAGGCGCCGCGCCGCGCCGCGCAGGCCCGCCCGCCCAGCAGCAGCGGGCTGTCCCGCCGGGCTCGCCCGTCGAGCGGGTGGCCTAACCTGGCCTACGCAGGGGGCGTCCTGAGGGCCGGGCCGGGCCGGGCCGGGCGGTATCCCCAGGTCAAGGACGCAGTCGGGGCCGGCCGGGGGCCGCGCCGAGCCAGGCTGGGCCGCGCGGAGGCTATCGCATGTCGCCCATGCCGGCCCTGGCCGGCCGGCCCGCAGCCCACCCCGCCAGGCACATGACACTGGCAGTGCTGACATTGGAGCCCGGCCCGGCCCCGCGACCCCCGCCCCGCCCCGACCCGCCAGCAGGACCGGACGGCGGCCTGCTATCGGAATCCACGAGCAAGAAACACTCAAGGGCCGGTAGGAGCCCCAGGGCCATGCCCAGGGCGGAGTGTACACAGTAGCACACGCCACGCGGCGCGGCGGGCCTCTCTTTGTTTTTACCCGCTCGCTTCCTTTGGCGCCGTCCTGCGCCCCGCGGTGCGCGTGGCGCCGAGAGATGCACAGCCGGCTACGCGGCGCGGCGCAGCGCTGGCCCCAGGACGAGCATGGCGTCGAACCGATAGCATAGCCCACTGGCAATAAACCCGCTCTGCGGTCGGGTCGCCTCGGCGAGCTGCCCTGCCCGGCTCCGACCGCAGTCCAGTCGCACGCGCACGTGGGCACGCGCGTCAGCGGCATAGTCCACGCTCGCCCCGCTCGCCTCGCCTCACGCCGCCCCCGGCCCCCGGGGGCTGGTTTCTTCCGCATACACGCACGCCTAGCCGTATCAATAAGTGTCGCCGGCCCGGCCGCGCGCGCGAGTGTGTTGTGCTGCCGCACCTGCGGACGGGACGGGTACAGCGCATTCGCCTCCGTGTGCTCGTCGCCCTGCCTCGTGGGGCACAGGACAGGGTCGTCTCGTCCTGAGGACGCTAAGCACTGTGCGGCATCCCTCTGATGGTGCTGCATGGTGCAACAGTGCTGCGGGCGGGGCGGGGCGGGGCGGGGCGGGCGACTCTCTCCTCCTCCTTGAGAGACAGCGGCCCGCAGCCCGCACCGGCGCGGCGCGGCGGGGCGGGGCGGGGCGGGGCGGCCAGTCAATGGAGATGTCCCGTCATGCTGCTCGCTTCGCGTGGCCAGCGGACCAATTGAGCCAATCGGCCCAGCAGGCGGGCGGGCACGTCGTAAACGCCCCGCCCCGCCCCGCCCCGCCCCGCCCCGCCCGCCGTACACGACACTGTGTGCGAGTGCGAGGAGCAGCGACAGGCTACCGGCCAGTCAGTCAATTTCGAAACAAGAAAAAAGGTAAATTATTTACAGCTCCTTATCATCGCCTTCTTTGAAGCGCCGCGCGGTGGCCGAGGAGGGGAGGGTCCTTGAGGCCGTCGCTGCGCTCGCCTACCCCCCCCCCCCCCCCGGTGGGATCGATTATCGAACACACGCTGAAGAGGAGCCAGTGGTAGGAGATACAAAAGAAAGCGTCAACGAGTAGGAGTAGGGTTAAAATCCCACTCATTCATTGCTGTCTGAGTGGCGTGCGATCACCTGCAGCGTCCACGGCAGGGCCCGGCCCGGCCCGGCCGTGAATGTAGCGCGTCTAAAAATAAACCCGACCATTGATCCGCTTTAGGGCCATAAACAGCGGAACATTTAATCTCGGCGTCGGTGGCGGCGTCCTGTCTGGTTACATATTCACGGAAATGAATATCAAAAATTTCATCAAAATTCCCTCTGTCACGTGACAGTTGGAGATGCGTCTGGCCATCGACCGCTTTGGTGGCGTGTCGGGCGGGGCGGGGCGGGGCGGGGCGGGGCGGGGCGGGGCGGGGCCAGTGGTGGTGGGCAGGGCGGGCAGGGTTGTTTCGGGCCGGCGGCGTGGCGCAGCGGGAGAGTCGCGGGGAAGTACAACGCCAAGGCCGCGCGCCACGCCCACGCCGCCCTGCGTCCGCCCCGCCAGCTGGCCGCGTTGACACATCACATCACTCCCGAATTATGATAAGACTAATCTCCTCGTGATTCAGCGTATCAGTCAGGAGCAGGATCTCCTGGGGACCCTCTTAACCCTCAAGGATATTGCGGAGTGGTCGCAATGTCACCGGCGCGCACAAAACCATCTCTTGGGAAAGAAAAGGGGAGGCTGCCAGGGAGGTGGAAGAAGTGTCCGCTGAGCACGGCAGTGACGAGCTGGCGGCTGTCTGTGTCACTAACTACAGTTTCGTTGCAGCCCGCCGCGCCGCCCCCCGCCCCCGCCGTTGGTACGCGTCCAAGACCAAACCGGTCTCTATTCACATCACATCCTCCCCAGCCCAGCGCATAGCGCCGGGCTGTGCTAGAGTCCGACCCTGCGGTCAGGATACCCACCCCGTAGGTAACCGGTAGCTCTTGTTAAGCCGGCGCGGCGCGGCTGTGTGCTTTCATTATTTCCCTAAGGAGCGGCGGTAATCTCGAGGCAAACACTGGCCAGCGCGAGTGTGTGAGGCCCGCTCCGCACAGTTTGTGTACCTTTGTCGCGTGGCCAGGCGGAGCTCTGATAACGATCTGTTCGGCTTCAGGTGTATTCTAGGAAGTACGCACGCTGCTGGAGCGGCTGGATTGCGACCGTTTTCACGCCCGTGCAGGACCTGCCACAATACATAAGCATATTGGCGATATTGCACCCCCCCCCCCCCCGCACCCTTCTCTCAACTTCCCCCGCATCCTCCCCACCCGCCCTACCTCCTTTAAAAGGTTGGCCAGCCCCATCAACCAATTTCAAAATTGCACAATTATTGTGAAACATTGAATTGACGAACATCCGTCGATTAGGTTGATCTCAGGGCAAAAAGTGCGAAAAAAATCGAGCCGAACTTAGACCAAGTTCGAATTATTTTTGCGGATTGAAATTGTAACGACGGCTGATCCCGAGGGTGGCAACCCTGCAGCAACGGTCGCAGCAGTGACAGTTTGAACTGAAACTGATAAGTGTGCAGTGTCCTCTCCTCACGTCCCGTTCCTCCATCCATCGCTCGCGTTCGTTTTCGCAGTTTCGCCAGTTTCGCTGAGTGTTTTGCTCGCCTCGTCGGCGCTAATCTCCGGTGTCGAATTTAGTGTGAGATAAACTGTTTAAAAATAGTTGAAAATCGAGTTGTTCGGCGCGAGTGAGTGACGACGTTTGGTGCCAGGCCAGGATCGTCGAGATGGGCCCGCTCGCATCGCTGGACAAGGCATGAGGAAGGACGTCTTCGAGGGACTTTCGGTGAGTGGCGAACCACTGCAACCTGTGTGGGATGTGTGCATTGTATCGGGCCAACCCTTAGAACCCGTTCGGCCGATAGTGGGCCTTCGGCGCGGCACGGCGGATGGTGCTCTCTAACCCTCATGAGGACCGCAAGGTTTCTCTATAAGGACCTTCGAAAACAGAGGGGACGGTCTGGGGACGTATTTGCCCCACACATTACCCATCGCAGTTTCACGGAGCTAGCTGGATAAGTTCAAAACTCCCGCCATTAGATTCGTTTGCCCCGCCTCCTCCCCCACGCCAACCCCTCCTCCTCAGCAACCCCCCCATCCCCCTCCCTCTCCGGCTCCGGACCAGTCCAGTCTTGCCTTTGAACCTCTAAGTCTAAACATCAGCCGAGCCGGACCAAAACATTCCCTCGAAGTGGAAGTCGCGGGTGGGCGTTGGGCGTGCTGGCGGTGCAAGGACTTCCGCGACATTGTCGCGGGTTGGTGCCACGTCCAGGACCCTGCGCGTAAGGCGAGCCCGTCCTGCTGCCGGCGAAGGATTCAGCGTGAGTGTACAGGTTAGGTTTACGGGGGCGACGAGTATCGGAGCGCTTTCCGCCGGAGCTCGCGGCCCGGCGGGCTCCGGCTGGCTGACAATTGACATTTTCGGCGAACAGTGACCCCTGACACTCCGTCGACTTGACGCGGCTTTCGCAATCGCGGGCCTCTCGGCGGTGCAGCGGCTGTCAAGGCTGCCCGCAGCGCAGGAACGAGCGGGTGTCAGGCCATACGGAAGGTACTCACAAGTTAAACAGTTTCGAGACGACACTGGCCGAATCCCTGGGGTTGGGATTCCCCACCCTCTTGGAGGAATCCATGTCTCGATTCGGCTGTCCGCGTTCCGCGTTCGTCCTACCGCACTCGCACTAGAGCGTTATGGCCGCGGCTCCGGATGATACTCCTTTCGGACCCAACGCCATCTCTCGGACTGACCGCGACCGCATCGACCGAACCGAACAGCGCGAGGAGCGCGAGCCGCGAGGCGGCGGCGGCACGGCCCGGCGGGGGCCGCGGGGCGCGGGCCCGGCGGACGCCTTCCCCCTGCCCCCCTCCCCTGCAATGTTCGCGATGACCCCCCCCCCCCCCCCCCGGGGGAAGCCGTTGTGCATTGAGTTTGTTTCAGCAAAGACTAGATTTACCGACATGTACAAGTAAAGATGATTGTTGTTGGCATTTAAAAGATAGTACAAAAGTCACCAGTAGTATTTCTTTTAATGAAGCCACAACAAAACATTTACGATAAAGAGAAACAAAAATCACAAACGAAGTTTTTAAGATGCAGCATGCAGTCAAATTCATTAGATGAGTAATTATTCATGATATAATCACTGCGGAATTCAGCCCATTCATGACAGATAATCCAAAATTGTAATTTGAACAGGAAGAGGCATAATTTCACAAGTAATTAATCAATAGAGAGTTTGTTCCAAGTAGCATCATAAGAAAGGTCATGTCACACTGAAGAAATTACACACAGCCACTAAAAATGCAGTTACATACAAGCCAATTTCATACCTTTAGTTCCCAATACAATCGCAAAATCTTTTTTGCATAAACATTTGACACATAATACTAAGAACTGAAATTAATAGGTTTAACCAATTGTCCTTTTCTTCAAACATACATTAAAATTAAGATTAAAACCCTAGACACAGCTTAGCTTTCATATTTATTTTTCTTGTTCAAGAGCTGAAGCCACTTAAAAAATAGCAGAGGTATTCGCCAAATCTCAAAAATGTCATGGGAAAATATTGTATAAGTCCCAGGGAAAAATGATAGACCATTCAAAAAAATGTCAAGACAAATATTACTAACGAGATATAACCATGGCTGTAACAAACAAATTCTGATGTTTGCTGAGCACAAAACACAATAAAATAAACAAGACATAGAGTATTATAAATAATATGGTAACTTGGCACTTAGCCTCTTGTACTTTGGCATCAGTAAACATTCTCCCAATAGTTGATGAACTAAACTTGTACTCTTTCAAAAAGCAAAGTTCATTAATCACCTTTAACAAGGCATTTTATTGTACTTTTTAAAGTACCATAATAATATTGGTGGGTTACTTCATACCTTGAGCAAGTTATGTCTTTTCAACCATTGTAATACCAAAGAAGTATTATACACACATGAAACCACCTTATGTAATATCATTTTGCTTGAGGGGGAAAAAAAACAATTAATGAAAAATTTACAATTTTAACAGGTTACCCTGTTGAGACAATTCCCAAGGATTATATATGATAAATATGTAATATATATATATTTTAACATACCAAATTTTTTCACTTTGAGTGATGCTGTTGCTATGCTAACAGCAATAATAATAAAAGAATAATAACAGAAGAAAATTAGGTAAATAGGATATTTAACTATCAGCAAAGGTTCTGAAAAGCTGATGATATTAAGACATTAACAAGAATAACAGCAAAGACCTTCATTGACAGCTTTACATTTGAAGATTGAATTTCATTGGCAATGTTTATACAATGTAAACAAGTAGTAGAGTATTTTACATTCACATACTGGCTGACAAGAAAATTATCACAGTTACCTACTGGGTGGCAGAGGTCTGTGAACCAGGTTCAGGGGAAGGAGATGGGTCATGGCAAATCCTTGATGTCATTTCTTGTAAAGGTTCAAGTTCTCTCGGACTGACAAGGTCAAACTCACGAACAAAATAGTAAAAATGCTTATAACATGTATTGACGTGAGGTTCCTGCAGAGAAGAAAAAGTAACATGATTTAAAATGATAAGGGATTGATGGAATATCAAATAAATGGATTACTCACTGCCCCAATTGCAACGATCCGGTCAAAATGGTGAATGTACACATGTACAAACACTCTAAAGAGCCTTGTTAGAATTTTTCTGCACAAAGCTTGGAAAGTTTTGGGGAAAGGAATATCTGTGAACAAAAACATATGAAGTGATGATTAACATTATGATTAATAAAAGATTATCTGTCTGGACTATTTGTCAACATACCTGTTGAGACAGGAAACAAGTTCTCGTTGTTGATTTGTGTCTCAATCCAATCCATCAGTAAGGAAACATACTGAGGAGCAGGTAAGGGAGTAGGCTTTTTGTACTTATTGCCATCAGCCCAAAGGTACTCAAATTTTGGTCCACCGGACATTGTTGGACATGATGTTTCCAGACAGTATTCTGCTACTGTTCCATATATTAAATTGATACGGTTAAAAAAGTCAACAACTGAAAAATAATTTTTAAGTATTAATTTACAATGCAAAATTCTGCTTACATGTCAAAAATAACCTAAGTTAATAACACACCATGGACAGCAATCCAATCATTGATTTCCTCTCCAGGCGGTAGTTTCACTACAGCTCTCAAATTGATTCCAGAATTAAGTGAAGCCTGGGCCTGCTTGTGAAGGGAGTACCGCAGAGTACCTGGGTTAAACTTCTTCTTAGGTCGAAAAGTCTAAAAGAGATCAAAGGATATTTTTAAAGATTAGAAACGTTGTGATATTTGTAACAAATGCAAATAGTTTTTATTGGAAACAACGTCTTAGTTGTTTAGAAATTAGAATTAAATTTTATTTAAATAATTTTTTTAAAAGTCACTGAATAGTTTTGTAAGTTACGCACCTTGCCTTTCTGGAAAAACTCCACAAACCCGTTCAAAGCCATAATAGTGATGTTTCTGTCAAAATTTTGTCATATTATCCACTACAATAACCTAATACCATTTCATTCGAGACACAAGTACTAGCCATGCAGGAATTTGCACTAATTACAGAAGACTCTAATAATTGATAGGATCAGTTAAAACGACCAATTATCAGATTTGATCACTCAATGACAACAAGTTTTTTGATTATTTTGGCGACTTTTATGCTTTTGGGCGGTCGGTTGAAGACGGGTGGGCGAGACTGCAGAAGCCGATATGACGTCAGTGTTGTAGGGGCGTTACGTACGTTGTTATTACGTTATGTAGAAGGCGCAGTCAAGAAACTTCCCCTCCTCACTCTCACTTTCCCCCACTACCTTTCCCCTCGCCCTTGTCCGCTTAGCCTGTCTGGAGTTAAGCACAGATCCCAAAACCTGTACGACATGACGGAATGTACTAATTTTCGATAAAAAAATCTTTCGTTGTAATTTCTGTTGCACTGTCATCTTGTTGTTGAGGTAAGTATTTCTTGTGAGTGAACCAATTAGTCCTCTTTGATGTGGTTGTTTGGAGTTTGTTGTATTTCTATTTTATAAAAGTGTGAATGTGCTCGAGGGCTCTCTGATGTCAAATCTGGATAAAGTAAAAGATGGAGATTGAAGTTTCTTTACTCTTTCATTAAGATTTTTAAACTATTTTTTAAACCAATGTTGTCAGTTGACAAAGACAATGTTCCTTAATTAAAAACAACGTACCCTTGCATGATACTCCATACTCTTACCTTTCTTATCAAAGTACTCCAACAATTACATCTATTTATGTAACATTCTCCTTTTTTAAGTAATAAAATTTAATTACTTTATTAAGATTGTAGAGAGGAGAAGACAGATATGGACTTTGACCTATTTAATTATCTGTTGCAGGGAATTTCACTTGAAACGCGTGTAAACTATATTTCCAAAATGGCATGCCCTTCGGTCAATAGGAATCTTTTGCCAATGAAGGCTCATTATTTCTTGTTCAATGCTGGAAGTGCACCTATAGTCCCTTTCTTGCCAGTTTATGCAAGACAGTTAGGATTCTCATCATTTGTTGTTGGCACTGTCTATGCTGTATTGCCAATATTTGGAATGTTGTCTAAACCACTTTTTGGAGCTGTTGCTGACCATTTTAAGCAACAGAAATCTCTGTTTCTGTTTTTCCAGGTAAGCAAAGCTACTTTCTTTAAAATGCAATAAAAAAATAAATTAGTAAATAAATAAGTAAATAAAAAAATATAACTGAGCTTTTTTATATATTTTTCAGTTATTGTCTGCTATTGCTCTCTTCACCATTCAATTTGTGCCAGAAGTGCCAACAAAATCTCCTGTTGAGTTTCATTGTCATCAACAGTCCTTCCTGGTCATGTGTAATGGTCTTGATCCTAGTGCCTATGATCGCCTTGAGAAGGAAGCACTACGAAATGGAACAGCTCTTTGCAATGTATACTTATTTTTTTTAAATTTTTTTATTTTCTCCAGACTCACTGCTCAGTAGTTACTTTTAAATATAATGATGTAGTTAATGAATAACAAACTATCCCATTTCCAGGTTGAATGTAAAATAGAGAATAACAGTAGTTTTTATGAAGACCTTTGCTCTGATTGGCATATAAATAATGGATACTGCAAACATCCTGATGCGTTACCTGCTGGCTCACCAGTTATACCCTTGAGTTCAAGAATTCTAGCAATGACTGCTGAACTACCTATGGTTCACTATGAAAAGGTATTTTGGGCGGTTTATTCACCAATGGAACTTAATTGGTTTGTTCATTCTACACCTATAATAAGCACTGTTTATTCAACCTATGTCTACAGGAGAAAGATTGTGCATTTTTCAAGGTTCATAATGCAATTTTACCCAATTCCAAACCTTTAATTCCTTACTGTGATAGCACTTTGCAAATTCTGCAGTGCAATGCTATCTGTGACAATTCTGCTATCATGGATCTCATTACAAGACCTGCTGATGATAATTATTCACCAGCTATGTCATACCAGTTCTGGCTTTTCTTCCTTTTACTTATTGTTGCCTGGAGTGGCATGGCTGTGGTTGCCAGCGTTGGGGATGCCATTTGCTTTGGGATGTTAGGTATGTAAGATCCGCTTCAGAAAATAATTATGGTTTACTTATTCATCAATTCATTGTGCTCTTGTTTTATTCTAGGTGATAAGCCAAACCATTATGGTCAACAGAGACTGTGGGGAGCTGTTGGATGGGGTCTCTTTACTCTTATTGCTGGCATTCTAGTTGATGAATTTAGTAAAAACCAATTCAAGAAAGACTATACTATTGCCTTCTATATTGTTGTGATTAATATTTTATTGAGCATTGCTGTTTCTTATCAATTAAAGGTAAACAGAAAAGT